>OY755174.1:2819062-3296236 GCA_963576735.1 Bedellia somnulentella
TTGAACACTGCTATTCAGGTTTTAAACGGCCAGAGAAATCTGAACTGTCGTGACCCTTTAAATATCAAGAAGCATACATACATACATACACTCACGCTATCATTTCCCATTGGGGTAGGCAGAGACTATAGATCGCCACTTTGTACGATCCTGGCAAACCTCTCAGAAAATCAGTGTCGTGAGGTATTTCACTTACAACGATAATGCTGAGTCAGCTTCCAAATTCGTTGCTACTACGCAGATTAAAAAAAACTGTGTGTTTGTATATATTTTTTGTGCTGTGCCTTTTTTGTACGTACGTGTGTAGCAGCGAATAAATTTTTTTCTTCTTTTCTCTCTAGCTTCGTTTATATCCATCAATCTTTTCATACATGCCTTTGACTATCACTATAGACAAAGCGATGTTACGTCATCCATTTTAAAAAGAGAAGCCCTTATTTAAGTTCTTATATGTTAAAAAGAGACACAAAACTTTATTGTCATCTCTATCGCGTAACCCGTTTTGTTGATGTCACGCTTTTAAAGCGTGACAAACAAAGCGTCGACTTGTGAGCGATTTTGGTTTTCTTTTGATTTTGAGAAAGATTTTATTCACTTGTATATTGTTATTGTGAGAAAAGAGACTCCATTAGTTAAGTTATTATTTAGTGAGGTGTGGTTGGGTGTAGCGTGCAGAGCGTGCTTGGCTGCGGAAGCCGCAGCGAAAAACACATCGAAGGATTGACTTTCCACAAGTGAGTGAGTTTTTTAATGTTTTTCTACAGATAAATACATAATAAATACATTGCGCGATCAGAAAATAAGTGATTCAAATGTTAATTACGTTGAACTAGATTACTAGCGTTTTCTTTAGTTATTTTGAGCAATTTTTTAATAGCATAACCTAAAAATATGCAGTATCTCAGTGTTCCCATAATTCACGTTTTCATCCTACCCTGTCGTTAGGGTAAAATTTTCAAATTAGTAAACTGATGTTAATGAGTGAGTATATTATGTATTTCGTCGCGCTATAGCGACGCTGAATGATTTCCAATTGTTATCTACGGAATTAGTAAGTAATAAATTTGTTATATTTATTTAATTTCTTCGTATTCATTACAGTTTTCCTAAAGACCCGAATCTACGAGAAAAATGGATTGCGGCCACTGGAAGATGCAATTGGAAATCAACCAAATATAAAATACTTAGATGTACGAATACATCATCTTTTGAAAAATGTGACTGAAATAGACGAATGAAACTGATTTTGTTTAAAGGTCAATAGTAAATAATGCAATAAAACTCATGTACAAAATAGTGCTGTCTTTTATTTTTCAAAATACAAACATAGACCCTACTATACCCATGATGACCCGTATGATATTTACATAACTTGCACTTATGGAACAGCTGTTTTTTTTGTCCAGTAACAAAGTTAGTCCCGTACAAAAATTTGTTCGTAATCATGGGAAGATTCATCCCTGATAGTTAGTACAATGCTTTAGATTTCACGGTGTATTAAACATCAGTATAAATGGTAAAATTAAACAAAAAAGATTGTATAATACTAGGAGCAAGTATGTATCATTATATGATTGCAGGAAATAATATAGTAAACAGTAAACCTTTACAATAAATAAAACGACGTAACAATAAATTGACGTAATCAATTTTAAATTAAAAAGTAGCTTTTAGAATGGTGATTATAGTATTTTGGGGTAATTGTTTTCTAGTGATCGCAACATTACAGGGAAAAATATTGCTTTCTAAAAGAGGTACTCTCCCGTTGCATCGGGACGCCGGCCTTTTTGAGCACACACCCTATTTCAGCCATACTCAACCTTTTTTTGAAAGGGGCCACAAAAACGCTTCAGTCAAGGTAGCCCGGGCCGCAAGTAAAAAATAATTAGTTGTATAAATTTGGGCGATGCGATTGGAGACCCATCACCAACAACCTTATTTTACCATCTTTTCCCCACTCACATTTCTAAAAGTAGCTGAGGAATTTCTAATTCCTTAGCTCTGGCTACCCCTTCTAGGGATTTATTGCCGTGAGTATATCCTCAGCCACTTTCGGAAATGATAGTGGGGAAAAGATGGTAAAAATAAAGGTTGTTGGTGATGGGTCTCCAGCCGCATCGCCCAAAAATCCCTTAAAAGCCCCAATACTGTTAGTCGCCTCTTACGTACACCCACCGGAAGAAATGGGGTAGTGCTATTCTAAGCCGACACTACACAGCATTTTGAAGATACTTTGATTTTTTAGTTATTAATGTTATTTGCATCTACCCTCAATAAAATAATTACGCTTATTGTAAAATCACCTAGCTTCCTACCTGAACTTACCTACGAAACCTAAAAAAAGTAGCCAGAGCCACAAAATTAGAAATCATACATACATATACTCATGGCTATAAATCACTGAAATGGGTAGCCAGAGAGAGAGAATTAGTAATTCCCAAGCCACTTGTATTTCCAAAAACCATCTCAATATTCCTTTTTCTATATTTTTTACAATATCATCTTTCACGCCGCACCTTTCACGAATCACGTCATTTCTCACATACAACAACTACAGTCTCTAATGAAAATAAATTTTTATTAGTTATACATTTTCTTTATGGTTCTTTTATTTATTGCTGTGTAATGTCGGTTATGAATAGCACTAACCGATTCCTTTGTTAATTGTTGGTTGATGTGCTGGATGATTTAAAATGACTACTGGGTCAGCGCCCACAGTGTTTGAAACCCATCACCAATAATCCTAAAGTTCAACAATTTTTCCGCCTCAACTTCAAACAGAGGCTAAGGAAGAGGTTTCGCAGTCAACAAGAACCCATACAGTTTCACCATGTTCGACTGTCTGTTTGTCCATCCACGAAATAGCTCGAAAGCTAGACGCTTGGCTCTATAAATTTGTATGAGTATACACAATTATTACATAGGCAAGAAAGTTTTTTTTTTTATTTATTTTTTTTGACTAAAAACATACAAATTTGGATATAACACGGTATTACAAAAACAAAATAGTTTTACTGAATACCGCGTATTCGACATACATCAATAATGAAACAAGTAAAAATTTTACAAAACTACCCACAGTAACAATTCTTCATACTATACAGTATGATGATAATTTCATTCGATTACGGTGACTATTTATTCGACTCAATAAACCAATTCAAAATAGAATATATATATATATATATATATGTATGTATATATGTCGCAGCCAACTGGTTAAATCAGCCAGCTCATTAAGCAGCTAGCCGCTTAATTAAACGCCGGCTCCTAGTTAACAGGCTAGCCTGCTTGTAAAATGAATTGTCGTCACTCAACGTCCAATCACCCGGCTGATTGAATAGTTAGTCCGTTGGTTTGGGCTGACGTTAAGTCAGACGGGTGACTTGAATTTAGTAATTTATTATTTCAAATTTCGTTTTACATTATTTTTCTGTTAAAATTAATAGAATAACTGTTTAAAAAGCGTTCAATCATGGAAATTTCAATAAATACACCAGCCCTAGCTGATAGTAGCAGTTTTGGCGACTATTTGGAAAGTTTTGGAGGTTATAAATTTTATGCAAAATGCTAGGGTGACCATGAATTATAACCAAAAAAAGTCTGCAATGTAATATTATAGGACACACACGTATGAAGGTTGGGATGGTATGATGGATGGTATGGTGGTTGGGAAAGAAGAGCATTTAATCCCATGATGCGTATTATACCTAAGGCCAAGCCTATTAATGCACAGGTTTCTGTTGTTATTAAAGTTGAAACAAATCCTGGCCTTTATTCTGAATCAGAGCCATGTGGTTTAAAAATCATACAGAATGAAACTGAAAGCTTAAATGATAATAACATTAAAGTTACATGTATTGCGATTGAGGACTTAAAAAATATAGAGGCAAATTTAACTTCTGTGGTATGCCAGTACTTTTAGCTAGTGCGCCCAAGGTTTGTGCCATTTAATTGTTAATATTTTATTAAATAAATATAATTAAAGTATTGCTGCCATAAGAAGTACCTAATTATTATTTTTTAAATTTGATTCTAATTCATTTTTCAGATGCCTATTTAACTACCAACCCATATTTTTGTAGCGCACTCTTTGTATTTTTTTTTTAATTTAATACAAGTTATTAATTAAAGTTACTTGGTTTTATTTTCATGCTGCATAAAATCTCATAGTCACCCAAAATAACCAGACGGCGATATAACGTTCAGCCAAGTGATTGGACGTTGTGTTCAACTAAATGGCTGACTGAAGTTTAGCCCTTTACTAGGCGCCGGCGTTTAATTAAGCGGCTAGCTGCTTTGTCAGCTGGCTGAATTATCTAGATGGCTGCGACATATATATATATATTATATATATCTATACACACACAAGTGTTCCTACATACAAATATATAAAATATGTACATACATAATATTAAATATATCATACGTACATGATTATCAAATAGAACCTAAAATACATAGAAATAAGTGTGAGTGTAGTTGTGTCTTGGATTATTTTTAACAATAAAATTAAACCAGTTGGTTCATAAAATATTTTTTCAATTTATTTTTTAAATTAAGAGCAGTAATATTACACTTAAGTTCAAAAGGAAGGTTATTTATAATTTTTTGGATTTTACAGTTAAGCCGATTTTGACCATAACTATTGGTGAACGGTACTGTCATCAACATATTCTTCGTAGCTTGCCGCGTTCTTGAGTCTTTGCATTTCTTTTGAATGTCTGTATTAAAGTAATGTTCAGATAGCAATGCAAATTCAACTTTTAGGTTTATTGGAAGAACGCCACAGTGGTGAAAAAGAAGATTATTATCATTTTTATATTTATCTTTAATACTTTTCGGTACAATAGTTTTAAGTATCCTCAATTGTAGATTATAAATCTTATCAAGGTGCGTTTTATATGTAAGGCCGTAACTACTTAGTCCATAATCTATGATACTTTCTGCCAAGGCCTTATAAAGTTGCAGGTTTATTTGAAAAGGTATTTTGTGCCGGATTATTGAAAACTTCGCTAAAATTGCTCTTAATTTATTACAAACCGTTTCAATGTGAGCTGTCCATTTCAAACTTTTGTCTATTGTGAGCCCTAAATATGTGGCTTTGTCAACTAATTCTATTTTCGGGCAGTGGCAGTTCTTATTCCTCGAATGCAGGCAAGTGTGATTATGAGAAGTAATAATTAGTTTTTTATCAGCTCTGTTATGACTTGAGCTTATATAAATTAGTTTAGTTTTCTCAGCGTTTATCACCAAACCATTATCATGAGACCATTTTAAAATACTATCGAAGTCATTCTGAAGGTTTTCTAAAGCGATGTCGATGTTTCTATGTGTTGATACCAAACACGTGTCATCTGCATATTGATATATTTCACTTCTTTTAATTACATTAGGTGCATTGTTGACATATGATATATAATGTAACGGTCCTAATACAGATCCTTGCGCCGTACCTTCTTGCACAGATACTTTGTTACTATAAGTATCACCTATTTTAACTGAGAAGGCTCTACCTTTTAAATAGTCAGTGCACCAAACAAGCAAAGGCCCTCGCAGCCCGCAATTATCTAGGGCTTCTGTTAGTAAATCATGCAATAAAGTGTCAAATGCCTTACTATAGTCTATCAATAGCAACAAAACGTGATCCAAGTTGTTAAGATGCGAATTTATACTATTAGTGAAATCCGATAGCAATTGCGTTGTACTCTTTCCAGGTTGAAAACCATACTGTTTGTTATTCAGGACATTATTTTGTTTATAAAATTTATGAATTTGGTTTATTGCAAATTTTTCAATTATTTTATCCAATATTGGTAGAATAGTAATAGGGCGATAGTTTTCGTAGTGTTTTTTAGTACCTTTTTTGAATATTGGTCTAACAATACCTGTTTTAAGTTCACTTGGATACAAGCCTGTTTTAAAACTTACATTAATGAGCCTTGCTATTACACGGGAAAGTTTGTCACATATAAGACGTATGTCTATAGCCCGAATGTGGTCTATACCAGGTGCTTTGTTGACATTAATTCTTTTTATTATTTTTTTAATACTGTCAGCCTCTGCAGGTTGGAATCGCATAGATGCATTTAAGGGCTTATTGTACTGATGTTTATCTAGAATTTTATTACTACAGTTTGGTAACATGCTCCTTACATTACTTGAAAAAGTTTGGGCAAAGTTATCAGCTATTCTTTGCGGTGTCATTGTTACATTTTCAAAGGAATCTAGAATCATTTCATCTGCACTCGGTCGTATTTTGCCAGTTAGTTCATTAAGTATTTTCCACAGATTTTTAGGATTCCCCTTATTTTCCAATATGTTTTTTTTACTGTATTTATTTTTTTCTGTGCGTATAATATTATTAGCATAATTACGAGCATTATTGTATTTTTGTTTAAGAATAAAATCAGTACAGTCATTTTTCCATTTATAGAAGAGATTATCTCTATATTCACATGCAGTAACTACTTTTGGCGTCATCCATTTATTATATATTCGTTTTTGGTTTTTGGTGATCTTACATAGTTTTTTTTCTGCTTGTTTGTAACTTTTGTGTAGATTTTTTTTGATATAATCATATATTTCATTTGGACAATTCATAGTCTCCACCGGCTCCCATTCAATTTGGTTCATAGACTTTTCTAAAATACTACGATCGTAATACACCTTTTTTGTTAGATCAGCCTGTATAAGAGTTGCTGGAATTGTACTCACACACGCAAGGACAGTTGCGCGGTGGTCAGCCAATACGGTTGCGAGCGCAGCCGTATAGACATCTTGCGTTCTTGTTCTAGTGTAAATATGATCGATGCATGATTTACTTAACTTTTTTTTAGATAATTCTATTCGCGTGTATTCCGTAATTCCACAAGAAAGTCCACAGTTGTGAAGCATGTTTTGGTATTTGTGTTGTATAGAAGAATTTAAAGTGAAACCATAAAAAAAACGATATTTGTTTCTGAATAGAGCATATCATGCGGGATATACTTTCGTCTTCTAAAAATAATTTTGAGGTTACAAACAGAACGGTTTGATTTAGAGATTCGTTTTGCAAAATTTAAAAGGGATGTTAGTAGTTAGTAATTTACAGAGAGATAGATGACACTGTAAATTTTATATAAATAACCCAAAAACAGCAAAGAAAATTAGCATAGCGTTTAAATGAAAATAACAGAGTACAAGTGAGCAATTGCCGTGTAGTGTCGGCTTTGAATAGCACTACCCCGTTTCTACCGATGGGTGTACGTAAGAGGCGACTAACGGTATTTGGGCTTTTAAGGGATTTTTGGGCGATGCGGTTGGAGACCCATCACCAACAACCTTTACTTTACCATCTTTATCCCACTCAATTTTCCAAAGGAAGCTGAGGAATTAAAAAAAAAAAAAAAAAAACATGTTTATTTACCAAAAACAATTACATAAGCATAACAAACCTACTCCCTAAAAAAGGGGCAGAGCCCTGTGAGCATAGGATAAGTAGTAACAATCTTAAAACTTATAATAACTTTAATTGTTTGTAGCAAATTTAGTACAAATCTAAACAATCAGAAACAATCAATATAACGGCAACCAAAGTATACATAAAATGTGTGTGTATATGTACATGTATGTGTGTCGGTGTATTGAGTGTAAGTAAATGTATACACATATATATATATATATATGTGTATACATTTGTATATATATATGTATATATATATATAAATAATACATACAATGATATACTATCTATGTGCAAAATTCTAAGAGCATACATTCAACAATACTTCAGTTTCCTCATAAGTCAATTTGAGAAGGTACTCACGTACTCTTAAAACAAATTCATGGTTATTAAGACCATAGATATTTAATATCCTATTTAGCCGGTTGTATAAATGAGGACAGAGGAACTGAGCGAACCTGTGACTAAAGGATGTATTGAACCTATTTACAGAACAAACTAAGTCGTATCTTCTCCTCATCACATTTACTTCTGAAAATGGAGTATTAATATGCTGATATTTAGTCATTTCAAGTATAAAAAGTTTCCTGACTGTGAGTACTTTAAAATCTGTATAAAGTAAGTGCGTTGGATATAAAAAGGGCTTAAAAGACGCCACCTTAAGTAATGCTCTCTGTGCTCTTTCCAACCGCAAGAATTTCGTTTTATGACACCCACCCCAAGATGTAACGCAATATGTCAGTAAACATTGGCAAAGTGAGACATAGATTGTCTTAAGCAGCTCAAATTGGATGACGTGACGCAAATTTTTGAAAATAAAAATTAACTTACGAACACGAGTGCAGAGTTGCTCGATGTGACTGTTAAAGTTGAGGTTCTGGTCAATAATGACACCCAAGTATTTAACCTCCGAATTTCTTTCTAAAGTATCACAAGGACAAGAAACTGAATTCAGACAGACTAAAGAATGTACTTTGATTTTTAAATCTGCAGTAGGTAGGTTCTTGTTCCTAATTGAAAAAGTTACATATTTAGTTTTTTTGGTATTTAACGTAAGAAAATTCTCTGCCAGCCAAGCAGTCACCCTATTCATACCCTGCTGAGCAGTCTCAAAGGTGTCACTCCAAGAGCATCCAGTGAAAATCAGAGCAGTGTCATCGGCATAAGATATAATTTGACCACCAATCTCGAGCGAGCATAGTTCATTTATGTAAACAAGGAAGAGGGTCGGTCCTAAAATGCTTCCCTGAGGAACACCGTATACTAATGGTTCTTCATCGCTAATAACACTCTCAACTTTGGTACACTGTCTCCTATCAGTAAGGTAATCAGTTATGAGTTCTAAAGGCACACCGCGCACACCTAATAACTCCAAATTTAATAGAAGCAGAGGAATAGAGACAGTGTCAAATGCTTTAGCTAAATCAAGGAAAATGGACAATATTTTCTTATGGTTATATCCAGATTTTCAGATATGTATGAAGTTAGTTTAAGTACAGCATCTGCAGTTGATTTTTTCTTGCGAAAACCATACTGGTTAGTTGAAAGTAATTTATTGTTTTCGAGATAGTTTATAAGTCTGACATTAATAATTTTTTCAAGTAATTTAGACAAAACAGGAAGCAAAGATATAGGTCTGTAATTGTCTACACTGTCTCTATCACCAGACTTAAAAATGGGAATCACCACAGCTCTCTTAAGTTGGCCAGGGAAAATACCTTTTTGGAGGCAGAGATTATATAAGTGGACCAGTAGAGGAACCAAAACGTGTTTACAGTTTTTAATAATTTGATTAGGAATTTCATCCCAGCCCGTGGAACAATCATTCTTCAGACCATTTATGAAAGTCAAGAGTTCGGAGTTATCAGTATCCAGCAATACAAATGAATTCGAGTTTCGGAAGTGTTGGTTATGTTTTGCGATATTAGAAAATTTTGATGATTGTTTAATTTTATCAGCCAAAACCTTACCCACTGAAGCAAAATGTGAATTGACATGATTTGCCGACGCGATTTTGTTCCTTGGATCAAGTAATCTAACAGCAGGATTTTCCTTCATTTTACTACTAATTATTGACTTAATTGATTTCCATAATAATTTAGGATTATTTCCAGTCCTAACTATTTGTTGTCTTTCGTATTGTCTTTTTGCATCTTTAATTTTGTTAAAGTAGAAACTTTTATACCTAAAATATATCTTCTTATTGACGTCATTGCTAGCGTTTGATATCCACTTTTTATACAAGTTGTCCTTATTGGTTTGACACCTGAGTAAATTCTGGTTCATCCACGGCTTAAGAAAACATTTACGCAGCGGAGTCAAATGTAATGTAGTGTTATTATTGAGAACTACTTGTATTTTATTTATTAGAATATTTATACCATCATTCGGATTTATACAATTTAAGACGGAAGTGAAATCAGAATTAGCAATTTCACGGGAGATGCCTTCATAATTTATTTTTTTCAATGTTTTTTGTATATTTTTACTTTGGTGGGGATTAAGTCTATGTCAATAAGTACTGATTTATGATCGGTTATGGTAGTTTGTAACACGAAAGTACGAGCTGACCGTTTATTTGATTTAAGAAAAACGTGATCCAAACACGACTTGCCTTCTTCCCTGGTTATAAAATTGTGACATGCCAAGAGTCCATGGAAGGCTAATAAATTTAGATATTTTTCCGAGTTTGGATCATCGTTTCCGGGTATAATATTAATATTCATATCACCAATTAGTAAGACACTATTTATGGTGCTATATTTGAGAAGGGTAGTATTTAATAGGTAAAGAAACTCATCTATATTATTTTGTTTTGTTCCTGTAGTTTTATTGTATGCATGATGTCTATAAATAGAAATAATAACGAATGACTTAGTTTTTATTATGAGACAGTTACATGTTTCGCTAGCCAGTTCTTCAAAAGATAGTAAAAGATTTTCTTTTGTAAATACACCAACACCGTCATTTTGATATGTGTTTATAGTGGTAGCTGTACTGCAATAGCCTGGCAAAACA
Source organism: Bedellia somnulentella (assembly GCA_963576735.1). Taxonomy (NCBI): domain Eukaryota; kingdom Metazoa; phylum Arthropoda; class Insecta; order Lepidoptera; family Bedelliidae; genus Bedellia; species Bedellia somnulentella. Next base: position 2,829,525 of record OY755174.1, read on the forward strand.
GGGATGATTGGGCAACAAGACAACCAGCACTCCGTGAACACCAATACATCACAATCGAATTCCAAACGTTTCAACAATACAAGGAAGTCAGAAAAACGTGTGGAATGACCGAGACTGCGCATGTTTTGCATAATTATTTTCAAAGAGGGAGATGACGAAACAAGTTCACTACATTGCTCAGGACGACATTCATATGCGGCAGAAACAGAAGAAGAATCTAACTCTCGCATAATATCCAAATTATTTAGCATTAGAATTTAGTATATAAAATATCCACAATAATAGACTGTAATGGAATAATATAAAATGTGAGAATTTGACGTGAGTAGTGTAAGTTTGTACGATGCTTAAATATAATTTGTTATTATGGTGGTGAAGTAGACAAGGTGTACGTATTTTGATTACATGTTCATTATGAAAAGCAAAAATCAGTGACAAGTTGTATGTATATATGAACTAGCAGCCCGTCCCGGCTTCGCTCGGGCATGAATTATCATTAACATTTTGTGTGTTACAGTGTCGGCTTAGAATAGCACTACCCCATTTCTTCCGGTGGGTGTACGTAAGAGGCGACTAACGGTTTTGGGGCTTTTGAGGGATTTTTGGGCGATGCGGTTGGTGACCCATCACCAACAACCTTTATTTCACCATCTTTTCCCCACATAACTTCCAAAAGTACATACACACATATACTCACGGCTATAAATCCCTAAAAGGGGCAGCCAGAGCTAAGGAATTAGAAATTCCTCAGCCACTTTTGGAAGTTGTGTGGGGAAAAGATGGTAAAATAAAGGTTGTTGGTGAAGGGTCTCCAACCGCATCGCCAAAAATCCCTTAAAAGCCTCAATACCGTTAGTCGCCTCTTACGTACACCCACCGGAAGAAATGGGGTAGTGCTATTCTAAGCCGACACTACACAGCAAAAAATATAACATAGCTTAAAACTTAAAAAAAATATATTAAAATAATAATACATGTAATAAAATAAAAAACAAAATGTTAATGATAATTCATGCCCGAGCGAAGCCGGGACGGGCTGCTAGTATATGTATAAAACCGAAGACATAACAGGAATGTCAGTTTTCGTCATAAACAGAATAATAAATATAATCGCTCCCCCTCGACACTACACAGCAGACTTCCAAAAGTGGCTGAGGAATTTCTGATTCCTTAGCTCTGGCTACCCCTTCTAGGGATTTATAGCCGTGAGTATATGTATGTATGTATGTTATATTTTTTTGTATTTATATTTAGATATATTTTTTTTTTTTTTATAATGAGTAATTACATCAAAAGCCATTCAATTTATAGAGTAAGAGCTTCCCTGTAAACAATATTTGACGTTGTTGTATTTTGGGGCAGCAAAATAAATTGATGTTCAAGAGCTCCCACCCGCGACAGGCCAACGTACAGTTGAGAGTGAGTAAAACAATTCTTGCGCAGGTCAATCCCTACTAATTTGAAGGTTTGGCCTTGGAACTTATTAATTATTAAAGCAAAAGATGTTTTAACCGGAAATGGTAGCCGTTTAAATGGAATTGGCAGATCAGTTGGGATCATCGGTATCCTCGGTATATGAGCTAATTGACCGGCTGCTGGGCCAGTGATAATAGTCGCTACAATTAAATTTTGCTTTAACTCTTTGATAAGCAGCCTCCCGTACCCCTTCGTGACGCCTGCAACAACTTACTATGCATAGCTAATCGAGCGGAGTTTTATCTATTTTTTTAATTCGAGATAACTTTCGAATGGAATGTTTGAATTGAATAATTCAAAAAGTAATATAAGGGTATTGAAGTAGTCTGAAATAATATATACGTTTTTCATAAGGATTAGATAGGTACAAATAAAGAGCCTTTTCTAAAGCAGGATTTTAATTTAATTTTTAAATAATTTTATATAATGACGCTTGTTGTGAGATAACTATAATAGTTAGAGACATGCTGTCGGGGCATTTTTTTTAGATAATGATGTGTTCTATAAAATTGTAGTACATAATTTTATTCTATTGTCAGTAGTTTTCGCAGCGCACGCGACGTAAGGATTTTTTTTGGTATTTCTTTAACACCTTGGGTTACATTTTTGAAGTTTACGTAAGGATCCCTAATTTTTTTGAAAATGAAATATAGCCTATGTCACTCGGGAATAGTGTAGCATTAAAACAGTGAAAGAATTTTTTAAATCCGTCCAGTAGTTTTGGAGCCTATTCAATTCAAACAAACAAACAAAAAATCAAACCTTTCCTCTTTATAATATTAGTATAGATAATGAATAAAAAATATATACAATATTACGGTGACTCTGAATGTCTTCACTTAATTTTAATCCTGTATTCTTAGAGTAACTATACATATGTGACCTTAAACAGTATATAAACAAAGAAAGAGTTTTAGAAAAATACGAATAAAAGATCATAACAGTTAATATGTTTTCATTAGCAATTAGGTTCGAATTATATCTGTACTTAACAGCATTAAGTATGTAAAAGTTTTGACACAATAGAATTAATATAATACTAGGTTTTGAGTGTATAATAAAAGGAAAAAACTTTGTAACCCACCGATACAGATATGAGTTAAAATGTAAGAAATAAAAAAGCAATGGAAAAGCTTTGAAAACATGAATAAATAACAACAAAAACAGGATAACACAAAACAATTTTTCAATTAAAAAACCTGTGAAAAGTCCGAATCTGAGTTGATAGCTACTGCAGTGGCGCCTTCCTCTTTTTTCATGTATATATGCCCGTTTTTTGTCCATACATATTTCCAGTTAATGTTCTTTTTTAAAGCGCGCGCTTTATTATACAGAAGACGATTTTTGCGTGTCAATCTTTCATTAACGTAAAAGGGCCTCGAATCGTGCGGAGGCATACCTAAGTCAGCCGTAGTAGCACCTCTGCGCACCCTTGCATTATTAATTAGTTGGTCCCGTAAAGTGCGGCGAGCAAGACGCACGACGAGCGGGCGCGAGCGCAGCTATGGCCCGGTAGCTGCAGTTGCAATTAACTGTCGAGGGCCGACCCTTCGTGCATCCACTATATCGTGCTCCTTAATCTCAACCTGTAACTTGCCAGCTACTTGCAAAACTAGGTGCATAACCGACTCCCCTGGAAACTCAGGGAGGGCAGATATCAAGATATCATTGGTAAGTGTTTCCTGTTCGCGATCATTTAATTCATTTTCAAAATTAGCGACGTTTTTTTGAAGAGTTTCTGACACTGACGATTGGTCTTTCAAGAGTTTTATCTCAGCTTTTAAAATAGAGTTTTCGTATTCAAGGGTCGATATACGTGTATTACAATTAGTCATTTCAGTTCTAAATTCAATTAATTGTTTAGACAATTCGTTGAATTCTTTCCTAAAGTCATCATTAATGCTAGTACGGAACTGGTTAAGTTTGGAATCAAGTACACCAGCTAGCATCTCTACAGTAAGCAATGACGAATGAGTCGAGGCAGGGGCGGCGGGAGCGACCTGGGATAGACAGGAGTCTATATCAGGGGAAGCTCCGGCCTCTTCGCACGACATGTCAGCCATTCCATATCCCACAACTCTACGGACATTGAGGTCATCAATCGTTGAATTCATGAAAGACTTGCGAACTGGAGTATCATCTGTCCTGTCTCGACGACGCGTAGTATTCTGACATAAGTTGCAAGTCCACAATTGCTTTAGTTTCAATATGTTGGCGCTATAATCATTTGGGGATATGTGCATGCATTGGTAGTGAAATGTTTGCTTACAAGCCGTACATTGAAGAAGATCACATTTACTAATATCAAGTAAACAAGCAATACACTTCATCTTTTTTTATTTTTACGGAAGGTAGGTCTGAAAAAGTATCGCCAATGAATACATACATACATATACTCACGCCATTAGTTCCCATTGGGGTAGGCAGAGACTATTGATCGCCACTTCGCACGATCCTGACAAACCTCTCTAGCTTCGTTTACATCCATCAATCTTTTCATACATGCTCTTTTATTCTTCATACTTCGGACGCCAGCCTTTTTGAGCACACTCTCAATTTGGTCCAAGTGTGTTCTCCGTGGTCGTCCTCTACTAACATTACCATCCACACTAGCTCTATAGATCCCTTTTACCAATTTTCTATCATCCATCCTCTCTATGTGCCCAAACCATCTCAACATTCCTTTTTCTATCTTTCTTACAATATCATCTTTCACACCACACTTTTCACGAATAACACTATTTCTCACTCGGTCACATAATCTAACATTACAAATTTTTCTGAGGGACCTCATCTCTACTGCATTCACTCTGCTCTCATGCTTCTTCTGCCACACCCAACATTCGCTTCCATACATAAGCGTAGGAACAAGAACAGCATCATGCACAGCCATTCGGGCCTTTTCAGACACCGTTTGACTGATCATTAGGCTATTCATTGCTCCATTTACCGCATTACCCTTTTTCACTCTTCTTTCAATGTCTTCATCACATTTCCCATCCCTTGTAAACAAACTTCCCAGATATACAAACTCCTTCACCTGTTCCACATCCTTACCATCAATCGCAATCACGCATTCTGTCACATCTTCCTGTCTCTCAAAAACCATCGTTTTGGTCTTATCCACATTCACCCTCATTCCCTTTCTTACAAAAGACTCACATGCAATATTCATCATCTCTTGCAACTCTTCTGCCGATGATGCAAGTAGCACTTGATCGTCAGCATACAAGAGGCATTTAATGATGAATCCACCCATCCTTAGTCCATAATCACTTTCACGCAACTCTGTCAAACAGTCATCCATGAACAAATTGAAGAGCCACGGAGAAGCTACACATCCCTGTCGGACACCCCTAGAGATTCCGAACCAGTCAGTGTTTTCCCCGTTTACTCTTACACATGCACTAGAATCCTCATAAAGTGATACCAATGCACGTATAAGTTGACTCCCCAAACCGAACTTGGATAACACCTCCCATAAACACTTTCTTACCACCCTATCATACGCCTTCTCTAAATCAATGAAGGAGCAATACACCTTTTGGTTCTTAGCTAAAAACTTTTCGGTGATGCTCCTTAGAGAGAAGATTTGATCCATACATCCCATTCCTTTCCTAAATCCCGCTTGCACATCCCATATTTTCTCATCAGTTTCATTCATCACTCTTTCAATCAGTACCTTAGCATACAATTTACCAACAATGCTGAGTAAGCTGATGCCGCGGTAGTTTTTAGCCTCTTGGTGTGACCCCTTTCCTTTATATAGAGGCACAATCACCGCCTTGCACCAGTCTCGTGGAACTTTGCCACTCGACCAGCATTTTTGGAAAAGGAAGTGCAACCAAGAAGCCACCAACCCTTTACCAGCCCTCAGCATTTCGATAGTAATCCTATCATACCCTGCCGCCTTCCCTAATTTCATACTTTTCATTGCTTTCATTATTTCTTCCATACTAATCTCGCTGTCACTAAATTCACCCATCTCCCCGTTCCAATCAACATTACTGTCGATTGGCGAAGAAATGGATGCATCCTCTTTCTCAAACAGTCCCTCAAAATAATTCTTCCATACCCGTTTCATGCTACTTTCATCCGTCGCCAATTCACCCTGTTCATCTCTTATTACACTCACTCTCGTGTTTTGGGAAACTCCCTTTTCTTTCCGGATATACTTCCAGAATAACTTTTGGTTATTCCGGAAATTATCAGAAAGTTTCCTCTCACACCACTCTTGCAAATCCCGCTTTTTCTTTTCTATTTTCTTCTTTACCTCATTCTTAACTCTCTTATATTCATCTTCACTTTTCTGCACTACATCGTCAGTTACACTCGCATCCATCCGTTTACTAGCTTTAATCGCTAGTAAATCTAACCACGCTTTCTTCTTATCACCAACCGCCTCTTTCACAACTTTATCCCACCAACTTGTTGGTGGTCTATTTGACCTTTTACACACTCCACATACTTCCGTCGCACATTCAACCATCGTCGATTTGAGCACATCCCATACTTCTTCTATTTCCATTTCATCCCTCATCTCCACGCAACTTAGTCTATCATCCAATTTCCTCAAGTATTCATCTCTGATATTTTCATCTTCTTGCAGTTTTTCTACTTTTATTCTCGCAAAATCCGTTGTTGACACTTTAGGCCTGTGACGCCAACGCGTGCACAGACCCCTTAATCGTGATATAACGAGAAAGTGATCTGTGCCAACGTTCGTGCCCCTATAGACCCTGGTGTCAACAACTTTTGCTCTCAGCCTTTCATCAACTATCACAAAATCAATCATACTTCTCTCGCTTCCCCTCTGTCTTGTATACATATGGATATCTTTGTGCTTAAACAACGTGTTTGTAACACAAAGATTCCTCTCCAAACATACCTCAATCAATTTCTCACCATTCTCATTTACCCTTTGATCACCAAACTTTCCTAAAACTCTTTCGCAACCGTTGCGTGACACACCAACCCAGCCATTAAAATCTCCTAACATTACAAGTCTCTCATTCTGATCACACCCATTCACAACATCGTCTAACAGATTCCAAAACTCCTCCCTCTCGGATAGGGATTTAGACATGTCCGGAGCGTATACGCAAATTATGCGCATCCGGACTAGTCCCAATTTCACCTTAATCCACAGGAGCCTTGGACTCACACATTCGTAATCTTTCATACACTGAGCCATCCTTTCAGATATCAGAAGTCCCACTCCTTGGCAAGCTCGGTCACTGTCAGCGACTCCAGACCAGATTGCTGTAATGTTGCCAAGTTGTGAAACTTCCTTTCCCTTACGCTTCGTCTCATTTACACAAAGAAAATCCAGTTTTCTTTCATTCATAATCATACATACTTCATCTAATTTTTCAAACATTCCTCCACATACATTCATCGTACTGAAGCGGGTCTCTTTAGCCCACTTTTCGCCCCGTGAGCAACCATGGCGTGATGAGTGGCGAGCTACATCGCCGCCTCCGTGTTTACTAAAATTTGAACACATATTGGACCCACGAGAAGCAAGGGAAGTAAACTGTCCACCTAGCCAGAGCCCCGCTTGACTAGGTAAGGTTATTTAGTACCCGGAGTGCACCAAGCTCCGGGACGGCGGCACGCTAGCGACCAGGCTCACCCCTGGCCATGCATCCCTCGGCGCGGCAGACCTTGGATTGGTGTAAGAGCGAAGATGGAAAAGCCCTAGTCCCTTAGTCGACTTCTACGACACCCACGGGAAGAGATGGGGTAGTGCTATTCTAAGCCGGCACTACACAGCAAATGAATGTAGTTTATTATGCCGTTTGTTGTTTGGTTCAATTAATTAGATGCTTCGAAAACACTGGCACGACAATCACACGAAATCTAATTACGTTCCTTTTCAAATTATAGCTTAGTTTATCTCAGACATATATATATGATAGCAACACAATATTCAATAACGAAAATACCGTTAAGTTTTGTTGTTTAGCACATTATACTTAGTTATTCACTGAATTATTGCTAATTTACTGACGATGACAATATCACTCGACAAATCACGGATTCCACTTTATTTTCTACTATAATGCTCAATTTAAAGACAACTATAAACCATTTTAATATTTAAAAATCAGGGACAAGAAAGTAAACACAACCGAACATGAGTACCCGATCCAATAATCATCGAACATGAGTACCCGATCCAATAATCATCCAATTTCTAATTCCTTAGCTCTGGCTACCCCTTCTAGGGATTTATAGCCGTGAGTATATGTATGTATGTAAGTGAGCTATATTAGTCATTACGAGGTGAATTCTTAGTCCAAGCCGAGAGCGAGGCCTTTAAGAAACCAGCGCTGACTGACTAATAACTGATTGGTTTCGTGTTTCGTACATCTCAGTCTATCAGTAAATCAGTTGTAACTCGTCTATGGCGCTATGACTGCCATGGTTAAGTAGATTAATTTTGTGAAAATACCAGTAAGGTTGATAATAAATAAATAAATAATAAAGAAACAATATACAAAAATTAGTACAATAAAATCGGTAGGTATTATTGATGATGTAGCTGAAATTTGCTCTTTATGTATTAAAATGCTTGCAATGAGCTAATACTACTGAACGGATAAATTGATGAATTTTGTGTTTGTCTCAACATCATTTTCGATGACAAGAAAGACCGTTAAGTTAATACCGTAAGGGAAGTCAAAATTACTTTTAAACCGACTTCAAAAAAAGGAGGAGGTTATCAATTCGTCGAGTTTATTTTAATATTATGACTTTTTTTCCAATTGTCTATTACTGTAAAATACACAGTTACGTCAGACTGTAGAAAAACATATCTGTATGCTATGCACGAAAGGGCATATACTAAATAAACAAAAATTCACAGATTGGTAAATAGCTACTTTTCATGCCTAAGTACATACTACGGCTATGAATCCCTAGCAACCGTGATAGCCCAGTGGGTAGAACACTCGGTTATCGTGCAAACGACTAGTGTTCAAATCCTGGGTCGGGCCTACACCAATTTGTCTTTTCTAAAGACATATGTGTGGTTAATTTATCATGGTTGTTAACGGTGAGGGAAAACATCGTGAGGAAACCCTCATGGCTGAGTTGTACTTAGTCATGTGACAGTGTATTCGTACAAAACGGCGATAGGCCTGCCCCTTATCACGTGAGTACACTGTCCATGCAAAACGTGGGTACTCTGAACGCCAGGTGACAAAGTCACGTGATGTTCAGAAGTATTAGTACCTCTGCCAACCCCTTCGGGGATATTCGGCGTGAACGTATATGTTTATGTTATGTATGTTATGTTATGTTATGAATCCCTAGAAAAGGGGTATCCAGATCTTCAAAATAAGAATTTTTTTAGCCACTTTTGGAAGTTTGGAAGGAAAAGATTGTAAAATGAAGGTAGTTGGTGATGGGTCTTCAACAGCATCGCCAAAAAATCACTTCAATAACCCTAATACCCTTAGTCACCTTTTATGATTACCTACGGGAACAATTGGGGTAGTGCTTATCTAAGCTGAAACTACACAGCCAATGGGTAAGTTCAGTGCAATAGAAGTTTATCTTTATGAGCGATTATGTTGAAAAATAACTATAACCTTAATTAAAGCGCGATAATTTTAGTTTAGTACGCAACCCCTCTTTGCGCGTAGCCTGACACGCTTTTTAAAATATTAGGTATTTTTGACGATCCCATGCGCAACAGAGAGATAGAGAGTAACCTACACTGTAGACTTTTATATAGGTGGTTATATGAAGACTAAAATTAAAAAAAAAACTTAGATTGTAAGCAATTAGCAACTTACATGCATAAAGAGGAAAGCTAGTTAAGTCCACAAAAATGCCTTATTTACCTTGGTATACTCAACTCAAACGTTTACGCCGTATATTCCCGAAGGGGTTGGCAGAGGTACTAATACTTCTGAACATTAAGTGACATTGTCACCTGGTGTTCAGAGTACCCGCGTGATAGGAGGCAGGCCTATCGCTGCTTTATACGAATACACTGTCCCATGACTAAGTACAATTCAGCCATGTGGGTTCCCTCACGATGTTTTCCCTCACCGTTAACGACCTTGATAAATATCTTATAATCAACACATTTTGGTCGTACTTACCACGTAGCATTTATCGTATTTAAAACCAAAAAATCTTTGGGGTGCAGTAAAAACTTGTCATGATATAAATAATCTTTCTTATTTTCTCCTAAACTGTTACATTGTTTTTCTGTTTTTTTTTGTAAATTTATCTCGAGCTTGTGAAGCAATTTATTTATTTATTCATTCGGTATTATGACATAGCATTATTATACAAAATTAAAAAAAATAATTCTAATTAAAAAAAATATGTTCGGGCTTAATACCAAAAAACTGTGTACATAGCATGATATTAAATAATCAGTGGAGATGACAACTTTAAAAAATATATAAGGATAGTTAATTTAGTTTTTTTTTAAATATTATTTGTTAACTTAATAACATTAATGTAACTTACAAATAAACATAATTACAATCTATAATAATAAGTTTGAAAGAAGGAAGGCAGTGTATGACTGAAATGCTGAGGTCTGAAAAAGAGTTGATAGTTTCTTGGTATAACTTCTTCTTTGAGAAGTGCTAGGCAAGTGACAAAGTCCCACAATATTGGTGCCAAGCGGTAATTGGCTCTTTATATAAGGAAGAGCCCACCAGCCTACTCAGCATTGTCGATAAATTGTACGTAAGTATTTGCAGGAGGTGATTTTCACCATGTAGTGTCGGCTTGGAATAGCACAACCGCATTTTTTTCCATGGGTGTTTACGAAGGCGACTTAGGTTAAGAGATATCAACTTTACAATTTACTAAGAAGGAATTTCTAATTCTGAAGGGCTCGTAATCCCATTTAGGGATTTATAGTCGTAATTATTTGTTTGTATGTATTTGTGTTTTTCAAGTTTAATACGGGGATATAATTTATACGTGCAATAGTATCAATTTGGGAGGAGGAATGAGAAATAGTCTAATTCGTGAAAATTAAGGAGTGAAATATGACATTGTGAAAAGATAAAACGAAGTTTGCTGTGTAGTGTCGGCTTAGAATAGCACTATCCCATGGGTGCTCGTAAGAGGCGAGTCGATTTTTACTTAACTTTTTAACTCATGCCTTTGAAGTTAAAATCCCTAAAAAGGGTAGCCAGAGCTAAGTAATTAGAAATTTATCAGCCACTTTAGGAAAGTTTAGTGGGGAAAAGATGGTAAAATAGAGGTTGTTGGTCATTATCATCCACCATCGGTCTCCAACCGAATCGCCCAGAAATCCCTTAAAAGCCCTAATACTGTTAGTCGCCTCTTACGTACACCAACCGGAAGAAATGGGGTAGTGTAATTCTAAGGCGACACTACACAGCTAATCACCAATAAATCTTTGCCCTACTCAACTTCAAAAGAGACTGAGAAATTTTGTTATTCTGAAGCTCTGGCCACCCCTTCTAGAGATTTATAGCTGTAAATATATGTATGTAAGTGATGGAAATAAAAAAAAATGATGGAATTGGTGAAATATAATATAGAGACAATGTGAATAGTGATGTCAGTAGGAGACGACCGTGGAGGACACATTTAGATCAAATAAACTGCACGTTGCTCAAAATAGTATAATAATACGAACCTTTCGTGGACCGTAAAGCCTCCCTGCATTTCTTGCGTTTCGGGGACCTCTTTGGGGAAAAAGAAGGTTTTGTCTGCGCAATACAGGACCAGGTTATCAAGACGCGGAACTATCGGAAATACATCTTAAAGGACGGTACCACAGACGTTTGTCGAGCATGTGGCCGTCCCGGAGAGTCACTTAGGCATGTTATTTCCGGTTGTTCGGCTCTTGCTAACACTGAGTACTTGCACAGACACAACCAAGCAGCCAAAATCCTGCATCAGGAGCTCGCTCTGAAATACGGACTCTTGCAACAGAGGCTGCCGTATTACAAGTATCTGCCGGAGCTAATCCTAGAAAACGACCGTACCAAAATCTATTGGGACCGATCCGTTATCACGGACAGAACTATTCTAGCGAATAAGCCTGACATCGTGGTATGGGATCGGTCGCAGTCGAGGGTATTTCTAGTGGATGTCACTATCCCTCATGACGAGGGTCTCGTGAAAGCTTAAACCGAGAAGCGTCGGAAGTATTTCGATCTGGCTCACGAGATCACCGACATGTGGGGTGTGACTTCGACAGAAATAATCCCAACTGTTTTGTCCGCGAATGGGTTAATTCCAACCAGCCTCGCGACCAACTTGAGGCGGTTGGATTTCTGTGGCGTATCGGTTCCCGCACAAATGCAGAAGGCGGTGCTGCTCGATACGGCTCGGATTGTTCGTCGGTTCTTGAACCTGAGTCCCTGACCCCGACCGACTGTTCTTTTGTCGGGGAGTACCGTCTCTCCCATTTAAAATTTATAATTTTCTTTTTCGGCCATGGGAGAGGCGAGGAACTAAAAATCATGCCTAACATAATGATATAAAATAATAAAAATACATGTATGAAAAGATTGATATAAATAAATGAGGCTTTAAACATTTTCCTGAAACTTGCAATGTGGCGATCGATAGTCTCTGTCTACCTGATGGAAACTAATGGCGTGAGTATATGTATGTAAGTATGAAAATAATAGTTACATTTCGAATAATATTTAAAAAGTAAGTGCACAATGTACTTTGCCTACATTTAGAACTAGAACTATTATGACGTAATAAAACTATTATTTAGTTCTAATTAACAAGAGCCAATGTGGATGGGATTGTTAGTAGGGGCCGGCCAAAAACCATTTCTAGACCAGATAGAAAACGTTCTTAAAAAGGCGGGGGTCTGACGTGAGAAGAATAAAAGAGCATGTATGAGAAGAATATTAATGTAAGGGAAGCAAGAGAGGTTTGTAAAGATCCACCTAAGTGGCGATCGATAGTCTCTGCCCACCCCAATGCGAATAATGAGCGTGAGTATAAGTAAGCAACAAACTATAAAACCCACTTGTTTTACTTTTGGATGACAACGATCTAATCACAAAGTATTTACTTACTTATTTAAGAAAGAAAAAAAAAGTACTCAAGATAAAAAAAACACAACGACCTTTACGTCTTCATGCGACGTTTACTAAGACGTCGGTACTCTTTTTGGGAGGCGTACCCACACTGCCTAACACCTTCGAGCACTAACGACCGTTGTTTCTGCGGGCAATTTGCTCTGCCCATTGCAGAAGTTTTAATGTGTTTGATAATAATCAAAGTCAGTAACAGGTCAAGTCACAGTGATGGGCACCTTTGGGCCGGGCATGGCTTGGGGCGGTTTATTTTTATGATTGTGTTATGTTATGTATGATTGTTATTTATTATTAGTTTTAAGTAAATACAATTTATATAATGTTTTTACTCTGCGTTTGCCTTAGGAATAGTTTTCTGTTCATAGATTTTCACAAAATGAAGAGTTTCGATTTCAATGCGGTTGGAGACCAACGATACTTTGTTTCTACCACTTTGTCCCCTATCAACTTCCAAATGTGGCTGAGGAGTATCTAGCTCTAAAGCTCTGGCTACCTCTTTGGAAATCATGGCCGTGAGTATATGTATGTATCTTATGATTTTAAAACAAATTCAACTTATAATTCTAACTGTAAGATTTTTTGTCTTAACACAAGGTAAACATAAGATATTTCAAATTTTAATAAACTTATTTCGCATTACGATGAAAGTAAAGTGGTGAAAGAGATATTATAGAGCCCATGTTGTTGAATTTGCTGTGTAGTGTCGGCATAGAATAACACTACCCCATTTCTTCCGGTGGGTGTACGTAAGAGGCGACTAACGGATTTGGAGCTTTTAAGGGATTTTTGGACGATGTGGTTGGAGACCCATCACCGCAAACCTTTATTTTAACATCTTTTCCCCACTAAAATTTCCAAACGTGGCTGAGGAATTTCCAATTCCTTAGCTCTGGCTACCCCTTCTAGGGATTTATAGCCGTGAGCATATGTATGTATGTTGTTGAATTTGTTGATAGAGTATGGCCACGCAAGACCGGAAGACAATACCAGATTAAAAAAGGTGTTACAAAGGCGGTCTCAACTGAAAAAAACTTTTGCTTATCATGGATCAGTGAACGCCTCTGGCAGCAGTATCATTATTAACCTAACAATTCCGATTCTTATCAGCTACCTAATATGAATAACATTAAGTATCCAGGCTTCGAGCGGTAGGCCTAATACAAGGATCGTATCCTTTTGAAACAAACTTATTTACGTGTTCGACTGATAGAAACATTACGCATCTCGGAGTAAAAGTTAAGTAATTAATTGAGAGCAAAAAGTGTTTACATAGAGTTTTGTAGCCGAGTATCGGTACGGATGGGGCGGGCGGGGAGCCGGTTGGGCGGGCGGCGGCGGCAGTTTGCGTTGAGAATCGCGGCGCGACGGTCGTGTCGCGAGTGAGTGAGTGTGTGTGTGTGTGGCATGTCCGCGCCGGCACTATGTGTGTTCTATGCCCTGTCTGTGCTATTGTGTGCCCGCTAACGGATTGACTATCGCTCCAGTGGAACATTGTTAATTCTTCGAAGACACTGTAAGTAAGCCCAGTTTCGGTGGCTTTCAGATTAGTGTCGCCTTTCATCTGTAGTCATTACCGTATTGTCTGGAAGAGCCGATTGTTTAGATGAGATTAACGAAAACTCTGGATATATTTTAGACTAACTTTATAAATGAAAAAGCAACTTTTTTAATTAACACATATTTGTTTTTTATATCTTGTTTACTTTATATCCTATTTAGTGTAATCATCGTATTTATGGTAGAGTAGGGATTATAAATTAGTAATTTAGTGGCTTCCTGTAAAGTTCTAGTGTCGACGGTAAATTGGAATGTTATAATACGAGTCAGAATATAACGACCTTTTCGCGTGATTGAAGAACCAATTAAGTTTGCTAAATGACGTTATTCTGGGTGTAAAACGGATTTATTATATTTAGCGGGTTGCAGCGCCTGGCACCAACTAGTGACTCTACTTTATCTGCTCGTATAAAACACGGAACTTCTTCCAACTATTTCAATTTGGTTTTAGAAATTATGATTTTGGATGACTCATTAGTTAGGAACACCAATACAAACGACATATTTGCAGGAAATCTGTTGGAGCTTCTGAGATATTTCTTTGATATATAGTAAAACCAGCTCTGAAGAAAGGGCTGTCATAATATTTTATACTGTCAATAGTTTCAGTTTTAACAACAGCTTTTTTAATTTACACTAATATTTACCATTTAACAAAAATGGGGTAGATTTTATATCTTCCCTTATGTAAACGAACTGTTAGAAACATAACATAATACGTTGGAAATGTAATTTTGTACTAATTAAACATATTATACTTTATATATATATGTACTAACCGTTCGGAGCTGTTATTTATGCAAGAGTTCAGTTTTTCTTAGAATTATTCAACAGTAATTAATCTGCTTATAATAAACATAACTACGTAATTATAGATTGTAAACAATTCTGGAAATGTGATGAAAATTTGATGAAAATAATGTTATTTTGTTAATTCAACAAGGAATCCCAATAAAATTATTGCTGTATTTGGACTGTTTACTCAAGGTAGATATTTGGAAATCATCAAAGTCATACATACATACATATACTCACGGCTATAATTCCCTAGAAGGGGTAGCGAGATCCAAAGAATATAAATTCCTCAGCCACTTTTGGAAGTTGAGTGGGGAAAAGTTCTTTGAATATTTTATATTATATTTCCTATATTTATAAGAAAACGTCTCAAAACTTCGGAATTCGTTCATTCTAAATCCCTAAATTTTATATTTATTGAGTGAAGAAAAATCATGAGTAGTATCAATATAAATTTTGAAAATAATTCAGTTGAACCACGTGATTAATTAATGATCATTAATTTTAATGTTCATACCGGCGATAGCATTCCATCACTTGTAGTCCGGTCAATTTAGGCCTAAAATAAGGAGGAAGGTTACATAAATTCATAAGAAGCTGAAAATTGGCACAATTGTTCAAAACATGATTATAAATGAAACCTCAAAAGTCCCCATCGTTCCGAGGTGTGCTAAAAATTTTACACGAGGTCAAAGGTCAAAAAATGAGTTTTTTTGCGATTTTAAGCGAAACGGTGAGTTTTTTCGCAAAATTACCCCAATACAAAATTGCAGATCAAAAAATTCTCTACAAAAAATATATCAATATTTTATTTCCTAAAAGCCACCATTTTGAAGATATAACGCGTTGAAAAGTTCGATCATTGGTAATCTTCATACTTTGCACACGTTTCCACGCCACCTATGGAGAAGTGTACTTAGCGCGTTTTATTTTAACGTGGTATCCCCTGTAGGCCTATTCCACGGGTCTGCAGTGATTGTATTTGTTTTAAAACTATTATAAGATATTCTTGTACATATCGGTTGGTTAAAATAATGGCGGTGTAATTGAAAATGAAATGATTAATATTCCTCGTCTGATTCGTAATTTTCCAGGATTACTGTTTCTTGTTTTTCGTCTCTTTCTTGTTCTTCTTCTTCTTCTTTTTCTTCTATTTCACAGATCAACTGTCCCACTAGCGATTCCTCGTCACCGTTACACTTAAAATCGCAAAAAACTAATTTTTTTGACCTTTGACCTCGTGTAAAATTTTTAGCACACCTCGGAACGATGGGGACTTTTGAGGTTTCATTTATAATCATATTTTGAACAATTGTGCCAATTTTCAGCTTCTTATGAATTTATGTAACCTTGAATGTATAAATTGACCGGATTATTGATTAAATGTCCAGGCAAAAATATGTATGTCAATGAAAATGACATGTGATAATTGAAAGTATGAGTATTAGCGCCTTGTTCCACCCCTTCATATTATACCACGTAAAAGATGTGGTGATACATATTTATTCGTCATTTGTGGTATAATAATGTTTTATGAGATAAGTATAAAAAAAGTCTTTATTTAAATTACTTACAAATATTAGTGGGTGTTCGTACCGAGTGTCCTTTTTTGTAACGAACAGGGATAACGGAATCTATCAAAGGCTTAAATCGAGTCTAGTATGTTGTGGGAGGAACACTATGACAGCTAAGTGGATTAACTAGTTATAAAGGAACGTCATATATAATTTACTATTTACTGATTGAAGCTGGCAAAATACTTCTACTACTTCAGACTGTGACTGTATAGTAAACTACAGTTGTTACATAATATTACAGTTAAATGATCGGCATCTATGGCGAAAAAGGTATATAGTGTATATAGATATATGGTGTTGTTGATAAATAATGGCCGCGCAAGACGTTTGAATATCAGATTGAAAACGTTTGTATACAGGCAAAAGTCCAAAGTGAAAAAAAAAAGCATACACGACAAGAATAATGAATGTGGGAGAAGCAAGAGAGATCTATCAGGATCATGCATAGTGGCGATCGTTAGTGAATAGTGGAGGGTCTCTACCTACTGTAAACAGAACAATGGGCGTGAGTATAAGTTTGAACATGACGACCTAGCCGAGTACAGTGCCCGGCGACACAACCCGGCAGCCTGTATGAAATTTTTATCTTTATATAAAAAATCGTTCCGTCACTGACATAAACATCGGCCTAAATGACTGGTAAGAGAAATCTGAAATTAAGTAGGTAGATAGTTTTAGTGCTCAAAATTAACACTAAAATCAGAATTGCCAGATTTAAATGGTATGAAACTTCTGTAATTTAATATTGTATTAGGTTTAAATTTAGGTTAAGTTTAAAGACTCTGATAATGTACATTATACAAGAATTTTCAGAAATCGTTGAATTAAACTTTCACAATTTCAATTCTATCAGGTTGAAATTTGGTATAAAGAGTCCTCAAGAGATATTAATATACATTACAATAGGATTACCAGAAATTCTTTCGGGAACAGAAAATACAGGAGATCTAAGTGTGTATGAAACTTCTATAATCTTTATTCCATCTATTTAGATGTTAGTTCCATCTATCATACATGGGTATACTTGTTTATGATATTGTAATTACTGAATTACTCAGATAAAGGGGCTTATGAATTGGGTGATGGTGGTAGCGTTGCTGAGGTTGTCTTAAAGTAACTATTACATGCGGACGAAGTCGCGGGTAAAAACTAGTTGTATAAAATAGTAATATTAACATTTTACAGTTGTGTCCTAAGTTGTTGTGTAGTGTCGGCTTAGGATAGCACTAAGGTAATTGGATTTTTTAAGTGATATTTGGGTGATGCGGTTGGAAACTCTAGCTACCCCATCTATGGATATATAGCTGTGAGTACATACATATACTCACGGCTATAAATCTCTATAAGGGGTAGCCAAAGCTAAGGAATTAAAAATTCTTCAGCCACTTTTGGAAAGTTGTGTGGGGAAAAGATGAGCTGTGAGTATATGTATGTTATTGATTTTGAACAGTTTTTTTATGTTTAGGTAAGAGAATGATTTGATACATTTAATATCTTCTTTATTTCTATTCAACTTCCACAAGTAGTGGAAAAAGTTATAAATCCGGAGCTCTGCCTACCTCTTTTTCGGTTTATTAGGCGTGCTCACATGTATGTATCTATGATTTAATCACACTATAACTTCATTCCTTCTGACTTAAACGAGGCATATCATTTGTATACTGCTAACATATACCTGACTGCAGTAATATCCCCTGACACTACCATGCACCTATACCTAGAGCGAAGTATCCAATACACGGTAGCAATGCTGTGCTGTGCGTAGCTCATTAGTACCAGCGGGGCACGTGACTCGAATTAATGTATACACTCATCTCCACTCCGGTGTGGTGCGGATGTAGTTGTAGCTCTGGAGTGGAGACTCACGGGAAATCTAGCCGGCTCTCTCATGAGGAAACCATTGCCAATGAATGTTTTAAAATTATATAATGATTTATTGTAAAGATCGATTAAGGCTTTAATTTAGTACAATAATTGCTAGGTAGAAGTAGCGTGATTCGTGAAACGTGCGGTGTGAAAGATTATATTGTAAAAAATATAGAAAAAGGAATGTTAAGATGGTTTGGGCACGTAGAGGATGGATGATAGTAAATCGGTAAAAAAGATCTACAGAGCCAAGTAGCAGACGACCTCAGAAGATACATTTGGATCAAATAGAGAGTGGGCTGAAAAAAGCAGGCGTAATGTGAACGAAGCAAGAGTGGTTTTCCAGGGTCGTACAAAGTGGCGATCGAAAGTCGCCGCCTATTCCAGTGGGAGCTAATGGCGTGAATATATGTATGTCAGAAGTAGCTTGGTAGTGTGGTATAATCATTTAACTATTGTTTTAATAGAAATAATAAAAGAGTGAAACAAACGGCGAGCGAATGCGGGTACTTAATTATATGGGAAAAATATTCGATACAAAACTACATATTGTATGCTCCGCTTGTCCAATCCTGCATCTGTTAAATGTATACCATTTAGTATTCCCTCTAGTGCAACTAATAATGGTGATATCATCTGGCAATTTTAAAATGAAACTCATATTCGTATCTCTTTATGTGATTGCTTAAACTCAATGGGAATCAAACCTGGTAATCCTTCAATTAGAATGGTTTTTATTCATGAAAATCTCATGTGGGGATTATTTCTTAAAATACTGGTAATCCATCATCTAGCCAAAGGAGCACTGTACAACGGCCGCCAAAAAGACACAAAGAAATTATGCATGTAAATTTTTGGTGAGAGAAAAAAATTATGTGTTTTAATATATATATAGAAAATGTGCTCAAAAAGGCAGGTGTCCGCAGTATGAAGAATAAAAGAGCATGTATGAAAAGATTGATGGACGTAAACGAAGCCAGAGAGGTTTTGCCAGGATCGTACAAAGTGGCGATCGATAGTCTCTGCCTACCCCAATAGGAACTAACAGCGTGAGAATATGTATGTATGTATGTTTATGTGTTAAAAATAGAGTTTCTGGTCTGACCTTAATACTCGTAGCTTAGTATTTATGATGGGATAAAAAAGTAGTTTAATTATTAACACAGTTTTAAAGGTACACGTGCGGATCCGTCACAATGTACATATTTACAGCTATTGCTTCTTTATATCTAAGCCTCTTAACCGCAAATTATTCAGGTTTAAGTGGGCACCTCAATGTGGTATCACTTATTTTTTCCTGATTGTGGCATATCTGTTCAGTCGCTTTGAAAAACACCACCTATGTCTCACTCACAATATTTTGAATTTAACTAGGTTGATAAAACAACTTAAAAGTAGAAAGATTTCAGTATATATGTAGAACCGCCCTACTACAGACAAATAGTATTAATGAATGTGCTAAAAATGACAGGCGTCCGAAGTGTGAAGATAAAGAAGCAAATGAGAAAAGATTAATTACAGATCCACAATCTTTTCTTGACCGGTAAGGGCTGTCGCTGTCATCGATATTAGTATTGCCAGCAAATAAAAAATAACCATTATAAGGGAAATAACTTTACATCATACAGGCTAATTTATTTATGTATTGAAATGTCTTAATACAACAATTTATATAATATTCATTTAATTAATAACTAGTTGCTGTGTAGTGTCGGCTTAAAATAGCACTACCCCATTTCTGCCGGTGGGTGTACGTAAGAGGCGACTAACGGTATTGGGGCTTTTAAGGGATTTTTGGACGATGAAGTTGGAGACCCATCACCAACAACCTTTATTTTACCATCTTGTCCCCACTGAACTTTCCAAAAGTGGCTGAGGAATTTCTAATTCTTTAGCTCTGGCTACCCCATCTAGGAATTTATAGCCGTGAGTATATGTATGTATGTATGTAATAGCTATTATTGTAAGTAAACAAGTTCGTTTTAATGTAAGCTAATTATATTTATTTATTTTTGCCCTTGTCTGGTATGTCTACCCGAATGACTGTGTATCCTAAATTTGATGATCTTACCTCCCAAATGTTGTCTGGAAGCTTTTAGCGATAACACTGCCAATTTTATTTTTTTTATGTTTTTTGACATGAATTCCTCATGTGGGGATTATTACTCATAAAAAAACGTATACGTAAACGTAAACGTACGTACGACGGGGGCGTATACCCGAAGGTCGCGGGTTCGAACCCCGCCAGTGTCGAAAAATTTTTATTTCCTTTAATAACATCTTTTATTTATGAGTAATAATCCCCACATGAGGAATTCATGTCAAAAATCATTAAAAAAAAATATATGTGATAGTTAGGCGTTTCCAACATTTGCATTCTATCTGAAAAGTAGACAAGGGGCCGTCCGAATTAGTTAAAATTCGGAGGTAGGAAACGCAAACACTACTTGAACGTGTAAAAAAGAAACAAAGGATAGAGAAATTTCGCGCTGGATGCCAAGTGACACTGTAGCTCAGTTGGCAGAGCGACGGGGGCGTATACCCGAAGGTCGCGGGTTCGAACCCCGCCAGTGTCGAAATTTTTCTTTCCTTTAATAACATCTTTTATTTATAACACTGCCAATTGTACTTTTCTGCAAGCTGTTTCATTATTTTATACTCAAGGATTTGTTATTTGTGACATTTAGAGTTAATAAGTGGGTAACTACTTAAAATCATTTTTTTAATCCTGTAAATTAGAGGCTTACCTTGTCGTGTACTGTCTTTTACATTTCATATTCACACATAGATCCCCCAAAAAGGTGGCGCAGAAAAAATAATTCTAAACATCAGATATCGTTTGGGTCATTCATTTTGCTGGGTCAGTGAATTTATGGGCACTTTTTTATTGCTGTTAACAACCTTGTTACATATAACATAACATAAACGTTTACGCCGAATACCCCCGAAGGGATTTGGCAGAGGTACTAATACTTCTGAACATCACGTGACTTTGTCACCTGGTGTTCAGAGTACCCACGCTTTGCATGAACAGTATACTCACGTGATAGGGGGCAGGACTATCGCCGTTTTCCACGAATACACTGTCACATGACTAAGTACAACTCAGCCATGTGGGTTTCCTCACCGTTAACAACCGTGATAAATTAACCACACATATGTCTTTAGAAAAGTCAAATTGGTGTAGGCCCGATCCGGAATTTGAACACTAGACGCTTGCACGTTAACCGGTGTTCTACCCATTAAGCTATCACGTCGTATGTGCCTTGTATTCTATATGTCAGACAGTTATGACTTAAGAAATGACACATTGGTACATCCCCGCATTAGGATTAGAACCCACGCATCAGTGTATACGAAGTGAAATCTTATTCAGGAGCATTTCCCAACTTCCCGTAACCCGCACCGCATGACTATCGATGCGCGCACAACTTTTCGGACGGTGTTAGCCTACTTAGATAAAATTTAAAAATATAAATAATAATTTTCATGAATGTTTATATTGAATACTGGAAATAAAATCGTTTATCAATAAGCAAAGATATACCTATCATAAAAATAATTGTTTTTGAAAAAAAGTTTCCACTACAAAAAAATATTAATGAAAGTGATAATTTATTATATACGTAGGTCACCCTATAATTTTTATTTAGTTAAGAACTAACTGACAATGACAGGTCGAAATTTCAAAATGGCGAAGTAGTACCAGAGTCGCCGCCGGCCAAGTTATGATTGTGGATCTGTAAAGTAGACGAAGCAAGAGGATTGCCAGGATCGTGTTTTTTGCTAACGTAAATTTGACTTAAATCCTTTGATTTCAAAATAGGTATGTATTCATGTATGTGTGGCAAGTTAAACATGGTAGTGAGGCATTTATCTTTGACTAGTGGTCCGCCCCGGCTTCTCACGGATGGATGGTGTTAAGTTTTTATACTGCTTACCCCCTACGATATTTAGCATGATGATATATATCCTATGTCCTTTTCCTGGTTCTAAGCTACCTCTCTAACAATTTTCAGCCAAATCGGTTCATCTGTTCTTGAGTTATAAATAGTGTAACTAACACCACTTTCTTTTATATATATATATAGATTTTATAGGCATAGTAAACTTCAAAACAGTAATTTGGAACTGTCACATGATGCCATTTTGAAGTTTGAATATTTATACCTCAGTGAGATCTCATAGCTATGATCAACTGTGAAGTGTCGGTTTAGAATAGCTCTACCCTATTTCTTCCAGTGGGTGTACGCAAGAGGCTACTGACGGTATTGGGATTTTGGGTTGGAGGCCCATAACGAACAACCTTTATTTCAACATCCATTCCCTACGAACTAAAAAAGTGGCTGAGGAATTTTTAATTCCCTAGCTCTGGCTACCCCTTCAAGGGCCGTGTGTGTAAGTATGTAAGTATGAGATCTCATTATTAAAATTTTAAGATAAAAGTTACCATTAAAAAAAGTTGATCTGCTTTTAATGGTTATCGCTTATCGGCCACGATTGGTTTATATATCCCCTAACTATACAGTTAAGCATGTTTAAGGCAATTTTACTTAATTAATATGCCCGGTAGAATTTGTCCAACTGTCAAACTATGGTTGACTTTGTGAAATATGTGTTTGTTTTGAAGTGTACGTGAAGGGTTAGGTCGACTTATAAAAAGCGCCAAACGGTTGGCGGCAGAATTGTTCTGGAGTTTACTACGTCTAATATTGATTTAATGTAGTTTATATGTATAAATGAAAAAAAAAACAAAGTAGATGCACTTCATCTTTATATCTTTATACATTGTAGGTGTGCCATACTCCTCCCTCCACGAAATTTTCGTAAAAAGGTGCCAACAGGTTCGTCTACTTTAATGTGGCCTTCCGAATTTGTAGAAAATTCGGAGGTAGGGAACGCAAACACTACTTAAAAGTGTAAAAGAAACAAAGGATAGAAGAATTTTGCGCTGGACGCCATTGACACGGTACCTCAATTGGCAGAGCGACGGGGGCGTATACCCGAGGTCGCGGGTTCGATTCCCGCCTGTGTCGAAATGTTTCTATCCTTAATTTATCCTTTATTTATTAGTTTTTGCTTTACGTATATATTAACCAGTTAAAGTAGAAATAAATATATTGGTAGAGAAGTTCTTATGTCATTACATTAGTTACCATTGGGGCTGAATGAGACAATCAATTACCAATTCGTAAGATCCTGGTATTCTTGGTTTAACTTCCAGTTTATTCATCACTTCCTACTTACCATATTAGTTTATAGCTTTACAAACATAGAGGACCCTCACTAAACAAAGATGCTAAATCAGACACAACTTTGCTGCAATCGCATATTTTTACTAAATAAAATGAATTTAAATAAAAGGTTTATAGATTTTTAAAATTTTATACTAGCAATTTTAATTATGAGTAAGTATTTTCGCAGTCTTGTTTCTCTATAACGTACCAGGATAATTTTGTATTGGCTTCATTTCAGAGCAGGTTTTTCAGTTTGTATTTCAAACCATTAGCAAGACGATTATTTTTCACATGATCATTGTCATCTGGTAAAAGTGGTGAGGGAAAGCATTATTCTTAATATACGACAAACTACATAACGAAATTTAGATTTATCTTCCAATCTTTCTTTTTCTTCTCTTTCAAAATAAAGTCTTTCAATCCTTTTTATAAAAATAACACCGACTTTACTCGTACCTTATTTCAAACCTAAGTAAATACGCAAATCATAAGGCTGCCAAAGAGCAGTTTTCCCACTAGCCGGTAACTCCAAACTCTCGCTACCATATTTAGGGATTAAAGGATTAAGTATACGTATCTTATTAACATAAATCTTAAAGGATAGTAAACATGCGTGTTCATTGCAAATTTCTTTTGGTGATTTTCGTCAAGGACCTTTGAAAGTTCATTCCGCCCCCGCCCCCGTACCCCTCGCCCGCGTCCCCCGCCCCGCGGTCGTGCAATAAATCAGCGCTGTACGTCGAACTAAATGAATATTGTATAGAGCAGCGTCGCTTTCTTTTCCTTTTACAAAACTCATCAATGTTTCAAGCGCTCCGTATTCAGACTGAGCTACACACCACATACATTTATTAGAACGAGCACTAGCGAAATGATATATTACAGCCAAAAGCATTAAGTTGCATACTTAGTTTGTAATAAATTATTTTTGTTGTGTGTGGTTACAATCGTAACTTTTAACCGATTGTTGCGGAAAACCATAATTGGATACATTTGTGTCTTTGTTCAGGTACTTGAGTTTGAATGTTAGAATAACAGTAACGCATTTTTTCCTTTGGGTATCGGAAGAAGTGACTAAGGATATTGAAGCTTTTTTTTAAAGAAATTGTTAGGCGATGTGGCCAGACACCCTTTACCAATCATCCTATGCAATATTTTCTCAACTTGACTTCCATAAGTGGCTAGGGAATTTTAATTCTGAAGTTCTAGCTACTGGTGCTCTGGTGAGTATACAAATTAACGGCTATTAATCCCTTGAAGGGGTAGCCAGAGCTAGGGAATCAGAAATTCCTCAGCCAGTTTCGGAAGTTGCGTGGGGAAAAGATGGTGGAATAAAGGTTGTTGGTGATGGGTCTCCTACCGCATCGCCCAAAAATACCTTAAAAGCCCCAATACCATTAGTTGCTTCTTAGTATAGTTAAAAACTCCTCAGCCACATTTGGAAGTTGAAAGGAGACAAGATGGTAGAAATAAAGTATCGTTGGTGATGGATCTCCAACCGCATTAAAAGCCTCATATCCTTAGTCGCCTCTTACGATACCCATCGGTAGAAACGGGGTAGTGCTACTCTAAGCCGACACTACACAGCAATATTAGTGAGTATATGTACCTATATGTTATATGTATATTGAATTATTTGATTGGAGGTGTTTAAGAATGGAGACAAATTTAGTCCCTTATTTGCATTTTCAACTAAACTTGTGGAATTCCAGAAATTAACGTAAAGATAAAGCACGGCAAGAATTTGTAGTGCCGAGGTCTGAAATCACTTAATTTTCATTGTTTGGTATCGTCATTTTATACATAAGGCACAAAATAGACATATGTTATTACTTCATAGCAATATCAGTAAGCAACATGGTAATACTTAATGTTTTCTCCGGGACACATGGTTATTGTCAGATATCATGGTTTTGGACACCGCCAAGAGACAAATCTTTTAACAGTATCAAACATAATATCATATAAAACATAATATCAAGGTCAATAAACAATGTATTTTTAATATGCTTTTGCTACAATGGCAGACATGACGTTTTATATCTACAACTCTTCAATGCATATTGCATTGGGAGTTCAATATATATATTAACCGGTAAACCGGTAAATATTATAATTCATAAAATTTGGCACTTAACAATAAAAGTACTCAATAAAGTTTTGTTAATCAAATTACCAAAGATTTTTCAACATTAACCTAAATTGACATTGAAGAAGCTTCCAACGTAAGTTTCCAAAATACTTTAATAAAGTTATTTTAACTGTCAGTTTCCTTCAAACTTGGAAAAAATACAAAAAATGTGTTGGTTAAAATCCATAGCTCTTGCTAACTTTTAACTGATGACTTGCTAAAAAGAACTGATGTATAAGAACGTTTTTTCTTGAAAGTGGTAATTTTCAAATGTTATCAGCCATGTCATACCAGGTTCCCATATATATATATATAAATATATATATATATATATATTTATATATATATTGAAAAAACTATCAATCTATTCTAATACCCTAACTACTCTTTAATAGACATTACTTCGTAAAAGAAGTCAGTTAATAAACTGTTTATTTTACCTACTTATTTTAAACTCCAGTAAAGCTACATGCACAAGAGCATGTTTGTTTAGTTAGCCACGCATGCGCAGGATGGTTATCCTCACTGGGTTAATACAAACAAGTGCACAGTTAATTGTGACGTGTATTTATAGAGTAATTAGTGTTGGTTCATTTGTGAGGTGTGGCGGCACTGCGCATGCGCCGGCCGGTCTCTCTAAATATAGGCGGCAGGTACTAGCTTTGTAGAGAACAGATCAGATACTGAATATTTACATTTGGGAGCGGAGTGAGCTTTTTTACACACTCGAAATGTTTAAGAAAACCATAGATGTATTATTCCATACTTACGTATATAGATTGGCAATACAAAGATGACAGCGAGACCAAAATCAAAGTATGACGGTGTGCGTTAATGAATGAGTGTGATTGACACGTTACTAGTATTGCGGATTACTAACTAGTCCTGTTAAAGTTGTTAAAAATTCACGTATTAATACTTTTGCTTTTGCTTAAGATCTAAAATAAAGCATATAGACTAGTAATTAATACATTCTTATTTTAGACTAAGATGGTTAAAAACTTTATTACAACTTACAGCACTCATGTCTGAATATAGTGTAACTTTGTGATTTTGAAACCGCTTTTATGAACGGTTCAGATCAGTATCTCCGAAATTGAGCTAATTTTTAGGTTTTAATTGATGCAACTACTGGCGCCATCTAGTATGTAATATGTAAATTAGTAAGGATTTGGTTTTGATCGCGTACGAATATTATGTTTCATGTATAATTTTGGTGTTTCTATACCGATTTCTATGATTCTTTTTTTATTGAGTATTATAAACGTAAGAGAAAACAAATATTATCAGAATGCTCCGAACTGCTAAGCTATCAGGAGTTACACGTGTTGTTGTGAGTCAACCATAAAAGATAGGCATATGCTGTTGCGGAATATTTTGTAGACAATTTTATGTAGAATATTTCCGTCAAACGTGGTTTCTATGTAACTTTAACCATAAAGGCTGCTCACGCGACGGAAGCTTAAAAAATGGAGTAACTTCTCCAGTTTTCCCAAAATTTCCCAAAATCCCCCTTCACTACTCTGCTGAAAAGTATACTATAACCTGCCCAGGAGTATGAAGAATAATTGTGCCAAGTTTCGTCAAAATCTGTCGAGTAGTTTTTGTTTCCATAAGGAACATACAAACCGACAGACAGACAGACAAAAATTTTACTGATTGCATTTTTGGCATCAGTATCGATCCCTAATCACCCCCTGATAGTTATTTTGAAAATATATTTCATGTACAGAATTGACCTCTCTACAGATTTATTATAAGTATAGATAGATAAAATTTTATCAATAAAACACCAAAGTTGAGGCTTCAGTACCAGAGTTATTGAAAATATGACAATTATGTTCGTTCAAACTTGATGCCAAAACCGTTGTACGAGTAGGCCTTTTTTGCCTTTTTTTACGTTCATGCTATGATGTTTGTCACTTACTGCCAATCTATGTTTTATTATATGTATGACGAAAACTATGTGGCTATGTCATAAAATAATTTGGTACAATATTGTGTATTTTGATTATTTCGTTTAAAGAATTTTTGAATGTTAATGAAGGGTTTTCGGGCTGGTTAATTGAATGTTGGGCGATGTGGTTGCAGACCAATTTATTTCTTTTTTACCATTTTATGCCAACTCAAATTTCAAAAATTGCTAAATAATTTCATAATCATCAATTTCTTTGGCCACTACAATTGCAAAGGTCTTTGATCACATGATTAACTCTCATCTCGATAATCATCTGAAACTTCATGATGCCCAGTTTGGCTTTAGACGCTCGTTATCTACAGAGTCAGCCATACTGTGTCTTAAAAGTACAGTGAAGTATTATGTGGATAGGAATACGCCGGTATATGTATGTTTCTTGGATTTGTCTAAAGCCTTCGACTTGGTATCTTATGACATACTTTGGACTAAACTTAAGGGAAAGATTCCAGATGAACTCTTGATTATATTGCAGTATTGGTACACGAACCAGATAAATTACGTGAGATGGGATGACGCGTTATCTAATGCATACCAGCTCGAGTGTGGATTGAGACAGGGTGGACTAACTTCTCCAATACTGTTTAATATGTATATTAATGCGCTTATTGAGGAACTCAGCGGGGCTGGGGTCGGTTGCAGCATCAATGGTATTTACATAAACAATATAAGTTATGCTGATGATATGGCACTACTGAGTCCGTCGATAGCCGCAATGAGGAAGATGTTGAATATCTGTGAGTCGTATGCTGAATCTCATGGTTTGATATACAACATAAAAAAGACTGAATATATGATGTTTTCCAATGGGGTACAGAAGAAGCGAAAAATACCACCTATTTGCTTAAATGGCGTACCTCTTAATAAGGTATCTCATTTTAAATACTTGGGCCATATCTTAAGTGAGAATCTCAGCGACGACATTGACATTGAAAGAGAGCGAAGATCTTTGTGCATTAGAGGAAATATGCTTATTCGCCGTTTCTCCAACTGCTCAGTTGACGTCAAGGTTACGCTTTTTAAAGCGTTTTGTCAGACCATGTATACAAGTAGCCTCTGGACAAACTATACACAAAAAGCTTTTAATAAGCTCCGTGTGCAGTACAACAACACCTTCAGGATGCTGTTGCGGCTGTCACGCTTTTGTAGTGCATCTGGTATGTTCGCGAGAGAGCGAACCGATGACTTTTATGGGTTAATTCGCAAACGAACTGCCTCGTTGATGGCACGGGTGCGAGCCAGTAGCAACAGCATCGTGAGGGCTGTTGTTGAACGTTTTGACTGTCCCATTTTGGCTCACTGGGTGCGGACCATTCACTGGAACAGGGAATGTACCGCGTACAGTGTGGCAAAGTGACGACACCATAAGATTTTATATAAATTACAATAATAATAATAATAATACTAACAATAGGTTTAAGTAATTTTCACTGTCTACTAACAAATATATGGATGTTGTAACGTCTGAAATAAATGAATAAATAAATAAATAAATAAAAAATAATTCTAAGCTTCTGGATTCCTTTTTTCGGGATTTAAAGACGTGAGTATATAATTTAATGTTTTTTGACATGAATTCCTCATGTGGGGATTATAACTCATAAATAAAAGACGTTATTAAAGGAAAGAAAAATTTCGACACTGGCGGGGTTCGAACCCGCGACCTTCGGGTATACGCCCCCGTCGCAATAATCCCCACATGAGGAATTCATGTCAAAAAACATTAAATTATGTGATAGTTAGGCGTTTCCAACATTTGCATTCTATCTGAAAAGGTAGACAAGTGGCCGTCCGAATTAGTTAAAATTCGGAGGTAGGAAACGCAAACATGAATGAATGAAGAATAAAAGAGCATGTATGAAAAGATTGATGGATGTAAACGAAGCCATAGAGGTTTGCCAGGATCGTACAAAGTGGCGATCGATAGTCTCTGCCTACCCCAATGGGAACTAACGGCGTGAGAATATGTATGTATGTATGTATGAAACGCAAACACTACTTGAACGTGTAAAAAAGAAACAAAGGATAGAGAAATTTCGCGCTGGATGCCAACTGACTCTGTAGCTCAGTTGGCAGAGCGACGGGGGCGTATACCCGAAGGTCGCGGGTTCGAACCCCGCCAGTGTCGAAATTTTTCTTTCCTTTAATAACGTCTTTTATTTACGTGAGTATATGTTTATTTTTAAGGATGTGTTATTAAGGACTCAGATCTGCATTTGATCCAAGCTTCGTTCTTGTGGAAAACAACGAAGAACAATGTTACTATTGTCATTGATATTCCTTAGTACAGCTTTCATTATTCGCTTTTTTCAAACGCTTTCAAAGACGAATGAATCTATGACTGTTCTTTTAGGTTTGCTCAAGAACAATCCAAGAAAGAATAATCCAAAATAACTCATCATTTCAAGCAACATAGAATAACAACATTTAATAAAAACATGCCACCCAAATACACTATACAAGTTATTAAATAGCATTAGTAGTTAATTTGTCCCCATAAAATAACATCAAGAAAACACTTATAAATCTATAAAGCAAAGAATAATTAAAAGTTTTCAGTAGTTAAAGCAACACAATTATCCTAGAGGAAAGCTCGCAATATTTATCCACGGAGAAGACTTGTGCAGTTATTGGCGGCAGCGAACGGTTGCTTTTACTGGCTGCTGCACTACATCTCCGCGCTACGGAAACTTTTGAAAGCACTCAGCCCGATATTTCATCAAAGCTCAATACTTTGTCAGGAATACTAATAGTAAAGTTTTATACCTGCTCCAGTAATCTGCCCTAGTTTCTCACGATTAAATTTGTCTTGATTGCTTACACTTCATAATTTTTACTCGTATGATTTTATGTTAGCGATAGGATTTGTGAGAAATAACTATTTCTGTAAGACCACTCAAGAAATTAATAATGAAACTGCAATAGTTTGAGATACCAATATGGGTAGCAATCTGCACCAGTACCAAACCTGTGAAAACAAGTTGTTTATAAATTAAAGTCAAATATGCGTTAAATTACACAAAAACATTTAGGTTCGTTTTTGTTGAAATAAAACACTAGCGTAAAAATTAAGTGTTTATGTATGTCAGTCGACAATTTTCAATTTAATGAATATTTCAAGCGAAAAAAATCAATGTTAGAAAAAAAAAGGATAACAAAATAGGCATATGAGCGGTATGTACCATGATGGCTGCCATGCATTTTAAATATGAATCATTATCCTTCCTTTTGGCTTAGTCGGATGTGTTTGAATGAAATTGATTATTTCATACACACTTACTATAAATTCCAAAAAAGTAAGCATAGTGAGTTAAGTATGTTATACATTCTAAACAATCTTTAATTCTATAAAATTATAACAGTTCCCAGCACTAATCCAGCGTTAAAGCTCCTGCCCCACAAACGCACAAAACATACGCGTTACGTTATAAATAGAATAATTACTTGAACAGTGAGCGGTTAGTCGGAATCTGTGAATGGTTCATTAATCACTCTCTCAAGATACTACATGTACCAACAAGGTAATTTACTTTAATATAAATCTGACGGTTCGTATGTCTGTCTGTCGGCGGTTTGTATGAGCAGGCGTATGCGCATGTGCATCCTCTTTCAGCGTGTGCAGTGATTACTATCACAACATTGTAACATAAATAACACTTAATTGTAGGGTATATTAAGAGCTTCAAAAAGCTTAATTAAAAGCGCTTTGTTTTCCATACGCATTATAAATGGAAGAGAGTTGTTTGTGTGTTT
The DNA here is from genome assembly GCA_963576735.1 of Bedellia somnulentella. NCBI lineage: Eukaryota > Metazoa > Arthropoda > Insecta > Lepidoptera > Bedelliidae > Bedellia > Bedellia somnulentella. Next base: position 2,860,967 of record OY755174.1, read on the forward strand.
CTTTGTTAGAAATAATTAAGCTCTAAAACAACTCAAATGATTTTAAAAATTATATTATCAATATAAACCTTAAACACATGGAATAAATCGATTTGTGCAAATCTATGCCGATATTATACTGCTAATTCACAACACTTAAATGTACGAGTATGTTGTGCTTGTACTTACAGAGGCATGTCTCGATAACAGAAAACCTTCAATGTAGTTTGAAAGCGGTGGTCGAACAACGCAACCACCACTTTTATCTAATATTACAATATCAGTTTCAAATTACTTATTTATTACAGCTTAGTAAACCTGTTCCTCTATAGTTCAGTCAATAGTTTAATATAACATATACTATATATAATACATACATACATATACTCACGGCTATATTTCCCTACAAGGGGTATTAACCAGAGCTAAGGAATTATAAATTACTCAGCCACTTTTGGAAGTTAAGTGGGGAAAAGATGGTAAAAATAAAGGTTTTTGGTGATGGGTCTCCAACCGTATCGCCCAAAAATCCCATAAAAAGCCCCAATACCCTTAGTCGCCTCTTACGACACCCGTGGGTAGAAAGGGGTAGCGACATTCTAAGCCGGCACTACACGGCAATACTACTATATATAATACTAATTATATATATAAGACCTTAATATTATAAAGTATTTTTCCGCCCGCCACTACGTCCTAGTTGTTAGTAGGTAGAGCATTATTCAAATATTTCTATCTTGTGCGGAACTCGGACAGGCAAATTTCATTACAATAGGTTTATAGATATACTAACAACAAGATAGCCCAATGGTTAGAATATGCGCTTATTAAGCAGATAGGAGTCGGTTCGATCCCCGAGTCGGGCTTACACCAATGTGTCTTTTCGAAAAGTCATATGTGGTAGTGGAATTGGTCTTGGTTGTTAAAAATTGGGGTAAACATCGTGAGGAAACCCGCATGACTAAGTTGTACTTAGTCATGCGTGACTGTATTCATATAAAATCGCGATAGGCATGATGTGAAATCGTGGGTACACACTTGGTGTTCAGAGAGGTGAAAATTTCACCTGATGTACAGAGGTGATAGTACCTCTGCCAACCCCTAAAGCGATACATACGGTGTGGACGTTTAAGTTTTAGTTTGATATAATACAGATAGATTTACGACAACAATATCAAAATCAACGGGTTTTCATCCAATTCTTATAAAGAAGCAGCAATTAAAATAAGCGGGTAAATAAAAAAAAACTTGTAAATGTGTAACTATTTGCATTATTAACATCCACCGTAAAATGATCTCTAGATATTATTATAGTCACCTAGTACTCCATACTACACGGTAAATTAAGTCAAAAAATAATTTATTTCCCTAACACCTATTATTCACTTATGTCTTAAATTACTCTTCATAATCATCACTCTACGACAGATACAAAATTAATTTAGCGAACCTTTCTTACTCAGTACTTTAATACCAAAACCAGTGTAACTTACCGATGTATAACAGAAATAGCGGTACCGAAGTTCGCTCACAGCAAGTACTTAGCAAAAATCGGGAATGTAAATCGTTCGGCAGCAGAATAGAAATGAGTGTGTAAGCCGGTCAGTGCGGGATTGAAATAAAGTAATTTGGAAGGCAGGGGCGGACCAAATTGGTTTTCTTTTTAAATTGACTAAGTTTTGCGCAAATTCGTTTCCGATCAGTGCGACATTTTGACCGTCTCGACGAGCGACCCGACACAGGCGGGGTGGCGACACGCATATATTGAATATCGTCGATTCAGTTCAATATTGTAATACATGAGGTCCTTTTACTGAAATATCTACTTACATAATCTTTTATGCTAATTATCTTTACTTGTCACAGCGTCGGATTTATTTTTATCTTTGTGAAAAGTGAGTGATGAAGAATTTTTTATTTCAGTATTCTAATCATATTGAATTTCATTTTGGGAGCCAGATCTTGGTGTTTTCACTTTCATCAATCTTTCTTCATGCTCTTCTACTGATATCACGTTGGTCTCTCATCGTTTTCTATCTTTACTATCTATTTTTAATCCAGCAGTGTATTTTTTATAATAATCTTATAAAAATGAGTAGAGTTTTACCCATATTTGCAAAAGAGGGAACGCATCAGTATGTTTAAAAAACCCGAGGTTACTTAGTTACACGTAAGACATCCACCAACACTGATGGTGTATTAATATAATCCGCCAAAAAACTAAAATATATTATTTCCGATAAATAAAAGCAAGTAAGTAATTGATCGCATATTACAGCGCGGCGGTATTCCCGTCGCGGCGGGTTTCACGCGCAGCGGGAATTTCATTACGCGGCTCGCGCGCTCAGCCATTACTAATTACCCGGCCCGGTTACCTTATTTATATGTTACTAATTCATTCACGAAAATAATGATTCTTCTGCCTAATATTTATCTACAAAGAGTTCGTAGATATGCTAGTTTTGTTTATTTATTTATAAATGTATTATAATGTATTGGTAATACAAAGATGACAACGAGACCAAAATGAAAGTATGACGGTGTGCGTTAATGAATGAGTGAGATTGACACTTGTATTGCGGATTACTAACTAATCCTGTTAAAGTTGTTTAAAATTCACGTATTAATATTTTTGCTTTTGCTTAAGATCTAAAATAAAGCATATAGACTAGTAATTATTACATTCTTATTTTAGACAAAGATGGTTAAAAACGTAATGTTTGCCGAAGAATATGTATTTGATTTAGATTCCGTGCTATTATTAATTAATAATTTTATCAATAAAACATCAAAGTTGAGGCTTCAGTACCAAAGTTATTGAAAATATGACAATTATTTTCGTTCAAACTTGATGCCAAAACCATTGTACGAGTAGGCCGTTATCGTGTCCATCCAATCTATGTTTTATTATATCTATGACGAAAACAATGTGGCTATGTCATAAAATACATACATACATACATATTCTCACGCCGTTAGTTCCCATTGGGGTAGGCAGAGACTATCGATCGCCACTTTGTACGATCCTGGCACACCTCTCTGGCTTCGTTTACATCCATCAATCTTTTCATACATGCTCTTTTATTCTTCATACTGCGAACACCTGCCTTTTTGAGCACATTTTCTATTTGATCCAAATGTGTCCTCCGAGGTCGTCCTCTACTAACATTACCTTCCACATTGGCTCTATATATCTCTTTCACCAATTTACTGTCATCCATCCTCTCTATGTGCCCAAACCATCTCAACATTCCTTTTTCTATCTTTCTTACAATATCATCTTTTACACCACACCTTTCACGAATAACATCATTCCTCACCCGATCACATAACCTTACATTACACACTTTTCTGAGGGATCTCATTTCTACTGCATTCACTTTACTTTCATGTTTCTTCTGCCACACCCATTCACTGCCATACATAAGCGTAGGAACAAGGACAGCATCATGCACAGCCATTCGGGCCTTTTCAGACACCGATTGACTAGACATTAGACTATCCAGTGCGCCATTTACCGCATTACCCTTTTTCACTCTTCTCTCGATATCTTCATCACACTTTCCATCCCTAGTAAACAAACTTCATAAAATAATTTGGTATAATATTGTGTATTTTGATTATTTCGTTTAAAGAATTTTTTAATATTAATAAAGGGTTTTAGGGCTGGTTAATTGAATGTTGGGCGATGTGGTTGCAGACCAATTAATATATTTTTTTGCCATTATGCCAACTCAAATTTCAAAAATTGATTAATTACCCGGCCCGGCCACCTTATTTAATTGTTACTAATTCATTCACGAAAATAATGATTCTTCTGCTTAATATTTATCTACAAAGAGTTCGCAGATATGCTAGTTTTGTTTATTTATTCATAAATGGCATGTAATATGCCAATGATAATTATAGACTCAAGTATTAAATCTATATGAATAAAAAAAACTTATTGGTCAACTAATCATGAGCTTAAAACAGTATTTTTAACTATAACATTTAATATGTCACATAACGACATACATAATATTAAATGATAAAGGATGTGTGCGATAATGTTGCCTTATTTAAAATATATATATCCTAAGACTAATTTATCGGTTATCGTGCAAACGACTAGTGTTCAAATCCTGGGTCGGGCCTACACCAATTTGTCTTTTCTAAAGACATATGTGTGGTCAATTTATCATGGTTGTTAACGGTGAGGGAAAACATCGTGAGGAAACCCACATGGCTGAGTTGTACTTAGTCATGTGACAGTGTATTTGTACAAAACGGCGATAGGCCTGCCCCCTATCACGTGAGTACACTGTCCATGCAAAACGTGGGTACTCTGAACACCAGGTGACAAAGTCACGTGATGTTCAGAAGTATTAGTACCTCTGCCAACCCCTTCGGGGATATTCGGCGTGAACGTTTATGTTTATGTTTACTAATTTATATAAATACATAGGTACATTTTTTTAGTAAATATGTATCAATAATTCAAATTATTATAAATTATTGACTTAATTCGTTTTTGGTGTTTTTTATTCACCAGATATAATCAAAAAATATTTTCTTTTTCTCATGGACTCATCTGATTTCTTACAAATGTATGATAAAATTAAAATATTATCGCGACAGTTAACCTACGCTAAAAAAATAATATTCATAAAACCTATTATACTAGGTGGGATAGAGTTAACTTACTTTTACCATTGTGTAACATGACACGATATGTATATTGGAATTCTCATTCATATTATTAAATCAACATTTTGGTACATTTTTTTTGTCAAATGAAAATTTTCAAAAAAATCCATAGAATATATTTCTGGCATTCTTTCTTATTCAGATACGTAAAACGGCCTAGGAGAAATTTAATGAAAATCAAAATGCATCTAATGAAGTGCAAAATTTTATACTCCGATGGCGGCTTTTTGGTGTAAAACATTTTTTCTTATTCAATATGATTTCACCATAAAATATTGCTGTTGAGTTAATTTAGCCTTTTAAGTTTTAGTCTACCAAAGCCAAGGCGAAATCCTCACAAAATTTTTCTTTCCGTCTCGTTCAAAACTTTCTATTGAAATCAAAAGACTAGGTACATCTCAGAAACAAAGTGTAAAGATAATTTCCAAGCTGCATCATTCTGCACAAGGTATTTGCGAGCCGCATAACAGTCACGCACGGCGTCTGTTTTACGAGCCGGCTACAGAGCGCGGCGTGCAACCGTAAAATATGAATATAAACCACAATAAAAACGTCGCTGTCGCTGTAGTTGCACTACGTTTCAGCATGTTTCACTGACACATTTGCTTTTTACTTTGGCTTTCTATTTTGTTGTCGGTGTCACCATATTGTTGTTTAGTTCGTCAAAAATGTGGGTCGAAAGGGTTTATGTTTGTCACTGGAGTTGCTTAGTGCAGTATAATATTGTATTTTACATGGATATCTGTAGTTGCCCGTAATGTACCATATGATAATTATGAGGGTTTTCACTTTGTTGTCGGCTACCGACTTAAGAATAGTAGTAATATATTTATGTCCCAATTGGCACGGTATCGTAATATATAATCGTCTTAGATTATTCCTAAAAAAATATGGATAACAGTCTATAGTTAAATCAAGGGCAGACAAAGGTAAGAATGGGCGCCCACTTTCAGCAAACAACGTTATCTAAACTATCTCTTGGTCAAAATCGAACTTCAAGTAATTTCACTTCTTCCAAATCACATTAAACTTATACCAAGAACTTTGTAACCACAGACGACGTAATTACTTTAGTTTATTACCTATAAGATTTTGTGTATAGCGTTACATTCGAATAATGGAACTCTATTTTTCTCTGCATTACTAAAAGTTGGTAAAAATACCTTTAAATGTCTATAGATTGGCATAAGATTTTTGTTTTTATATGTCAAACTCCGAAACACATTGCACTTGCATGTATCTTTTTATATTTGTACCTTTTTATACATTTATCTCCGTAACTAATATTTCAATCAAAGGAAAACTCAAACTTTCGAGCCATATATCCATGAAGAGGTTGAAGAGATCCTAATACTTCTGGAAATCATGTGACATTATTGTTTCTAGGTGTTAAGAGTGATGGGGGCAGGCAGGCCGTTGCGTCTGCGAATGCACTGTCACATGACTAAGTGTAAATTAGCCATGTTGGTTTCTTTACGATGTTTTCTCTTACTGATATATAACTTAAACACACATAAAACTTTAGAAAAGACGCATTGGTTTAGGCTCGATTTGAACTCATGCCTCACTGCTGGATACTGCCCACTGAGCTATTACGATTGAATTTTTAAATCTCATGTTATTATTATATAACGAAAATATTGACAATTTATACAATATTAAGTAGAATTTCCAAATCACGATAATTGATATTGTAAATTTTATAATAGTAATAAAGAAACTAAGTACGTACAGTTTTAACACGCCTATATTAGTTTCACCTGTATGTATGTATGTATGTAACCGACTTACACTTATCGAGAATCAGGGACAGTATAATATTTTTATAGTTTCATTCCATTATCCTGATTAGGGTCGCCAGGATTAAATAATTTCAAATGATTCGGTACTAAAAAGTTAAATATAAATATAGTTTAAAAAAACTTAAAAAACAAGCTTTTAAAGCACATTAAACTAAAAAGTGAAAAATAATTCCTAATATAAGCTGAAAAACGGTAATGAACAAAAAATACTGGTATTATTGTGAAAAAACGTGGGTTGCTCGATAGATGAAAAATATGGCACAGTCTACCGTTTTCAGCTTATATTAGGAATTATTTTTCAGCGTGTTTTTTAGTTTTTTTAAACTGTATTTATTTTCTACGATGGTAAGATAATGTGTCGATGATTTTTTAAAAAATTATTCGGTTTTGCATGTAAGATATTCTAATCGAATGTCGGTTTAGAATTATGAGGCGACAGAAGTACGGGGCTTATGAATATATTTTTGGGTCATCTAGCTGAAAATCGTCGCCAATAAGCAATCTAAAATGTTTTCTTCCACAATCGATTCCTCACCCAACTTCCATATTCTAGGAGTACTTTTATGAGACATAGCCGTAAGTACAGATATAACTTATATCAGAAAATCTGCAAAATAACTCAACAGACATTAAGGAGTTCTCTTGAGGTATTGAATTGTATACTCTTTAGCCATAAACTTAAAGTTGCGTTTACAATATTCTGAAAATATAGTGATTAGAATCCCATAAGGGCACGCAGTTACGAGTAAATAGTAGTGCCTTTCATTTTATACCATACATATGCTACCAGGCTGTATAATTTATAAGGGGTTTCTGGGATCTTCCTTTTCGGAGGTGTTTATTAGCATTTTCCTCTTTATTATAAAAATATTACGTAATAAGATAAACATAGTGTGTTTACAACTATTTTGTCAGAGTTTTATGTTTATTTAAAATAAATAGATCCAGGTCCAGGGATCGAAGGACCATGGATTTTACTAAAATATAATATATAACGTATATGATACAGACAATTAATATTTTACCACGATTGTAATTGATGACTAGAAGTATATTTATAAACATTAGCTTACATCTATTACTTGACACTGGCGAAGTGGTTGTGTTTAACACGGTAGAAGCCATTATCTAAAATAATAAATAATAATTTTATTTGCATTTGTGTTGTGATGTTGTGATAATTATATTCATTTCAAATCATTCATTTTCATGGTTGTGTGTAATGCATTTTCCATAGAATAATGATGTAATTGCAAACTACTTCTGAACATTATGTACCTTCCAGTGTGTAAATTTATAAATTCTCTTTAAATGTTCGTTCGACGAGGATCAGCGAGATGATGCTAATTTTATGATTTAATGTTAATATGTAAGTGAGATCTCAGTAATTGAATATAAGTTGATTTTATCTGCTGATGTATCGTCCGATTTTGGATTTTAACATTTCGATTGTGACATTTATATAAGTTATTAATTTATATGATATTAGGCTATTTGACAAAGTTTTGAAAACTATCTTAAGGTGTTTATTTGTTTATAAGGAGCCCTAATATAATATTTTACTGTCTTTATTTTATATATTAAAAAAAAAAACAAAAAGATATTGCAATATTCAAATGAACCGCGAAAACGCGACTTTAAGTAATATGGCGGCTGTGGCCTTTGATTTAAAACAAAAGGCAAATATTTAACACGGCAACTGAAATCCTTTTTAGGCAACTTTCTATTAAGTCACAAAAAAACTAACTTAGCAGTGATTAAATATTTTAGCAACTATTAAACTATACAAGCAACAAAATGCTAGGATCAAAAAACTAAAAAAAAGGCTGCTACTGTAAGGTATCAAATATATCAAGCGGGATTAGTGTAAAACTGGTTAAGGTATTATAAAACCTAATGTGGCGACTAATATTTCCGAGGGGATATCATACATTCTGCACTGGCAACTATTGGATTTCATTATAAAAATACACATCTGGCAGCGATTTTCAGGTAGCTTTAAAACTGGAAATGGGTATTATAATAATATTTTTGGATATTATATTATTTTTTGCAGATTCGTAAATTCTCGAAAAGGCGGCAAATGCGCTCGTGTGTCTGAGCAGTGCGGATGCTGCGGAGCGGGGGGTTTAGCGCGTTTCTTGCCAATAGCAAGCGGCAAGTTTTTGTGACTATAATATTAAGCAAATTACATATTTTGTGTATTGAAGTAAAAATTAATAAAAATAAAATAAATTAGGTTAGGTCAAAAGTTGCTTCACCCAGCCTATTGGGCATATGCAATTAAGTTAGAGAAGGAAAACAGAGGGGGGACGGGGGGCGAAGCCAACCACATGGGGGGCATCGAATTAAAAACTATTAATCACCACAATTGTATTTGTGCTAGGTTAGGTTAGGGTTAGCTTGTGTCCCTTAGAGCGGAAATAGGCACCCCACGAAGCGGGGTGACGTCGACACGCTGTTACTCAAAGTAGGTAGGTTCATTTAAAAGAGGGAAGGTTAATAAAATAGACCAAGAAAAGTTTTATAGCATGGCACAATTTGGTTAATTTAGATCCCAACAATTGTAGCCAAAAGTATTTTTTTAAGATCTTGTTTGTATTTATTTCAGACCCCATTTTAGAATTTATGAAAGCCTATTTTAATTTTTTTATCCGCCAATAATTTGTCGCCTTAGAAGAAATTCAATTGCCACAAAAGAAAATCACTGCCAGATAAAATTTAAATAAAACCTCAAAACTCATTAAAAAGCCGCCGCTTTCTAGTTAAGATGCTACCTCTAATTAGTCGCCAAAGTAGATTATTTACTATCCATTTTCAGTTTTTTTACGACCCGGAATGGTATCAATTTGTCGCCGCGTTAAATACATGCCAAAACAAAATAGTGGCACATATGAATATGACGTCAATTCCGCATTATACACCAATAAGCGAAGCGGTACACAGTCTGTTTGTGTGCAATTTACGTCATTATAGAAATAGCCAATTACGGTTGTTTTTAGTCACGTGACAGTTGCATAAATAAAACCTATTTTAGAAGACAGATTTTGGTTAAATAATGCAATATTTTTATCTCGCATTATCACCAAACGCTCTAAGAAAGAAATATTAAGACAGATGAAATAAAAGAAATGTATATTCTTATAACAGTCAAATAGCCTATGTACATACATATACTCACGCCATTAGTTCCCATTGGGATAGGCAGAGACTATTGATCGCCACTTCGCACGATCCTGACAAACCTCTCTAGCTTCGTTTACATCCATCAATCTTTTCATACATGCTCTTTTATTCTTCATACTTCGGACGCCAGCCTTTTTGAGCACATTCTCAATTTGGTCCAAGTGTGTTCTCCGTGGTCGTCCTCTACTAACATTACCATCCACACTAGCTCTATAGATCCCTTTTACCAATTTTCTATAATCCATCCTCTCTATGTGCCCAAACCATCTGAACTTTCCTTTTTCTATCTTTCTTACAATATCATCTTTCACACCACACTTTTCACGAATAACACTATTTCTCACTCGGTCACATAATCTAACATTACAAATTTTTCTGAGGCACCTCATCTCTACTGCATTCACTCTGCTCTCATGGTTCTTCTGCCATACCCAACATTCGCTTCCATACATAAGCGTAGGAACAAGAACAGCATCATGCACAGCCATTCGGGCCTTTTCAGACACCGATTGAATGGTCATTATGCTATTCATTGCCCACATTACCATTGACCACATTACCCTTTTTCACTCTTCTTTCAATATCTTCATCACATTTTCCATCCCTTATTAAAAAACTACCCAGATATATTACTGGGAAGTTATATTGGGAATGTCTGTAGACTGAAATAGTTATTAGAAATTAAATCATATTTTTACACATAAAAATAATGTTAAGATGTAACTTAACTGAATTCATTCTTGTTGCAGGCGCTAAGCAGGCCCGCGCAAAGAGATGGGGAGCGAGGCGGCGCGGGGCGCGGGGGGAGCGCTCCTGCTTGCGCTCGCGCTGGCCAGGCTGCTTCCCTTCGGTGAGTTTTTTATTTGTATTGGAATCTTTTTAAATCATCAATTTATTTATTATTTAGAAATTCTAAATTTACATAAAAGGTTTATTTTTTAAAACGCCAAATTATGTATAAATTTTATTATATGAATTTATAAAATTTTCTCATTGCATCAGATTGAAAATGCAATCATGATTATATGTAAAAAAAGAGAGTAACGAACAAAAATTTCCAAACAAAACAAGCAAACAGAAAGTCCCTTCGTATTGCACAAAGCAATAACGACATCGTCGTCGCGTCATTCAAATTATGCGTTAATTACATAATTGGGAGTACAATAAACACAGCATCACAGAAATGGGACAAAGCTATTCGCATTGTAAAGTGGGCGGCTGGGCGGTAAGGGTGGCATTTTGCCTACACTCTGACCCGCAATCACATTCAGATAATCCGGAAACCGGCAACAATAAACTTTTATTTCATCTCTTGAAATCCTTATTGGAATCGGAGTGAAACGGCCGGATACATCCGAGGTATGAATAAAATTGTATAAATTTAATCGGTGAACTTGTACAATCGCATTGATATTGATCGATAATATTATTTTGGATAAGTTTTAAGCTACTTACTATTTTTCTCAAATTGGCATGAATGAAAAAATCGATTTATAAATATAAAATACATCAACAATCAATAACTCTTTAGCCTGAGGCCAAACTTTCTTTCACCATGGCCCTTCTTTCCTATCTTTCTTTGGTTTAATTTTGCTTCGGCTATCCCCTTTTGCGACGAAAATCGTGAAAATTTGGTATGTGTATAAACATGTGAAAATAAGTCTCGGTTTGGCTGAGTGATGAGTGTGACGTCACAACACAGTGTATCCGCACTTGATTAATTAGCGGCGTCGAGCGGTGCTTTGCTCGGGAAATCAACTGAGAGTTATCATAACACATACATTTAATAAGTAGATCATACGAGGGCCGTGTAGAAGGATGTATCATCTGTGCTTTTGTTTTCGGAGGAGGTTGGCAAAGGTACTAATTCTTCTGCATAACCAAATGTAACTTGATGTGCATAATATCTGATGATAATTGGTCGTATAAAGCAGATAGTAAGCATTACTGATGTTATATATATTTCCCATATAATATGAACTCAGCCTTTTGCCAGCAATGCTAGGAATAGGATAGAAAACTTTATTGCACAACAAACAGAATATTAACTGAAATACAGATTATTAAACCGCATCAACAAAAACGCTCTCATCAGGAAAACAATTTTAAAAACAATGGATATCTTTACTGTTAACATTTCTGATATCACGAACTGCAGAGTGACGCAGTGGGATTTCGAAGAATTCGATTTCATATTCGGTTAAGGAGTAGGTCCTTATATATATCAATATATGTAAATATTACTAAATAAGAAACGAAACTCATGTCATGAATTATAGATTTTTTTTTGGTGAACAATAATAATATAATAATAGTAAAATGTTTATTTATTTGCACAGAAAACACAGTTATAAGTAAGTTTTGAGCACATCTTACATTCAAAAATCACAAAATTAATAGAGGCCCCCGAACTACGCTTTACCCGTATGTCGGGGTACCGTTAAAAATCAAAATGCTTATTTATAGTAACGTAACATGCAAACTTAATTATTCTTAAATTATAAAATTTATTTTATTCAGTCTTTTATAAGTAACATTAATTCGGGGTCTAACGGTGGGATTAGTGATGACAATATTCAAAGAGCTTTTGAAATAACTGGACAAAAGTCACGATCATTTGGTGACACGCGGTGACATTTAAATTAAAAATTAAATAAATTTATTTATATGTACACTCGAACGAAATAAAACTCAGCCTATATAATTAAACCTTAAACTTGCGTGACTAAAATAGTAATATTAATAATTTGTCACTGATTTCAGTAAAATAGCTTCAGATAAAAATCTATAACACAGTGCAGGTTTGGAGACAATGTCAGGTTGTCTATATAAAAAACTATTACACAGTGCAGGTTTAGAGACATTGTCAGATTGTCTATATAAAAAATGGGAACTAGAGGTTCGGAATCTATTACTAGTCAGCCATTTAAATGGTCTGTTGCATACAAGCAAAACGTAGTTACTCTGAACACCAGGTGACAATAGCACGTGATGTTTAGAAGTATTTGTACCTCTGCCATACCCTTCGGGGATATTCGGCGTGAACGGTTGAGTTTGAGTTTTGTTGCTGATAGGTAAAAAACACAACTATAATTTTAATAGCCCCATACTCTTTCTAGCTTTGGACTAAGAAAGAAAAACATTTATTCACAATCGAAGGAACACATATAGATTTAAAATAACAAAATAAAAACACAACTCAAATATTACTGAGGTAAAGAACATATTCGTATTCATATTCATATTCGTATACATGTTCATATTCGTTAAATATCTATATTATTTTGTATGTTTTAAATAAGCTTAATAGATTATTTTGTTTTTTTTGGCCTTGTTTTGTGCATCTACTCAAATAATTAATTTATCGAGATCACCTCCCAAAGATTGTCTGCAAGAGATCGCTTTTAGCGATAAGACAGCCAATTGTACCTCACTGTAAACTGTTTGAAAAATTATTATTTTTGTAAATTTGTGTTTGGTGTGCAATAAAGAGTTATTCTATTGTAAAGAAAATAAAAATTGTACCCCTTACCCATAAATTGACATCCGCACGAGGCTGAATCTCACAGCATTTCTTTATGAAATACTCCATTCAACGTCCATTCAAAGAAAGCATATATTACTATTAATTCTGAATAATAACTTTCGATAATTACCAGCAATAATGAGTTCAATTCCGGACCAGCCACGCGGCACATGTTACGCTGATTGATAACTTACAAATTGCATATAAATTATATGAAAGCTTAATTAATTGATTAAGCTGTAAGCTGGCTGGAAGTAGCACTTTCCCACCTCAAAGTCTAGTTGCAGCCGTGATAGCCCAGTGGGTAGAACACTTGGTTATCGTGCAAACGACTAGTGTTCAAATCCTGAGTCGGGCCTACACCAATTTGTCTTTTCTAAAGACATATGTGTGGTCAATTTATCATGGTTGTTAACGGTGAGGGAAAACATCGCGAGGAAACCCACATGGCTGAGTTGTACTTAGTCATGTGACAGTGTATTCGTACAAAACGGCGATAGGCCTGCCCCCTATCACGTGAGTACACTGTCCATGCAAAACGTGGGTACTCTGAACACCAGGTGACAAAGTCACGTGATGTTCAGAAGTATTAGTACCCCTGCCAACCCCTTCGGGGATATTCGGCGTGAACGTTTATGTTTATGTTATGTTATGTAAGTCTAGTTGTAAATTTGAAAAAAAAAGAACTTAGTAGTATGTAGGTAATATGCGCATCACCTACACAATTAAAAATTCAATAAAATAATACGAATATTTAATCATGTTGCTATCTAGGATGAATTTGAAATTAAACCTAAACCCTATTAAACCTGATAAAATAAATATCACGAAAATACGTTAGACACATTTGTTAAATAGTTATTTTTACTATAATTGAGAATCGTCCGTTCGTTATAGCAGTGGTTTTACAAAAAATATCTGCATTCTTATATTTTACTGAAAATAATTTCATTAATGACTTCCATCGCAAATGATGTAACGTTTTATTGATTCTTATTAAGTTAAAAAAAAACTATTAGTGTCCGACATTTTACATACATATTTATTTGAACACATTATTGAATACAGAATAGATATAATATTTTTACTCAAGTACAGTACAGTAACATTAAAACTTAGTACACAAAGGCGGACTTATCGCCTCAACGCGATTACTTCCTGTCAACCTTTATGGTGAGGAAAAACAAGTACACAACTCTTAACTAGAAATATGATAATCAGTATGCAAAACCAAACTTAACTAAACACAACCTATTTACGAATTTTACAACCTTAACCTAAATTTTAGTTTATATATCTAATATGTATAATAATTACATTAAATAGACTTCTACAGTATCTTAATAATATACATATATATATATATATATATATACATATATATAGTTATATAATAATATATACAATTTATTGATATATATATATATATATATATCAATAAATTGTATATATTATTATATAGTATAATAAACACAATATATACATATACCTATCATTATAAAATCTACCAACCTAAGGTCTTTAAAAAATGAGATTTTAATTTATTTTTAAATATGTTTAGAGATGATGACAGCCGTATGTCAACTGGTAGTGAATTCCACAAAGCAACTATTAAGTATTCGAAAATACTAAGTCGCAATAAATAGATTCTCTTACATGTGTTGTGTTGGCTTAGAATAGCAATTTACCATATCTTTCCCGTGGTTGTTTGTAAGAGGTGGATATTAGGGCTATTAGGAGTTTTTAGCAATTTGTAATAAAAAAAATGTTTTACAATCTTATGCCCACTTACTTTATTCCGACGCTCTGGCTACACCTTCTAGGGACTTGTAGCCTCAAGTATATGAATGTATGCATGAATGTTTTTTTTCTGTTTTCCTTCTTTTAACGACAGATCTATGGTACTTTTTTAAACCGTTCAGAGACAATAATTCTACCAAGAAACGAAATAGTTTAATCCAGCAAAACATTTAATTTGACAAAATAACAGTACAAATTAGAAATCTCAAAAAAAATACAATACGTCATTTGGCCTTTAACCTATAAAATAAAGCAAAGCTGACCGGCCGAATGGAATGTATCGAACGTGAAGTTGTCTCGGCGGTTCCGAGTTCGACATCCGGCGCGGGCGGCCGGTTAATGATGCTCTTTGTTACGTTCAGCTCAGCTTAACAAGCGATACACGACCCTCTTTGTCTCCATGTGCCCGCTTTATTGCTTTAATAACTTTGAAAACTTACATAGCTATTGTTTCTAAAGCATATTGTTTCCAGGAATGTTGGAGAACCGAATTCCTTTTAGTAATTATAGGTTTCGTTATTGGATCGGTATCTCGATAAGTTGTTACGCTTATATCTGAAATATTGTGTAGGAGTTTATTGGTATTTCGATAAATCGGTTCAATTTAAAGGGGTTACGTTTCGTAGAAGCTTGTTGAGGTCATGCCATGCTTGTTCAGATTGCCGTTTTAATTAAAATATAATCAATCCATATTGAATCAAACTCAAATGGTATAATCAAAACCATTGTATATCAAACCCAATGCGACCAGGCTCCTATTTCACCAACATGACAATTGTCAGTGACATATGTCGGTTGAAATATGTCAGTGATAGGTGACAACTGATAAGTTTGAAAAATATTTCGTATAGAAATACTTCTAAACGTGACAGGCATAATGTTACAATTGTCGATAACTTAATCTAATGACAATTACGTTGTGAAACAAGGATAAGTTTTCCAACTCGACATATTTGTAGATTTGTCGGAAATTATTGACATGCGATCGAGGCTGTGCCAGGCTAGCGTAAAGGTTAGCATTACAATTGTCGTTAATACTAAAAAATTTAGTAACAAAATGGCGCTGGTTGTAGTGGCTGTGATAGCGATTAAGATGAATTTGCATAAAAGAGAATGTATAGAGAACGAATAAATTTCTCCTTCGACATAACTGAATTTCCGTTTTAATTTGGAAAAATTTTGGGAAAGCAAAACAAGTGTCGAATATTTAATAAATGAAATCGGTGCAGTTATAGTTTTTCTTGACAATTGTCTGACTTGTCAGAGTGGTGAAATAGGGGCCTGAATAAAAAAAAAGACATTAAACCAAGACAACCTCAATATTTATTTATATAACTGAAAATATATCACCTTATGTACAAAACAACATGAATTAATTTGTGGCTTTGATAACATTAGAACTGAAACTCAAACCAAAAGTATTAAAATCAAACTAATAATATTATATTGGGTGTCATACGTTTCACCGAATGTCGCGAGCCCGATGCACGCGTTCTCGAAAAAATATTTGAGTGGTACGCCAGCTCGAAAGTACGTAAATTCGAAAACCGCCAGCTCAAATGACGTTGGCGCGAATAACGTTGGCGCGAATCACGTTTTACCGAAAATCTTTCATACGGTTTATCAGTTTGAAAAGCAGATTATAATGTCTTAATCTTATTCATATAAAACATAATTTCTTTGAAGGTACTTTGATTTTTTAGTTATTGATGTTATTTGCATCCACCCTCAGTAAAATAATTACGCTTATTGGAAAATCACCTAGCGACCTACCTCAACTTACCTACGAAACCCAAACAAGTAGCCAGAGCCACAAAATTTGAAATCATACATTCATATAACGGTGTTAACGGTGAGGGAAAACATGCTGAGTTGTACTTAGTCATGTGACAGTGTATTCGTACAAAACGGCGATAGGCATGCCTCCTATCACGTGAGTACACTGTCCATGCAAAATGTGGGTACTCTGAACACCCCGGCTGTCCCAAAAAGAAAATCAGTATGGCACAGTAACCATTTTTTTCAGGAGAGCGAAAAAACATATTTTTGGTGAGCCACACAAAATTTAACAAAAATCAACCAATATAAGTATTGGGTGTCATGGATACTATGATTGCGCATTTATTTGTATTTAAAAGAAGTAGATTAACTGATTCGTGCATGTTTTACGGCACAAAATAATTTATAATTTGTTTTCATGGTTTATTTAGCTCTGGATTACCATATAAAAACACAGCAACGTACCTTTTCTATTGTAATTTTTGGTTATTTTTTTTTTTTTTAATTCGTTTTTTTTACTATAGCAGAGAATAAATAGCCACTACAAAACACAGTAAATACCAAAATAATTGGAATTAAACTTTTTTAAATTGCGGTACGATCAGCAACATAGTCACTTCACCCCATACCTTTGTATGCTCGAACTAACTGAAAGTTTTTCAAAGGCTCTCCATTGAGTCGTGGTCACCTCTTCTTTTTTGGCCAATCAAATTAAGCATCGGGTTTCCACAATCTTGATTTTTTATTGACATTGCAACACAATATTTTTGAAGTCTTCGAAATCAGAAACTGATTGCTTTCTAGTAAATTTTGTTCAATATTACCGTGAACGGAATCATCACTCATATGAGTGTGACCGTTTGTTAGATAGCAGCAATATGCAGCAAACAAAATTATTCTACTCCGCTCCATTCTCTTTAAAAACAGTACATTACGCTTGCAAAAATAATTAAATCCAGTAAAAACGAGCTCTAGCGCCGATGCGACGAACGGCGACAAGTAGCTACCGCATCCCCCGATGTACATCATATGTGATAACACAGTGCAGGTTTGGATACAATGTCAGGTAGTCTATATAAAAAACTATAACACAGTGCAGGTTTGGAGACAATGTCAGGTTGTCTATATAAAAAACTATAACACAGTGCAGGTTTGGAGACAATGTCAGGTTGTCTATATAAAAAACTATAACACAGTGCAGGTTTGGAGACAATGTCAGGTTGTCTATATAAAAAACTATAACACAGTGCAGGTTTGGAGACAATGTCAGGTTGTCTATATAAAAAACTATAACACAGTGCAGGTTTGGAGACAATGTCAGGTTGTCTATATAAAAAACTATAACACAGTGCAGGTTTGGAGACAATGTCAGGTTGTCTATATAAAAAACTATAACACAGTGCAGGTTTGGAGACAATGTCAGGTAGTCTATATAAAAAACTATAACACAGTGCAGGTTTGGAGACAATGTCAGGTTGTCTATATAAAAAACTATAACACAGTGCAGGTTTGGAGACAATGTCAGGTAGTCTATATAAAAAACTATAACACAGTGCAGGTTTGGAGACAATGTCAGGTTGTCTATATAAAAAACTATAACACAGTGCAGGTTTGGAGACAATGTCAGGTTGTCTATATAAAAAACTATAACACAGTGCAGGTTTGGAGACAATGTCAGGTTGTCTATATAAAAAACTATAACACAGTGCAGGTTTGGAGACAATGTCAGGTTGTCTATATAAAAAACTATAACACAGTGCAGGTTTGGAGACAATGTCAGGTAGTCTATATAAAAAACTATAACACAGTGCAGGTTTGGAGGCAATGTCAGGTTGTCTATATAAAAAACTATAACACAGTGCAGGTTTGGAGATAATGTCAGGTTGTCTATATAAAAAACTATAACACAGTGCAGGTTTGGAGACAATGTCAGGTAGTCTATATAAAAAACTATAACACAGTGCAGGTTTGGAGACAATGTCAGGTAGTCTATATAAAAAACTATAACACAGTGCAGGTTTGGAGACAATGTCAGGTTGTCTATATAAAAAACTATAACACAGTGCAGGTTTGGAGACAATGTCAGGTTGTCTATATAAAAAATGGGAACTAGAGGTTTGGAATCTATTACAAGTCCGCCATTTAAATGCTCTGTTGCATACAAGCAAAACGTAGTTACTCTGAACACCAGGTGACAATAGCACGTGATGTTTAGAAGTATTTGTACCTCTGCCAACACCTTCGGGGATATTCGGCATGAACGGTTGAGTTTAAGTTTTGTTGCTGATAGGTAAATAACACAACTATAATTTTAATAGCCCCATATTCTTTCTCGCTTTGGACTAAGAAAGAAAAACATTTATTCACAATCGAAGGAACACATATAGACTTAAAATAACAAAACAATAAACACAACTCAAATATTACTGAGGTAAAGAACACTATCTCACTGAAGCGCTGTAATACTGTTTTTAAACTATTTATTTATTTTATTTATTTATTTATTTTTATTAGGAACATCAACAGCGACATAAGTAATAATACACAGTTAATAATAGAAATCAAGTAAGGCCAATGACAGATGTTCACAGGTGTACAGAAAACATATCTAACAATAATCTTGTTTTTACGTTACATTTGATTTTCAACACATGTTTTTTTTATAGCAAGTAACTCAAATACATACAATTTTAAGAGGAAATAAAATAGATATTAATAACAATATTTAAAGCAAAATTGTTTTGATCCACGATATCTATATTAATTATATTTCTAAAACGTATATGTGTATTTTATTTAGGTATTTGTATTGCTTGTATATATAAAAGTATGTAGTTATATATGTATGTGTTCATATTCGTTAAATATCTATATTATTTTTTATGATTAATATTTACTAGTGGGTAACCCTGGCACGACTACGTCGCGTCCAATAAAATGAGTTTATTTTGAAATTTTCCGACCATTCATAAAGGAAAGGGGTCACACCAGGAGGCTAGAAACTACCGTGGAATTAGCCTACTCAGCATTGTCGGTAAATTGTATGCAAAGGTTTTGATTGAAAGAGTGATGAATGAAACGGATGATAAAATTTGGGATGTGCAAGCAGGATTTAGAAAGGGAATGGGATGTATGGACCAAATCTTCTCTTTAAGGAGCATCACCGAAAAGTTCTTAGCTAAGAACCGAAAGGTGTATTGCTCCTTCATTGATTTAGAGAAGGCGTATGATAGGGTGGTAAGAAAGTGTTTATGGGAGGTGTTATCCAAGTTCGGTTTGGGGAGTCGACTTATACGTGCACTGGTATCACTCTATGAGGATTCCAGTGCATGTGTGAGAGTAAACGGGGAAAATACTGACTGGTTCGGGATCTCTCGGGGTGTCCGACAGGGTTGTGTAGCTTCCCCGTGGCTCTTCAATTTGTTCATGGATGACTGTTTAACAGAGTTGCGTGAAAGTGATTATGGATTGAGAATGGGTGGATTCATCATTAAATGCCTCTTATATGCCGACGATCAAGTGCTACTTGCATCATCGGTGGAAGAGCTGCAAGAGATGATGAATATTGCATGTGCGTCTTTTGAAAAAAAGGGAATGAGGGTGAATGTGGATAAAACAAAAACTATGGTTTTTGAGAGAGAGGTGAATATGACCGAATGCGTGATTGAGATTAATGGTAAGAAAGTGGAACAAGTGAAAGAGTTTGTATATTTGGGAAGTTTGTTTACTAGGGATGGAAAGCGTGATGAAGATATCGAGAGAAGAGTGAAAAAGGGTAATGCGGTAAATGGAGCACTGGATAGTCTAATGTCTAGTCAGTCGGTGTCTGAAAAGGCCCGAATGGCTGTGCATGATGCTGTCCTCGTTCCTACGCTTATGTATGGCAGTGAATGTTGGGTGTGGCAGAAGAAGCATGAAAGTAGAGTGAATGCAGTAGAAATGAGATCCCTCAGAAAAGTGTGTAATGTAAGGTTATGTGATCGTGTGAGGAATGATGTGATTCGCGAAAGGTGTGGTGTAAAAGATGATATTGTAAGAAAGATAGAAAAAGGAATGTTGAGATGGTTTGGGCACATAGAGAGGATGGATGACAGTAAATTGGTGAAAGAGATATATAGAGCCAATGTGGAAGGTAATGCTAGTAGAGGACGACCTCGGAGGACACATTTGGATCAAATAGGAAATGTGCTCAAAAAGGCAGGTGTCCGCAGTATGAAGAATAAAAGAGCATGTATGAAAAGATTGATGGATGTAAACGAAGCCAGAGAGGTTTGCCAGGATCGTACAAAGTGGCGATCGATAGTCTCTGCCTACCCCAATGGGAACTAACGGCGTGAGAATATGTATGTTTCCGACCAATCACAGCGCAGCTCTCTTGAATTTCTAGTGAATGTTTCTGATTAGCCGGTTTGAAAAAAATCCGACCAATCACAGCGCATCTCTGATCGACTAAAGTTTGCGCGCGCTTATGACACTCAAGCAAAGTCTATGGGCCAAAATAGAGACTTTGAAATTCTGTAACAATTAACTTAATCCAGTTACATCAGATGTCTGAATTTTGTGCACACCACGGCCGCGAACTGTACAAAACGATACCTGAACCAAATTTTTGCTTAACTCATCGCGTCACAGGCTTCCGGGCAAGAAAGAGGCTTACAGAAATAAGGGAGCGTTCAAGTATTACGTAACGCAATTTTTGAAGATTTTCGACCCCCCTCCCCCCACTGTAAAGCTCCGTAACGTTTTTCTGTACCCCCCCACCCCCCTCTCTAAAGGTTACGTAACACTCAAGTCATGATTTTTACCCTGAAGTCGCAAAAAGTTGTTATAGTTTTTATCCTTCGTATAGTTTTAATTGCCTTATAATAAAACAAGAGATTTTTAATTCGCAACACCTGCGTATTATGTTTATTTTTTTATAAATTTGAGTTTTATTTCCCTATTTTTTTATATAAAAAAAGAAATAATGTTACGTAACGTGTTGTAAGAAGGACCCCCTCCCGCCCGTGTAACGCATCGTAACGTTTTACGAGACCCCCCCGCCCCCCCAAATTGCGTTACGTAATACTTGAACGCTCCCTAATATATAAAGAAAAGATATTGTTATTTAATTTAAATAAGTTAGTTTTAAGTAAGCTTAATAGATTATTATTTGGCCTTGTTTTGTGCATCTACCCAAATAATTAATTTATCGATCTCACCTTCCAAAGGTTGTCTGGAAGAGATCGCTTTTAGTGATAAGACCGCCAATTGTACCTCACTGTAAACTGTTTGATCATATTATTATTTTTGTAAATTTGTGTTTGATGTGCAATAAAGAGTTATTCTATTCTATTCTAAAGAAAATAAAAATTGTACCCCTTACCCATAAATTGACACCCGCACGAGGCTGAATCTCACAGCATTTCTTTATGAAATACTCCATTCAACGTCCATTCAGAGAAAGCATATATTACTATTAATTCTGAATAATAACTTTCGATAATTACCAGCAATAATGAGTTCAATTCCGGACCAGCCACGCGGCACATGTTACGCTGATTGATAACTTACAAATTGCATATAAATTATATGAAAGCTTAATTAATTGATTAAGCTGTAAGCTGGCTGGAAGTAGCACTTTCCCAAATCAAAGTCTAGGTGTAAATTTGAAAAAAAGAACTTAGTAGTATGTAGGTAATATACGCATCACCTACATAATTAAAAATTCAATAAATAATACAAATATTTAATCATGTTGCTATCTAGGGTGAATGTCAAAAACCTTATTAAACCTGTTAAAATAAATATCACAAAAATACGTTGGACACATTTTTTAAATAGTTATTTTTACACATATTCCCCAAATGCTGTGTAGTGTCGGCTTAGAATAGCACTACCCCATTTCTTCCGGTGGGTGTACGTAAGAGGCGACTAACGGACTTGGGGCTTTTTTAAGGGATTTTTGGGCGATGCGGTTGGAGACCCATCACCAACAACCTTTGTACTACCATCTTTTCCCCACTCAACTTCCAAAAGTGGCTGAGGAATTTGTTATTTCTAGGCTCTGGCTACCCCTTTTAGGGATTTATAGCCGTGAGTATATGTATGTATGTATGTATATTCCCCAAAAAAAATTTCGACTGATAATTGAGAATCCTTTGTTCGTTATAACAGTGGTTTTAGAAAAAAAATATCTGCATTCTTATATTTTACTGAAAATAATTTTATTAATCTTCTTCTCGCCTCATTTACACTCGAATCGCGACTTCCATCGCAAATGATGTAACGATTTATTGATTCTTATTAAGTTAAAAAAACTATTTGTGTCCGACATTTTACATACATACTTATTTATACTCCCGTGATTTCCATCAGGGTAAGCAGTGACTATCAATTGCCACTTTCTAAGATACTGGTAAAACTCTGGAGCTGCATTGTGTAAAATTTATTATTCCTTGTTAGAATCGAAATAAATCACTTTCGAAGCAAATTAATAGACCGCATCAGTTTTTTTGTAAATAACATAACATATACTCTTCATTAGTTCTCATTGGGGTATGTAGGGTATGAAGAGATACGATCGCCACTTCGTATGATCAGCAGCAAACCTCTCTAGCTTCATTTACATCCATCAGTCTTTTCATACATGCACTTTTATTCTTCATACTTCAGACGCCTGTCTTTTTGAGCACACTCTCAATTTGGTCCAAGTGTGTTCTCTGTGGTCGTTCTCTACTAACATTACCTTCCAACACTTCCATACAACTGCCACACCCAACATTCGCTTTCATACATAAGCGTTTTTTGTAAATATAGACCCAAACGTACGAAAATACTAAATCGCAATAAAAAGATTCAGGAATTCCATATCTTTCCCGTGGTTGTTTGTAAGAGGTGGATATTAGGAGTTTTCAGCAATTTGTAATAAAAACCTTTGTTTTACAATCTTATGCCAATTACTTTCAAAAGAATTTCTTATTCCGAAGCTCTGGCTACACCTTCTAGGGATTTGTAGCCTCAAGTATATGAATGTATGCATAAATGATTTTTTCCTGTTTTCTTTCTTTTAACAACAGATCTATGGTACTGTCTTTTTATAAACCGTTCAGTGACAATAATTCTACTAAGAAATGAAATAGTTTAATCCAGCAAAACATTTAATTTAACAAAAAAACAATACAAATTAGAAATCTCATAAAAAATACAATACGTCATTTGGCCTTTAACCTATAAAATAAAGCAAAGCTGACCGGCCGAATGGAATGTATCGAACGTGAAGTTGTCTCGGCGGTTCCGAGTTCGACATCCGGCGCGGGCGGCCGGTTAATGATGCTCTTTGTTACGTTCAGCTCAGCTTAACAAGCGATACACGACCCTCTTTGTCTCCATGTGCCCGCTTTATTGCTTTAATAACTTTGAAAACTTACGTAGCTATTGTTTCTAAAGCATATTGTTTCCAGGAATGTTGGAGAACCGAATTCCTTTTAGTAATTATAGGTTTCGTTATTGGATCGGTATCTCGATAAGTTGTTACGCTTATATCTCAAATATTGTGTAGGAGTTTATTGGTATTTCGATAATCGGTTCAATTTAAAGGGGTTACGTTTCGTAGAAGCTTGTTCAGGTCATAGATTGCCGTTTTAATTAAAATATAATCAATCCATATTGAATCAAAATCAAAGGGTATAATCAAAACCATAGTATCTCAAACCCAATGCGACCTGAATAAAAAAAGAACATTAAACCAAGACCACCTCAATATTCATTTATATAACTGAAAATACATCACCTTATCTACAAAACAACATGAATTAATTTGTGGCTTTGATAACATAAGAACTGAAACTCAAACCAAAAGTATTAAAATCAAACTAATATTTTATTGGGTGCCATACGTTTCACCAAATGTCGCGAGCCCGACGCACGCGAGCTCGAAAAAAAATATTATTTTATTGAGGGAAGATGCAAATAACATTAATTACTAAAAAATCAAAGTACCTTCAAAGAAAATATGTTTAATATTAATTAGATTAAGTCATTAATTATAATCTGCTTTTCAAACTGATAAACTATACGAAAGATTTTCGGTGAAACGTGATTCGCGCCAACGTCTTTCGAGCTGGCGATTTTCGAATTCACGTACTTTCGAGCTGGCGTATCACTTAAATATTTTTTCGAGCTCGCGTGCGTAGGGCTCGCGACATTCGGTGAAACGTAGGCCCCCCTTTTTTATTACAAGCAAATAGTAGTCACTCTTAAGGTAGATTTTCATACACATACATGTTGTTTTCTTCTTAAGATAATATTTAAAAGTAAAAACTTGAATCTTGAAACAATATTGAAACTTATTGTTTTAAAACTGTAGCAAAGATAACTGGGTTGCGACGGCGACAAAAACTTCATTCAAATAGTCTGTTGCAGATAGTTGGTTTTAACTTAAAACTGAGCGGTAGTTTTAAGACAGTAGTCGTTTTTTCAGAATTTCTGCTAAGTTTCAGTTTATAGAGATCTACCGTTGTGAGAAGGGATGTGGGGGTGAATCAGGGGTGAGGAGGGCGTTGTATCAATTGTGCTAAGACTGATTTTTATCTTATTTTGGTTTGGAAGTTTTATACACAGGTAAACTATTTTTACCTTTGTTAGCAAGTCTAACTTTTTGTTGTTTTATTGAAGTTTCAAATAGTCCCTTCCTGTAGATGTTACACAAGAGGATCTGGGGATTTTTGGGTAATGCAAGGCTTTTTCAGTCATACTTTTCATGTTACTATTTGAAATTCAAGCCTCGAACTAATTCTGTAACTCCCAATACACTGGACCCATTAAAGAGGTTCTATATTGATACATCGACAGACCGGATTTGGACCAACTTTGTGTGCAAAACGCTACAATGTTGGTCCAAATCCTTCATTTAAAATAAGTTAGTCGAAATTCCTGCTCATACATCTCTGTTATGCTATCGTGACTACAACAATAGCCACAGTTTTTCGCCAAATAATGTTAAAACCACAAAAATTCCGTACCAATGTCACGTGCATCTGCTGCGACCACATGACGAACATCATCAGTTTCATTGAAACACAGTCTCCTTAATTACCTCCCCCCTACCCCTCGCCTCACCCCGCGATCGCCCTCATCGCGAAACCAGCGGAATTTAAGTAAACAGAATTATTAACACCGCGCATAAACAGCCGCTCCTAATGAACGCAAAAAAACGTCGCCTGCTTATGATTCGAAACAAATGGGCCGTGAAGTAATCAGACTGCCCGCCCTTGCTGTGTTTGTTTCGTTTTGCTAGTTTCGGTCGTTTTTGTGGATATTTATTAAACGATAGTTGTTTGTTAAGTAATAGCTGTGTAGTGTGTAGTGCAGGGTTTAAATAGCATCAGATAATTTCTTATTATTATTAGACAACCGTGATGGCTCAATGGGTAGAACACCGGTTATTGTGCAAACGACTAGTATTCAAATCCCGGGTCGGGCCTATTCCATTCGTCTTTTCTACAAGACATATGTCTGGTTAATTTATCATGGTTGTCAACGGTGAGGGAAAACATTGTGAGGAAACCCACATGGCTGAGTTGTACTAAGTCATGTGACAGTGTATTCGTACAAAACGGCGATAGGCCTGCCCCCTATCACGTGAGTACACTGTCCATGCAAAACGTGGGTACTCTGAACACCAGGTGATAAAGTCACGTGGTGTTCGGAAGCATTAGTTCCTCTACCGACCCCTTCGGGGATATTCAGCGTGAACGTTTATGTTATGTTATAATTTCTTCTTATGAGTTTCGAAAGACTTGCGGATTTGGGGTTTTCGTTTGATTTTGGTCGATGTGTCTATAGATTAATCACCAGCTATCTTTTATTAAGCAATATATTATTGAAAATAGAAGCTAAATAATTTCTAATTCTGAAGCTAAAGATACCTTTCTTTTAGAATATATAGCCGAGGATATGAGTATGTTGGTTCGAAAATAAAATAATTACAAGGCAATATCGTCGGATATGGAAATAAAACGTTTGTTAGATAGGTAACGGTAGGTTTTTAATAGTTTTATATTTTAATAGTTATAAAAATAGTATTGAAAACATACAATTCTAATTATAATACGCAAAAAAGTTGATTGAAAGCATGTGGAATAGTAGAAGGCATTTTGGTAGCAGAAAGTAATAAATAAATCTTGTCAAATTTTTTCCATAGCCATAATGACAGTTCTATTAAAATGGAAATAGGGTAATTTTGACTCGTATTTTACGCTAGATGTTTCAATTAAATTGAATACTTAGAGTTAATGTTAATTTTGTATTAAACCACACTACCATTTTCGTAGCAAATTGCCTAGTCTCGTAGCACTTACTCTACACGCTGCAATGTCGTAGCATTGTGCTACCTGTTCATTAAACCGCAACATGAGTTCTCTCTCACACAATTCTCTCGCCGTATATCTTCGAACGATTGGCAGAGGTCCTAATAAATGCTGAACATCATGTCATATTTGTCACATGTTGTTCAGAGTACCAGAGTCATATTTGTCACATGGACAGCGCATATGTGGATACGTGACGTGTAAATTTCACACTTTAACACTAAGTACAACTCGCTCATGTGGGTTTACTCACGATGTTTACCCTCACCCTTGAAACCCAACTCAGGATTGGAATCCACGCCACATTCATTACAAGCGGGGTTCTTCTCAATGACCTATCAGAGTTGAGTCATTACCGAACTTATTTTTGTTATTAGATTTTTTCGATACATATTTTAAATCTCGATTAGCATAACTATTTTGATCTAAATTTTGGTTTCAATTGAGGTCGGCATCTGTATTTACTATTGTTATATTTTATATATTTATTTATTGTTATGATTTAATATAATGTATATAGTAGTCAAAAATTTATATAATCACGACGAACTTTCAAGGGTTACACTCTAAGTAAAGGAATAATAAATCTGATCTGCCAATTTAAGCTTAAAGTAGCGCTAAAGCTTATCCGCTACATTAACTATCTCGATACAACTCGACAGGCCCCGTTCATAACACCTACTTGAATTTAACTTTGCAAATACTGCTCTAAAATGCAAAAGTTAAATGAGCTTGTTTATTATTCAATGTGACGTGGGCGCAATACTTATAAAATACTAGGTTGGCATGGGACCGTCGGATGCCAATAAAAGGAGCGAAGCGAGCAATTGCCTGATTCTCAGATATTACTTATCGTTGAACGATTTATTCTACAAATATCTCAACACGCGTTGCTTTGCAATTTGTTATGATTCTTTGAATATACCTGTTGGTTTACCTAAACGCGTGATTGACTCTACACAAAACTGCAAAGGAGTTGGAGTCCTGATTTTGGAAAACTTAAATTGTTAACAATTTTTATTGTTGAAAAAAGCATATACATATGCGTTTATATAAATTCTATTTTCACGCGCTGGCATTATTTACGTAATTTTTCCATAGACTGACATTGTAATTTTTTAATGGTTTTTTCCTCCGTGGTACATCCGCTTTTTATCAAAATTGACATAAACCATCTAGACATGGTCCTTGACCACCGTGAAAAATTTCAGGGTTCTGAGTTGAGCCGTTTGGGAGGAGTACGATCACAACGAAATGCAAAAGTCGGGGGTAAATGGAGCTTCGCTCCAATCAGTTCAAGATGCTGTAATACACTTTAAAAGCATACACTTGTGGGGGAAAAGGGAAGATCTTCTGCCAGGCGGTGGTATGCCTGGGGACCGCGGTCCAACTGTATTAAGTTGGAACTTGTATATATAGTAAATATTTTAGAAACTTCGATTGCGCGATGTACGATTTGTATGGCGAGTCTTGATGACGCGTGTGACGTATATTACTTGGTTTCGTGTTGCTGTGGAATGTGATTCTTCTTGCACTGTCAGCGTTTCTATGTAGTGCGCGTCATTGTGTACTGACAGCGCGTCGCTACACACTCATGGTATAAAACTCACCCAAAAAGGGGTAACCTGAGATTCAGAGTTAGAAATCCTTCCGCTACTTTTGGAAATTGAATGAGGAATAGATTTTAAAATAAACGATGTTGTTGATGGGTCTTCAAACGCATCGCACATCAATTATTTAAACACCCGCTCGCTGGCTTCTTACGGCAGCCGCGGGAAGAAATAGTTTCTTTGAAAACACACAGCAAATACAGTTATACGATATCAATAAAACTAAAAGTGTACCAACAAATACAACATACAACTGTCATGCAATGAACGATTACATCTGCCGAAAAATTTATTATCAAACATATTTCGTTTCACATATCTCTTGATCTATTCTATTGGGAAATTGAAGCGACTCTCGTGTTAGTGTAACAGTGGAGGCCATTCGCAGCCATTTTTCGACGGCGATGTATTCAATCAATCCATCACTGTCGTCGCCCGCAAAAAATGACATTTCCACAGATTTGGTGGCCGCCGGTGCGTATGTGTGCGTGCACGTGTGTGCGTGTGTGCGTGGCTGCACCCGTCCGGGGCGGGACGCGTTGTGAGTGATGGCGCGAAAAACAGAGCTTGTTTTAATTAAATGAGATATTGAAATTTAACGAAGTCTATTATTTTGTTTGTTCATTTAACGGTGGCGATAGAATGTTGAATTATTGAGTGGTTCTTGGGTAGAAGTTGTTGTTTCATTGATTAATTAAATGCATACACCCTAAATCG
The DNA here is from genome assembly GCA_963576735.1 of Bedellia somnulentella. Taxonomy (NCBI): domain Eukaryota; kingdom Metazoa; phylum Arthropoda; class Insecta; order Lepidoptera; family Bedelliidae; genus Bedellia; species Bedellia somnulentella. Next base: position 2,890,404 of record OY755174.1, read on the forward strand.
TTTATTTTATTCGTTTCGTTTTTTTTAACTTTATCTTGTTTTAATTACTGAACAAATTGAGTCGATTTTTACTTGGCTGGATAAAAAATCCAAACAGTAAATATTTTCATATATCTAAATCGAAACATAATAGAAGAAAGGTGGAGGTTTAGGACCACAATTTAGCACATTAAGCGCTAAATAAGCAAAGTACATAACTCACTAAAAAGTTTTATATTGCAAATCCAAGAGTTAACAGACAAACACAAATAATACCTCAAATATTTGCTAAACCATCGACCGCCCGGCACTGATCTGCCTATTCACAAAATTGGTGAGATTCAAAAGCAAAATACGCTCCGATTCATGAATTAATTGAGAAAGGGTTATGAACTCTCGACCTAGAGTTAGTTTTCACCAACGCTAATTTATTAACCGGTACATCGATCGATGGTCTACGGAGCGGTGGCCGCGTCATGAATACAGCATGGAGACAACTATCATGAAACACTTGATGGATAGTCAGCGTCGCTTAGTGATTAATTACACACTGCATAGGACAGTCTCGTCTTCGATCACTTTACAAGCGACCTTCTCTCGGATCTTGTCGTGACATTGAACGGTGTTTTGCGGTGAACTAGGAAATAAAGGGCTCACTATGTAGTCTTAGGTTGTATCTGTGTATTGGGTGTATTACTTCAAGTTTACATCGGTTTATAATTACAAGACACTTTCTTTGTAGTTGGCATAAACGAAGCTAATTATTTATTTAAAGCATATATGAAAACCTCATTATGTAAAAATATATACTTATGTATTTATGGAACGTATTTAAGATTACATACTCACCGCTGTATATCTTAATAAAATGTTTTTTGGAACTTGAATGGTGAAAAAATAGTAAAATGTATGATGGTTACAAATAGGTCTTCACTTCAGCCACATAATCACATATAAAAGACTAAACATGGACAGTTGCCTCATATCGTCACCCATGGGAAGAGATAGTTAAGTGCTATTCTAACCCGACAAATAATGTATTCAACAAATACAATCTTAGTTTATAAAGAGCACTACATCATATTGTCCAGCAGCTTTATTTTTCCGTTACTATTTTATTTTACCAACTTTGCCCCACGCAACTTCCAAAAGTAGCTGAGGAATTTTATAATTCCCTAGCTCTGGCTACCTTTTCAAGGGATTTATAGCCGTGGGTATATGTATGTATGTATGTATTTTAATACTGTCTGCATTTTGACCATCTGGATTTCTTCCTCTTCCCTCTCACACGACGCAATATTGTAAATATTGACTCGCTGACAAAAATGATTGATGTGTTTACTTAACGACACCGGCCGAGCGACAGTTTCTTGTTTAATATTATCTTGGACATCTGTGTCCGATAGGGACTGATAGGGTGCATTTCCAGCTACTCGCGGTATTGAGTTGCAAGCAGCAAGAAAATATGACAAGTATCCATTGATTAGGCTAAGTAACGCAGAGCCATAAATATATTATACATAGGAATGTTTGATGTATCGCCATACTTTTTTTGTACTTCATATAATTTAAAATTTTACATTGATTCTGATTGATGAAAGTCAGAGTTAAAATAAAATAAAATTCATAGAAGAATGTTTCATCATAAAGGTTGTTCTATTTTATTAAGCATCAAATCTTACTCAAACATTTTAATTATAACTGTAGACTTGAGAGAAGATAAAGCTAATCTAGTTCATTTATTTAATGCTTTTTTAAACCATTCATAAAATAATAAAAATCTTAAAGTACAAAAAATATAACAACTCCAAATGGAGCGCAGTGATATATCACACTCATAAAATAATAAATGTATCAAAACGATAAATTGAACTGATAATATGAACAATACGAATATCATAAAAAAGAACCGTCATACCATTATTCTGAAAACCTATGGTAGGGTGTCTTTGCGTTCTGATTTATGTCAACACCACGTGACATACATTGTGGTTGGAATATCATCACCATGTTACACATTTGTATTTTTATCAAAAAACAACGTCTGTCCGTACGTAAGTATAATCAGGACCAATCCAAACAGATTAATGCTCTTCAAAAATTTTGATTCATACAGAATAATCTTTGTTATCCAGCCGGGTAGATTTGGCTTGTACAGCACTAATCCATTCATGCTCCAACTATATATGTATATATTTTAGTAGGATAAAATTTGTAAATATTGTCTTTTAAAGCCACTTATATTAGAACTACAATTTGATAATAACTATATAACGTGAATTGTATGCTGAAACACAGACTATCGTCTAGTTCGGCTGCAACTACCTTTAAAATTGCACTGTAAAGTTAAGCACAGTTTTTGTTTATAAACCATTATAATTAACTTGTACGCTTTTCTTGAATAAACTATTTGTATTTCCCCCCCCCCTCCCCCCCGGGGGTGTCCGGAGAGGCAACTTAGAAGTTTAGGGCTTTTAAGTGGGCAATGTGGCTAGCGACCCATCACCAACCATCTTATGTCCACTCAACTTCAAAAAGTTGCTGATATGAGGGATTTCTGATTCTGAAGCTCTGACAGCCCCCTTTGAGATTTTTAGCAGTGAGTATATGTATGTATATAATATTTGTTTAAAAGTATCTCTAATATTAGTGAATATATTACAAAATTCAACTACCAAGAACATGTTCAGCGAAATGTATGATATGTTAATTGTTGTTTGCTTTGTTCAATCCTAGTAACTGCGCTTCCTCTAGACATCCGCCGGAGACGCTGCGACCAACTTGTCTGAAGCTTCTCATGTTCTAATTGTTACTATGACAAAACTACGGATTTCAAATTAAATATTTATTGCTTGACATCATATTTGTATATGATAGATGTATAGCGATAATAAACAACTAGTGGGTAACCCTGGCGCCACTACGTCGCGTCCAATAAAATGAGTTTATTTTGAAATTTTCTGACCAATCACAGCGCAGCTCTTTTGAATTTCTAGTGTTTTTTTCTGATTGGCCGGTTTGAAAAAATTCCGACCAATCACAGCGCATCTCTGATCGACTAAAGTTTGCGCGCGCTTATGACACTCAAGCAAAGTCTATGGGCCAAAATCGAAACTTTGAAATTCTGTAACAATTAACTTAATCCAGTTACATCAGATGTCTGAATTTTGTGCATACTACGGCCGCGAACTGTACAAAACGATACCTGAACCAACTTTCTAGCTTAACTCATCGCGTCACAGGCTTCCGGGCAAGAAAGAGGCTTACAGAAATAATATATGTTTGCTGTTAGGGTTTATGAAAACAAAAGATTATGTGTTTCAGTTTTTTTTATATCTGTAATGCATGACTGGGTGTACAAACCTACATTATATTAATAATAGGAACACACAATAGATATTAGGATGATGTATATAGTAAAAAACGAAAAGGAATCTATTTCGCGACGAAGAATCGTAAGACTAAAAAATATTTTTTCCAATATATGTCGTAGTGTCGTTATCTTATTGTGAAGGAAGATAATAAGGTATATCGGAATCGTACAAAGAAGTGATGCATAGTCTGCCTAACCCCCCAATATTTATGGGGTGGTACAAGTGATAAATAAACGACAAAATATCAAGCCTTTGCTACCTCTGCAATACGAAATGAAAAAACAATCTTTCTTATAAGAAATATCAAGAATACAAATCTATATTTGATGTAATTTCCATTATTGAGATTAAATCTCTGCATGTACTAAATCAATACTACATAATGCTGTTAGTAACTCGCAAGGACGGTCAGTGTAGAGCTCCCAGGGAGCGGTTCAAACCTACATATTCTTTAATGGGTCTAATGGATTTCGACCATTACAACTAACACTCCATTAAACATACAGCTAGTAATACAAATATTTGAAACACTGTTGTCTAATGAAAGTAAAGAAATTCATTTATCTTATGTCGATAGATACTACCAATAATAATACTAGAGATGATAAAAATCTTGGTTACAACTATTTTGCTATGCAATAAAAGGTGGGAGTGCAGAGTAAAAGTAAAAAATAGGCACGTGTGAAAATAATGTTATTTTTGTGTGGGTTGTAAATATAGCGATGTATTATATGAATAAGGTAAATCTAAACAGGCCCCATTTCATGTATCATTAGTTATTGAAGGTCACTTATGATGAGTCAAATAAGAGACTTTTTGAGATACACATACTTAGCGATTTTTATTTTAATATCTGTATTGTAAACCCAAGTAGTATTAGCATGGACTAGTAAAACCCATATGAATTGAAATGAACGTGATTAGAAGTCGGTTCTTCAGAACGATTGTATATTTTCGTCATTTTTCTCAAAAAAATATATGCGAAGGCACCATTAATATTGATTTTGACACTTTCGGACCCCTTTTAGGGACTCCAGTCGTACGTAAAGTTCTATAGTTTCTTACAACTATTCTTATTTACGTAACAAGTTTGTTGTTCAAATGATTTAATATTTGTATGGACCAAAGTGAGATTCAGTTTCCGATAATTAATATGGATCAAATGAAGTTTTTGTTGATTAATCATTTAATTAATGTGCATTATCATTAATTAAATATGTTTTTTAAAAATTATTGAAATAAAGATAAGATGATTTTAAGAATATTCATTCATTACTCATGCTATGGGGGGATACTCAGCTGAATACACATTGGAATGTGGTTTGAGACAGGGTGGCATAACTTCTCCTAAGCTCTATAATTTGTATATCAACAGTTTGATTGTCGAGCTCAGCAGAGCCAGGATCGGTTGTCATATTGGTGATTTATGTGTTAATAATTTAAGTTATGCAGATGACATGGTTTTGCTGAGCCCTTCAGTCGCAGCGTTGAGAAAATTAATTAAAATGTGTGAAGATTATGCGGGAGCCCATGGGCTCAGATACAACGTGCAAAAGAGTGAGCTCATGGTGTTCAGAGCTGTTGGTAAACATTACACCGTATTTCCACCTGTGTCTCTATATGGAACTCCCTTAAAGAGAGTAACGCAGTTTAAGTATCTGGGTCACTGGGTAACCGATGATCTCCATGATGATTTGGACATCGAGAGGGAACGGAGGGCGTTGGCTGTCCGATGTAATATGCTTGCTCGCAGGTTTGCTCGTTGTACTGATGATGTAAAAATTACATTATTTAAGGCCTATTGTACATCTTTTTATACTTGCAGCTTGTGGGTGAGATACACGCAGAGGGCTTTCAGCGCCCTTCGGGTCCAGTACAACAATGCGTTCAGGGTGATGTTAGGGTTGTCACGTTATTGCAGCGCCTCTAATATGTTTTTACAAGCGCGAGTAGATGACTTTTTAGCCATTATAAGAAAACGCATAGCATCTGGGTGGAGTCGCTTGCGTAACAGCAATAATAGCATCCTGAGCAGCATAGCTGAACGCCTGTATTGTCCCATTCTAAGGCATTGGTTGGGTATGCACCTCAGGACTGTTAATGTGTAAATTTTGTATATAACATATATCAATTTAGTGTGTCGTTTATTTATCTTCTAACATAGTTTTTAAGTAAATCTTTACTAACACTAGATTGTATTATTTTGTATGGACTGTATTTGTCTGAAATAAAGATTTATTATAATTATTATGTATGACATTTAGTTCCTCGCCTCTCCCATGGCCGAAAAAGAAAATATAAATTTTAAATGGGAGAGGCGGTACTCCCCGACAAGAGCACAGTCGGTCGGGGTCAGGGAGTCAGGTTCAAGAACCGACGGACGATCCGAGCCGTATCGAGCAGCACCGCTTTCTGCATCTGTGCTGGAACCGACACGCCACAGAAATCCAACCGCCTCAAGTTGGTCGCGAGGCTGGTTGGAATTAACCCGTTCGCGGACAAAACAATTGGGATTATTTCTGTCGAAGTCACACCCCACATGTCGGTGATCTCGTGAGCCAGATCGAGATATTTCCGACGCTTCTCGGTGTCGGCTTTCACGAGACCCTCGTCATGAGGGATAGTGACATCCACTAGAAATACCCTCGACTGCGACCGATCCCATACCACGATATCAGGCTTATTCGCTACAATAGTCCTGTCCGTGATAACGGATCGGTCCCAATAGATTTTGGCACGGTCGTTTTCTAGGATTGGCTCCGGCAGATACTTGTAATACGGCAGCCTCTGTTGCAAGAGTCCGTATTTCAGAGCGAGCTCCTGATGCAGGATTTTGGCTGCTTGGTTGTGTCTGTGCAAGTACTCAGTGTTAGCAAGAGCCGAACAACCGGAAATAACATGCCTAAGTGACTCTCCGGGACGGCCACATGCTCGACAGATGTCTGTGGTACCGTCCTTTAGGATGTATTTCCGATAGTTCCGCGTCTTGATAACCTAGTCTTGTATTGCACAGACAAAACCTTCGGTTTCCCCAAAGAGGTCCCCGAAACGCAGCCAATGCAGGGAGGCTTTACGGTCCACGAAAGGTTCGTGAAGTACCTTGTAAAACCTCCCGTGCAGCTCCTTCTCTTTCCATACGGACTCCCGATCAGAGGTGCTAAGTACCTCCGGGGTTCGCCAATCCTGTGAGGCCAACGATAAGGGAGTCAGTCCTTTATCACTAGCGACCACCTCTCCCCGAATACTATCATCCGTCATCGTCAAAAAATAGTTTCTGAGGTTGCATACCTCGCGGTTGTGCATGGTTTTGGCACTCAAGAGGCCTCGACCACCACACTTCCGCGGGATATACAATCTCATAACCGACGACCTCGGATGATGCATTCGATGAGAGGTCATCATCGTGCGGACTCGTCTGTCCAGAGCGTCGAGTTCGATCTGAGTCCATCTGAGCACGCCAAATGTGTACATCAGTACAGGCATGACCCAGGAGTTAATGGCTCGGATCTTATTAACGCCTGACAAGTAGCTATTAAGCACACTTTTCAGGCGTTCATAAAACTCCTCGCAAACACCCTGTTTCGCGTCTGCCACCTTCACACCGATGGTTTGTGACATGCCCAGATACCGGTATGTTTCAGCCTCGGAGAGTGCCCTCAAATGATTGGTGCCGACATCGACACCATCAGAGTGCACGACATGCCCCTTCTCAACATGGATGACCGCACACTTATCGACCCCGAGCTCCATCTTGACGGAACCACTGAAATCGTTAGTGATCGTCAGTAGCTCCGCCAATCTGTCAGCCGTGGGGGCGTAAAGCTTCAGGTCATCCATGTAAAGGAGATGAGGCAAGCGTGGTCCGCCTCTCCGAAACTGAAAGCCCGTCCCCGAATTCTCCAAGAGTGTACTTAGAGGATTCAGGGCCAAGCAAAACCAAACTGGACTCAGGCAATCGCCCTGGAAAATCCCTCGCCTTATATCAATTTGGTCATCCGCGTCCGTCATCCGCTGACCGTCTAAACTCAGGATCGTTCCCCAGCACCCCATACACTGCCCGAGGAAGTGTCGAACTGTACTATCAATTTTGTACAGCTCGAGGACCCTCATGAGCCATGTATGAGGTACCGAATCGAACGCCTTCCTGTAGTCTATCCAGCCAGCGGAGAAGTTCCGACGGTTGCGTTTGACCAGTTGGCCTACGACCGCGTCGATGAGGAGCAGCTCCTTGCTACCGCGACTACCGCCCCTACATCCGTTCTGAGCTCCAGAGATCACATTGTTATCAACAATGTGTTGAGTAATCTTGGAGCTCAGAACGGATGTCAAGGTCTTGTAAATTGTACAAAGACAAGTAATGGGACGGTATTGTGATGGATCCGCGGTAGCATCGCTCTTTGGAGCTAAATGAGTGACCCCAGTAGTTAAGAAGTTCGGGAGCGTCCTACTCTCGAGGGCGCTTTGGAACTGACGGGCGAGAGTAGCGTGACAGCGCGTGAACCCCTTCAACCAGTAATGGTGCAATCCGTCCGGCCCCGGACTTTTCCAGTTCGGAGCCTTACGGATCGCAGCCACCACATCCTCCTCGGATATGTTGACGGGGTTCATGGGCGCTATGGGCTCGCACGCTCCCTCGACCGCCTCGAACCATCGGCCCTCTTCGTGATCAACAGGCAGCGACCAAAGCCCACGCCAAAAGGCAACTACGTCGGCTTTTTCCGGTCGCTGACCCGTCGAAACCACATCGGGACGCTCCAAAGTTCTGTAGAACTTCTTCTGGTCACTCATGAAGAGACGATTCTGTTGGTACCTCTTTACCCTTTCAGAATATCGCCTAATTCGCTTACCCCAAGCAGCGATCTTCTGCTTCAGATCATCGATGCGCTCCACCAGTCTACAGGCAAACTCCGGTGAGTTGTTAAAGACATTCTCACCAGGGAATGCCTCCCTGACGAAGCGCATCACCCTCGGCCTATTGTTGCCTGATCTGAAGCTGGTCAGTTTGCCGATGAGGACCCTGGCCCTTGTGATACGGCTTTCAATCCGCCTCATCCAGGCTGGTCTAGTTCTAGTCCTGGGACTAGTACTGCCAGCCTGGCGGGAGCCACCAGCTCTTGTTGGCGGCATCCTGACGCCGACAAATTGACAAACTGTCATTGCGGCGCCAAAGAGAATTGAATCCGTATCCCAAAGGTCCATGCTGCTCTCTAAAAATGAGGGCAGCATGTTATTGACGGCCTCAACGACATCCCGAACCTTGATGCTGAGAGGAACTCGGGGCAGCCTTGGCCTCCTTTCGAGAGGCACTTGGCGATATTCCAGGATCGTCTCTTCGAGTGCGCTCCTCACCAAATCCAAATCCAGGGAGACTGTTCCCCAATCGCTTTCCGCACCACCCACATCCGGCAGGTTAGCAATTGGCTCCCTCCGTACTTCCCGTTCAGGGACTGGAGGGAGAACCTGCAAAGGTGGCTCTTCGTCTAGCGGGGGAACAGCCTCGCGTCGCAATTGTTCGAGTTCGGTAGTGCTAAAAAGTTCTGAGCGCTGTATGTACCGAACTCGATCCGCCAGGTTTTGTTCTGTGACAGTCAAATTGGGCTCCAGCCGCAGAAATTCGCGGTACATTGCTGCCCGATAACCCGTCCGTCCAGTTCTTGAACCCGAGGCCCTAAGATAGGCCCGCATGGCATTTCTATTCATATCGACCGTCCATGCCATGCGGCGCCTTGTTCCACCAGCGGCGGGCACCGATTGCTGGGACTGAGTTGCCTCAGTCCCAACCGATGCCAAGCCATCTGGTGGCTGAGGTGATCGCGCAGACCTACCAGGTGGTCGGGCCGGTCTGCGGCGGCTGGGGGACCGCATGCTGCCACGTCCAGCCCCAGCTCCAGACGCGCCCCAGCGATAGCCCCTGGGAAGCGGCCCTATTCGCTCATCGTTTCTATTCTCTGCCATTTTACGATGAGCGAAGATTCACCCGGGGTTTCACTCACTTGCCCCGGGGAGACCGTTATTGCTCTATTTTGCGCTGAGACCAGTTTGTAGACACGGTCAACACCTACAAACTCAAGCGCTGACTATTTGCATTGCTGGAATGGCAAGCTGGTAAAAATTTCATCCTGCCATTCCAACAATGGGCGGTGGGGTCGTCACATCCCTACGCCTTTTTATTATTATTATTATTACCTACATGCCGACGTCCGTGGCCGAGTGGATAAATTAGGTTCTGCTTCTTGCTTCTGCTTGTAGCTTCTCGATCCTGAGGTTGCGGGTTCGATCCCCGATGTGATGAGCATAAATGATTGTTTCTTAGTCTTAGATGTTATTTATATATGAATTATATAATATTAAATACATCGTTGAGTTAGTATTCTATAATACAAGTCCAATGGAACAAGTGAAAGTTTGTTTACTAGGGATGGAAAGTGTGATGAAGACATTGAAAGAAGAGTAAAAAAGGGTAATGCGGTAAATGGAGCACTGGATAGTCTCATGTCTAGTCAATCGGTGTCCGAAAAGGCCCGAATGGCTGTGCATGATGCTGTCCTCGTTCCTACGCTTATGTATGGCAGTGAATGTTGGGTGTGGAAGCATGAAAGCAGAGTGAATGCAGTAGAAATGAGATCCCTCAGAAAAGTTTGTAATGTACGGTTATGTGATCGTGTGAGGAATGATGTGATTCGTGAAAGGTGTGGTGTAAAAGATGATATTGTAAGGAAGATAGAAAAAGGAATGTCGAGATGGTTTGGGCACATAGAGAGGATGGATGACAGTAAAGTGGTGAAAGAGATCTATAGAGCCAATGTGGAAGGTAATGTTAGTAGAGGACGACCTCGGAGGACACATTTAGATCAAATAGAAAATGTGTTTAAAAAGGCAGGTGTCCGAAGTACGCAGAATAAAAGAGCATGTATGAAAAGATTGATGGATGTGAATGAAGCTAGAGAGGTTTGCCAGGATCGTACAAAGTGGCGATCGATAGTCTCTGCCTACCCCAAAATGGGAACTAACGGCGTGAGAATATGTGTATGTATGTATGTATGTATGTATAAGTCCAATGTCCGCAAATATACTCATTTATTTATTACAATAACGAATATTGTTTGCCAAAATAAACCCATGGAATGTTTCCTATATTGCAACTCTAAAAATTTATAATAGATTCTTCTACATTCTTCAATTTTATAATTGATCAAATTTATCAATGGTCGAAATATAGTTGAGAAGATTATTAAACGACTCATTTATTATAATAACGTATAATGTGTCTCAAAATGAACCTATGGAATGTATTCTATTTTTTCAACCCTAATAACTTGCATTTTTAAGTTTTATAAAATAGACTAAATTATTGTGTCAAATATCAGTCAGTCCATAAGTCAGTTTTATTTCTTGCCTCATTTCTTAGCATGTACTTTAAAATTTGAAATACTGTGAGTGTATGCACTTTATTCAAATTCATGCAAGGAAAACGAAGGATTTCGAATATTTTCAGTAATTTAAAATTTATCGCAACTACAGTTTGCACGAAGAAGTGACACGTTTAAGGAGAGAAGTAAAATGTTCATTGCATATTCAAATGAAAAGGAACGGAGAGATGTGAATATACGTCAAAGAGATTTCGCCGAGTTCCGTGAGTAAAATATCAGAGGTCTGAGAAATTTGATGTTTTAATTAGAATTTCAGTAACAGTGCCACGTGATGATAGCAATGGCACGGTGGCTCCGCGTCGCACGTGTATCTTGTGCTCCAAATATATTGTGACATTCTTTCACAAGTACAATTCATTATTATAACGTTGACATAAAAGAAAAGTTTTGACCAATTAAAACAACTGTCTTTGATCTTTTTTAAATTTAGTGATGTGTTTTGTTGAGTACTCGCATTGTAACAAGAACAATGCCAAATTGAACCAGCAGTAAAATTAATAGCTTTGAAATTATATAATAATTTCTTGTACATCCTGATTTAAAATGTTTCATAAATCTAAAAGCATTTGCAAAGCGCCACGCCACCTCTGCCCTGACACCGTTCCTACTAATTGAGCACTTATCTCCAGGTCTCTTCCTACGCGCCCGTAGTGTTACGTCTTATAGAATATTCCCTGAATATCCACCTCGCTTAATAATTCTCGCTTGTCATAACGATTGCGTCTCCAAATAGTGGCTCTAATGAATATTGATAACTGTCAATATTATTTTCTTCAATTTTTATACCTTTATTTATCTCAAATATCTAATATCACAACACTAACTAAAACTTACAGGTATAATATCCTTAAGAATACTGTCAATATATCCGAATCAATTATTTCAGTTACTTGTTGAAGTGTAGGGAGAGACGAAATCATAGAATTAGTAAATGAAGAGATAAATAGAAGATTATTCTTGAAAAGTGGCTCAACAATCTCCTCGAATACTATTGATTCCTTACCAGGCTCTTAAAACACCCACAGTTTTAAAGAATAATGTTTTTCAGAACCAATGTATGGACAAAATATAACAACTGAATACAGAAATGATTTATTCAACATACAAATTCAAAATTTATTTTTTAAATTAAAGAGACCGCTGAACTGACCACAACGTTAATTACTAGTCGATTAAAGCTAACTAAAACCAACCAATAACTTTAATAAACATCAATTAGTAATATTGGTTGCAGTATTTATACATTGACTTTACTTTCATTAAGGGTTTCAATCTATAGTCGATTCAACTTAGTCGAGTTATGAAACACATTGAATTAAAATAGTGGCACACAGAAAATCGGAATTTTTAAATAGCACTGAAGCCATTTTTAGACCCATATTTTTTTAGAAATATATAGTGTACATTATCTGTGTAGTGTCGGCTTAGAATAGTACTACCCCATTTCTTTCCGTGGGTGCTCGTAAGTGGCAGCTCAGGGTATTTTGGCTTTTTAAGTGATTTTTGGGCCATGCGGTTGGAGACCCATCACCAAAAACCTTAGTTTAACAATCTTTTCTCCAATACACTTCCATAAGTGGCTGAGAAATAATACGAAGTGGGGTATGAGACAGACAATAATATAAAACAGATAGAAATAAACCAGTTAGAATCGGATCGTTGTTATATGTTGAGGAAAAATAAAGTGAGATTATAAAAATACTTGAGTTTTACTTAGCTGCTTTGGAAAACTTAATACCTATAAGTCTCACGAAATTCGCAGGAAATACTACCAGAGTTACGTTTTTTGAAATATAATATACTACATGAACAGTTTGAAAATTTTACAAGATATCGACTATTTCACATATTCTCACGGCTATAAATCCCTGAAAAGGGTACCAGAGCTTAGTACAGCCCAGAGCAGGTAATAATAAATAATTGTTGTTGATGGGTCTCCAACCACATATGAAGCCCCTATACCCTTAGTCGCCTCTTACGATCAACTACGGGTAGAAATGAGGTGGTGCTATTCTAAACCGACACCACACGGCTAAAATTAGTAAGAATTTAAAGAAATAAAATGTATCCACCACTCATGACGCTGGTAGTACATGGAAGGATAAGATAGAGACTACAAGAAGCTTTTAACACATAACTGCGAGAATAATTACAAATACAAAATACATTTTCAACACACATGATTACAGTCGAGTGTTCACCCAACGAAATAGCTGCCAGTAACATTGCTTCATTAGCATTTCGATCCGGTGCTGATGAAATGCATGCCATTAAAACTAATTGCCGTAAATATAGTTTTTTGAGAGCGCGCTGTAAAATACAATGTTTCTCTTCAGAATCCGTTTCGCAGTATCGCTCGTAAACTGTGTACGGGGAAACGAGGATATTGGAACTACTAAAACTACGTATTTGGATTGCGTTTCTGAACATAAAGTATTCGGAAGCTAAGGTGCACTGTCTAATTTTACTATTGCCGTTTCAAAGTTTTTATTTCACGTGATATGTTTAGGTTAGGTGGTTTGGGAATATGGAGCGGATGCTTCAAAGTGAAGTGTGGTTTGGGATGAATCTGTTCATTGTAGGATGAAACCAAGATGCAGAATAAAGGATTTAGAGTTAGGCGGTTCTATCTTATTTACCATAGTATTACATAAACTTTTTAGTTATCTATGTTATGCAAATAATAATTTATGTCAATCACATAATGATATTTCCTTAAAACTGTGCTATTTGATTAAAACTGAAACAGTTTTCTCTTTAACTAGACTAAAGAATGATGAAAGTGACAGGTCTGTCAGGATCGTGCAAAGTCGCCATCAATAGTCTCTGGTTTACATACATACATATACTCACGCGCCAGTTTGTACCCGCCTGTGGTATTAGTAAGGTTATGTTTTTTGGAGTAAACCTCGCGATCGAATTTTACAGTAGTTCCTGTGAACGGATTGCTTTTAAACATTGTTTGCGCGTTAAGTACCGGCATTGACTTGAATTGGTCTAAAATGGCTAACTATTCAAAATGTAGGGTTTGATGTTTTTCTTACATCGCCACAACATAGGTAAATGTTCGCTTTTTAAAGAAAATAAAAAATAAAACAACTATTGACTTTCTGATATTTAATCGCGTGTTATAAGATGGTTTTTAAAGCCCGACGTCTTCCCGTGACTATGATAACTGAAAAGTTTTCGAAACATTGGGCTTTCAAAACCATGTAATATAATAACACGCGATTAAATATACGAAAGTCGAAAGTTGTTTTAATTATACATACATATGCCCACGGCCATAAATCCCAAAAAGAAGTAGCCAGAATTTCAGACCTGGAATCTCCTCAGCCACATTTAGAAGTTAAGTGGGGAGAAGATAGTAGAAATTAAGTATCGTTGATGATTTGTCTCCTACCACATCGCCCAAAAACCACTTAAAACAGCCCACACCCTTAGTCGCCTCTTACTACACCCGTGGGTAAAAAGGGGTAGTGACTTTCTAAGCCAGCACTACACGGCAAAATATTGGTACATGTATTTATCCTAGAGCTGTCAATTTCTTCTTCTTCTTGACAAATCATGAAAACTGACGAAAGATGATGGTCGTAGAAATTAAGCGATAAAAAACTGCAATATACTGGCCGGATAAAAAATCGAGATATTAAGCGAAATTTAAAAATTGAGTTCGTGCGAATAGTTTTTATTAAATTGCTTCATCACGTACATTGAACTGATTTTTCCCAGAATATGTTAGGTATCGTAGCGTAGATTAATAAAATACAATTTGATTTTACTATGGCAATTAAGTATGAATGGTGTGTTCTGTGTATTGAAATAACATCTTCTGACTGGATTGGTGTCGTTGATAATATAATACACTGTAAGAAACCCTTCCACGCAATACCTGTGAAATCCAATTAGTTGTGGCACGTTTTAGTTTGCAACTCGTACAAAGAGAGCCACAACTAATTAGGAGCAAATCTGTGAGTAATAGTCTCATTGAAATTCCGAACAATACATAAAGTAGCGAACAATGGAACAACGTACAACACATACTTGATATTCGTCAGTCTCCGCACTCACGCGCCCGCCCCGCGCCGCCGTGACTACAGTTGGGACTTCTTAGGATCGAGGATTACGAATTACTCTTCTTGTTAATATGCCACTTTCACTTACACAGAACAAAATGAAAGGATACGTCAATGTTATACTGTGTAAGTAAATAGTTTCTGAAGTGTCTGAAGGCAGAACTTAGAACAATGTGAGCTGCCAGCCATAACTTACAGTACATAGAAGTTGTATTCAGTAACAGACCTCGTATGGTTTCTCTCAATGTTTTGAGTTAATTTGAAACCTCAATTTGCTATCTGTATCTCAATCATGACCCCTGTATTAGAGTCAAATTTTTATGCGAAAATGTAACACTATTATTAAAATTCACATTCACCCAGTAAATGAATTTTCACATTTTTCTCTTTAATACTTAGGAGGAGTAGGTAAGCGCTTAAATGATAACCTACACATTGAAGCGACACACCTCTTCTTCATGAATATTCTACGACGTTGCAAAGTATTCACGTCGCACTCGTTAACTGACAACACAAAGATAACTTTTGAACAATAATTTAAATAATTATACGAACTCAATTCGCTTGCTAAGGAGCTAGGTTGGTTTCTAGTTAAATATGTACGGCTGGTTTATTCAGCTTATATAGGACAACTATTTACCGTTTTGGAGGCGGTTTTAATATATAACTTAGCTGCAATTTATGAAATAAAATAGAATAGAGATAATTCAGTTATCTTTTCCACTAAATTTGTTGTGTGATTAGGTTATTAAATGAACAGGGTTAATACATAGATTCTTATTTCTAGTTTTAACTTGAAATCCACTAAAATCATCACTGGAGTAACGGACTAATCGCGTACCATTATAAATCCATACATACATTACCCAAAAATCACTTTGAAAGCCCAAAAACCCTTACTCACCTCTAACACCAACCGCGAGGATAGGTGGGTTAGTGCTATTTCTACATAGCAGTATTTCAGTTCATTATCTGGTTGTAGCTTTTATTACACCCCTATAACAATTCACATAACACAAGAAACTTTACACAGAAAATACGCGGGCCTTATCAATAGATCTCGAGCCACAAACTAAAATGTCTGCCTACATTGTTCTCTGAGTGCATTTTGCAAATGTAGGTGAACAAAAACATCAATTAAATACATTTTAAACAATAATGCTGCGAATGTTTGTGCAACTGTGTAAATAATGCGATACTTGCCGTTTCCCGGGGAGATACATTGTTCTGCCGGAGCCGGGTAACAATAAAAGCTGTTGGCGGATAGTTGTGCCGTCGCATTGTTGTGAAATTAACCCGTAAAATGGATGCGGATTGGGAAGGTCAACATAAGCTTTAGTAACATTGGTTCCCGGGCAGGTGACTGGCCTTATCGAATCTTTGTTATTAAATTTATGTAGACTCGGAACCCGCCTCCTACAAGCAAACTTGTTCGAGGGAACAAAAGGCATAACTTCCAAAAGCAATTAATGTTCTTCGTTCGAATGAAATCTCGGGGTGGCGCTGGTGTGGCGCGGTCGCCGATTGTCTTGCCCGCGCTCCGATTGTACACCACTCGTTAGTTCAACGTTTGTACAGTTACATGAAGTTTGGATTTATTTGATTTTATTCAATGGCACAAAACCTTGCGAATCAAAAACTGAAATAATATTAAATTACTGTGTTTGATATCAGTAGGGAGATTTGATAACCGGTTAGTAGTTATGATATTAATCAAGAAGAAAATGTAATGGAATATCTTATTTTTGTTATTGAACAATAAAACTTATATATTGACTAGTCGAGGAGATTAGATATCAAAGAAAGAAAGAACTCATCAGTTTAGTTTCTGATTGGCAAAGTTTTAACAAATCAACCAAAACTAAAATACTTGGTAATTTTCTTTAGAATTATAATTCAAAAAATATAAACACGAGTAGAATAAATTGATATTTTTGTGAATAAAATCAGCGTTCATCCATTGAACTCTAACCTCCGTAGATCCGTACGAAAGCGTCACACGTTAATAATATGGCTTGCGTATGTTTATAATATAAACGAGACATCAATTGTGTATTCGTATTGACAACGAACACTCATCTCAATATTTATGAGCAAATATATTTGACTTTGTTATTACGATATACAAATTGGTTTTTGCGCCAAGTGAAACGCAACAAAATCACAGCGGCAGCGTGTCGTTCACACCAACACGAGGGACGTCTTTTAAGTTTTGTTGTTAGAAGAAAAAAGTGAATTATCATATATTATTTTTTATTGTTTTTCAAAGCCACGTATTCATTCGTTTCGTTTATTTATATGCTATTATAGCATTCATTCCATTTTAAAGTGGGGATGTCAAATGTGGCTTATTTGATTGTCATATTTTTTTTCACTAGACTAGAACCTTTAATAGAGAAGAATTTACTTGACTTTAGTGAATGTTAAGAAATCTTTATGGTTTAGGTCAGGCCTGTATGGAAGTTGGTCAAGCGCCAGTAGGAGCTTGTGTTGCCGTGGGGCAGTTTAATCCGGCTCTTTGGATTTGATATTCTAAGTTCAGATATAACTTTCTGCAGTATACCACTGTGCAATAAATGTTCTACGATCTTCCTGTGCAATCGCAGTGACATGGCCAGTTTTCGCAACAAACGTAGCCACCATCTTCTCTGAAGTGCTTCAGGACGTTTTGTGGGCTTTGTCAATCGGAGAACCCAGATTATGGATTGTTTTTTTTAGATTTTAGTTTGTATTTGTACTTTGTTGCGGAGTTTAGGCATAGACGCAAGATTCACCGCTGAAGATGTAAATGTGATTGGACGTCTCCCGGCTAAACCTCTGCAGAGATTTCGTTACACCTGCTGACGCGGACCACCTTTCGATATAGTCATTATTTTCTTAACGCCTGTTTGGGCAAGCCGCGTTAAGAATAAAAACAAGCCACAAAACAAATAAAAAACCACCAGAAAACAACAAAAAAACACTAATAAGAAAGCAACACCGCATACCCTTGCTAAATAAAGAGCAAAAGAGTGAGAAATGCTAGTGTTCACATGAATACCATACGACTCGGCCGCCCCGCACCCCCGCCCCGGGGCGTCGCGGGCGCTCACCCGTGCAGGTTGTCATCACTAATTAATATTTACCTGCAGCTTAGATGAAACACGACGCCCTCGCCTACGGGATTTCAACTTATGCTAAGCGTCTTTGCTAGGTCGTGTTGAAATAACATTTATATTATAGTAAGCAAACAAGCAAACTCATTTGTATTAATTTGTTTAGGTTTGTTCCTGAGAAATGGTTTCAAAATATAAAAAAAAAACTTTTTATAAATAATCACGATGTTTTGAAATTTGTTATTAATTAAAATACAAAGCTAGATTACTTTCGTAGTTTAGAAGCTAAAAACAAAGAAAAAAAGATCTTGTTGATAAGTCATATATGTCCGTTTAAACAGCTATTTATTAAATTTTCGGAAAATATTGTGACTAGGCAGTTGAAACTTTTAGGTAGGTGAAATAAAAATAAGAATAATGAGGGCTATATGTATGTATGATAATAAATCTTAAAAATGGTATTAGAAGTCTCTAAGTTCGTGCGCGAAAATAAGTAGTTTCAATGATGTTATGGTCATAGTTTCAATGATTTTAAATAGGAAAGTTGATTCTCACATGTTTTAAAAGCTGTTATATCGTTTTCATAATCTTTTATTAAAACTGTTTGCTATGATTCCTGTTGTAAATAACTAAATTTAAGAATGAAAAAAAAGTAATGTGTGTAAATATGGAAAGTCATTATTATCAATACAAATCCTTAGTTGAATCCTTAATTTCAGCACATAAGATATCACCTTTACTCTCGGCAACTTTCTTCTCTCGCTCAAAATATGAAAGCTTTTATGTTTGACTTCAACTCGCAGTAGGCTATTTTTTTCATAAAAAGATGTATTTATCTCCAACCTTGTTAATTTACCTTGTTTTGAGCAAATAATAATTAAACGCCAAATTTCAAATTTTCTTGATTAAAAGTTGACGCTGGGGAAAGTTTGGAAATTGCTTTCATCCGTGTTTATTTTGAGGGTATTTAATTATTCATTGATTGCGTGACTGCCATTTTTAGGCTTTGAAAATGTTTGTTCGTGATATTCAAATAGAATATGTTATATGTTAAAAACTTGGACAAGTGTGAGTCCGCTCGGCCATGAAAAGCTTCATAGTAATAATAGCCAGGTAATTACAAAGGATTCACATAGAGAGAATCGATAGTAAATTTAAAGTTTTCTTTATTTTTCGGTAGTATTAGTAAGTATAAAATTCAAAGCAGAACAAACATCATAATCAATGCAAACCAATTATTTAAAAATGAAGAAACAAAAAAAACATGCTAACCACTTTGGAAACGAAAATTTTCGAAAGAAATAATTAAAACAAAAAGTATTTGAGTAATTAAATTTCATTACTAGGACTAACCAATAGATACTCCGCAAGTATGGATTATATGTATGATGGGCCCTCATTAACCTTATTAAGTTTTTCACAACAATCTTAAACCGGTTAAAATACATCTACACATACTAAAAACGTATAAGTAATCTGAATAGTTTTGGAAATGAATTGCTGTGTCCTTCGGATCTGTAAAAAAATAAACAGACATGAATAATATATAAAAAAAAACAATTCGTCTGGAAAAACCTGGCAAAGCATTGATTTGTCACATCACGACACGAGTTAAAAGGCATCTGCTTTATCAGAATTCTAATCACTGGAAAACAGCATGTCTGTTGCATGAGATTTTTTTACATTACAGTTACAGTTTTTCCACGCTGATTTCAAAAATATATGCCGTTTTTATGTAGCAGCTCTAGTTTTGGAGTTACGAAGTGACAGGGTTTTTCATTGAAAATGCACATAGTTTAAGTTTAAAAAAATTATGAAATATATTTATTCTGAATAAAATTTCCTTTTTTTGGACTTTCTAGAGTGAGATGTATTATGAGTACTATTTTGAATGCTCCAACAATAATCTGCCATCATATGTTCATTCCAGTACCCCTGATACCTCTCCTCCATAGTGCGAATATCCTGGTGAAAGCGCTCTCCTTGTTCCTCGCTTAGGTCACCTAGATTTTCAGGAAAATAGTCTAGATGGCTGTGAAGGTAGTGAAGCTTAATACTCATGTTGCATCCAAGCCGCTGGAAGTGTATCAGCAACTGTTCAACGTGCTGAATGTAGCCGTCAGACTTCCTATTGCCCAAAAAATTTCTCACTACCCAAACAAACTCTTCCCATGCACATTTCTCGACAGCTGTCATATAGTTGTTAAAATTTTTGTCATCTATCAACTTCCTGATTTGTGGGCCATCGAAAATACCACCTTTGATTTTCTCACTACTCAATTTTGGAAACACTTTTACAATGTATTTGAAACATTCGCCATCTTTGTTAAGACCTTTTACAAACTGTTTCATCAACCCCAGTTTTATATTTAAATTTAAAATATGCAAAGGAGGCAATATAATTCGGTCTCTGGATACTAGTGGAGCATTAATTACATTTTGCTTACCGGGAACCAAAGCCTCCCTGGAGGGCCAGTCTCTTTTTGTCCAGTGCTCAGCTTTAGCTCGGCTGTCCCATAAGCATAGGAAACAGGGATATTTTGTGTAGCCACTTTGTTGGCCCAGGAGAAAATTTACCATTTTCAAATCAACACATACAACCCAGTTATGTTCCTTGTACTTGATTTTGTCGAGAACTAAAGATATTGTAGGATATTCTTCTTTAGCCTTTGTAGAATGAGCAATAGGCAAGGAACCAAGTTTGTTACCATTATGTAAAAGTACACATTTCAAACTTCGTTTTGACGAATCAATGAACAACCGCCACTGATTTGGATTATACTCTTTTAATCCCATTGCAGTCATTAGGCCCGGAATATCAGTACAAAACACAAAATTATCTTTTTTGGTAAAGAAAGGAAGTAAATCCTTTTCCCTGTTACGGTAGTACGATATCTTCGTTTCTCTGGTCAACAAATTTCTTTCTTTCAATCGGGAAGCTAAAATTTCTGACGCCGTTTTAGAGAGTCCAAGGTCCCTGATCAAGTCATTTAGATCATCTTGATTTAGTGGTCGGGGACTACCGTAGCAATCAAAATCACTGTCGCTACCACTGCCGTCATTTTCGGTTTGTCCGCTGCACTGGTATGGATTTTCCGAAGATGTAGATGGCTGCTGTGGTGTTGATGTGTCACTAATACTCAAGACTGGTCTTATGACAGATTTTAAGTTTGGATATATCCACTTAGAGCAATTTTTATGGTTTATTCCTATGATTTTCGTTACACAGAAATAACAGTCGTCATGATGGTTGGATGGCTCACGCCAAATCATAGGAGCTTTGTACTTAAAAGTGGGTCTTTTTTTGTTTGCCCACAGTCGTAAAGATTCAACACAACTTTTACATGCCAAACTTGGTATCCAAGGTTTAGCGTTTGACGGCAACGGGAACCCAAAGTAGTCGAAGTATGCCTTTTTCACAAAGTCCGACACATTTAAACGAAATTTTTGGAACATATATTGTCCACAAATAACACAAAAACAATCAGGATTATTTAAACACGTCCTTCTTGAGGAAGACATAATGAAATTTATAGAGGAACTACTTAAGTTACACCGCTGTTGATAGAAACTACCGACTACTTATGTAAATTCGAGACGGTACCTGTATCTCACTAACTAGAGCTGCTACAAAAAATCCGAGGGTAGATTTGAAATCAGCGCACCCAAATTAGTAAACAACAGTAGAAAAAATTCATGCAACGAAAAAAAAGTTTGATTTTGTTTTTTTGTGCCATAATTCAAATTATGTATCAAAGAGGTTTATAGAAAGAAATAAACAAGTATGACGGGTTTTTTCAGCCAACATTTTTAACCAACAGATTTGTTGCGATTTGGTTTTAATAATAAACAAAAATATTAAATTCGCCTTTTTGTGTATTCACTCATTTCGTGTTCAGAACAATATAACGTAATTTAACACTACACAGAAGTTACATGAGATAATATACATTAGGTAATTATTGTAAATTGATTTAACAATTACAGCTGTTAATAGTATTGCAATGTGTTAATTGCCGCAGTGATTTTGCGGTAAAGGGCTTCAAATTCGGAGGTGTCAGATCCGATCCCTAGGGGGATAAAATAACAAATTTAAGTCTCTCAAATTAATGGGTTGAATCACATGATTATCTGAGAAAGAAGAGGTTCGATGCTTCGCAGGGCATGGTACCAGCTACTATCACGGCAGTAGTCTTTAGTCTGTACCCCTCCTGTAACCCTCGAGTCTCTCGGTGGGGACATAATTATATGGGTTGTGAGGATAAGGTATTGAGTATATCCGTAATTATTGCAAATGCATTGAGAGTAACTCCTTTAAAATTAGTCAAGTACTAGTGGCAAGATTTGACCATTAAATTACATTCAAACATAGCAAGATAAAACACTCTTGAATATATTCACGTCACTAGTTTGCATTAAGTGCGAGTTTTTCATAATAATTGTGGTCTTAAGGTTTTTCAAAAACGCGATAAACAATATCCGCTGACTGCAATCAAGTGGCAGTAGAAGTTGTTGTAAAAATCTAATTTAATGAGTTTCTTGTTTAACAAAACAAGAAACCGAGGTTCTTGCGAGATTACACCTGAATCGAGGATGTTCACAGAAAATTGATCTTTGAGCTGTGAATGTAAGGTTGGCGCACATCCAAAAGCGCACAAAAAATTTTGGGAATAACTATTTTCCAAAAGTATTCATTAGATTGCAGTGCGGTACTTTTAGTAAAATCATCATGGCGTAGAAATCTGCATTGCTGCACTTTCTTGATTACGCATCTGAATTTGAATATTTAGAATTCAAAAGGCCTTAGTTAGTTGTTTGAATAATGTTAATAAGGTCTTCAAGCTGAGCTTACCGTTGTATCTTGAATTCAAGAAAAAATAAATACAATTATGGTCCAAGAAACAAAAGTACCTTTTTTTTAAAACGTATGAAAATAGTTAGCGAGTTTCTGTTATAATCACAATTTTAAATCACAAAAAAGGGTTAGCCAGAGCTTCAGACACTCTAAATGGAACTCGATTGGAAAAAATATTGTTAAACAAAGGTTTACCAAACAAACTTAAGCAGCTCCAATACCTTAAACGGACACCTGCGAGGATTAATTCTAACCCGAAACTACATAAAATAGTAATGAATACATGACTAAATTCAAATAGTGACAGGACAGTTACGTTGTATTCCAGAAGTTTTGAGGCATGTTGGACTTTATTAATGGTTGTTCTGTTAAATGTGGCAATGGCAAGTTGATCGGCCGCGACTTGACTTGGTAGTTTGTCTTGGAGATTGTCTCAACGAGGACTGATTGCATTTGCATTGTTCACCCTGTGATTGCGCTTTGCTTTGTTGGTTTTAACGTTGGTTGCGGAACACTAGTCACAAAATGATTTATTGCTGTAACTTTGGGTCGGCAATCGAACGTTTGTGATCGATTGCGAAGTTTTCGTTTACTCTTAATTCGGAAAACAAAACGACTGTTTATTCAAATTATAGTATGGTCTGCGATGGTTTTCGTATCATTGCCACGATTAATAAGACGAATGATATAGCGTACGGTAAGGAGAATGGCAAGGTTGTTATAAAATTTAAAGTCATAACTATTGAGGCAAAAGGAATTTGACTGCAGGTTTGTATATAAATACAAAAATGATGGGTAAAAAATGTTATTATTAGTCTCTGATAAATGAAATTAATCTCTCAATGTGGAAAAAGAAAAAGAACCTAAAATAAGTTAAGCACTTGAAATATTAAATAATGAAATATTAACTCTTATTTTATTTTTAAATGATGCCCACATTTAGCTCTGGTGCACCGTCATTATACGAGAGCAATAAAGCGAATATGATTTATTGAATCGTTTTTGTTGTAAATCGGGAACATGAAATGCCTTTTTCCTGTTTATTTGCCATCAATTAGGCATTTGTTGTGCGTACATACGTGCGGTGCGTGCGTGCGGCTCGTAAATCACGTATCGCCGCGCCGCCGCCGTCACGCGCCCGCCCCGGCTACGCGTTGCGTGCTGTATCCCGGTTTTCATTACTGCTTTAAAATTGGATTCATATTATGGATGCATTTTGTAGAGTTTTTTGTTAATCTTAAATACATCATACGTGTTATGTCGTATAGTGTCGAGCTAGAATAGCATTAATTTATGTGTTACTTGGGTGTAGTACGAAGTAATAAGGGATACCTAATTCAAAATCAACCGACAGTCAATGATTTCTAATAAATCAATCCATTTGCAATTATAGAAATTACGCTAAAGATCGCCCTGATTTTAAACTGATTATCAGCATTAACCTTTTGTAGTTCTTTATACAAATAAGCCGGTAGTGCGCGCCAATAACATTGAATAATAATACTTACTTATACTCACGCCCATTGTTTCCATTGGTGTAGGCAGAGACTATCGATCGCCAATTTGTACGATCCAGGCAAATCTCTTTTGCTTCTGTTACATTCATCATTATTCTCATACATGCTCTTTTATTCTTCATACTTCGGACGCCGGCCTTTTTGAGCACACACTCTATTTGGTCCAGGTGTGTCCTCCGTGGTCGCCCTCTACTCAAATTACCTTCAAATAATACATACTAATAAATCAGTCTTTCTTCTACTATGGCATAACTGTAACTCCTATAGACTTGTTTTTTGGAGTGAAATGTGAGTATTCGCACTGCCATCACATTGTTATGCATATCCACGACTCGTAACTCTTGTAAGTACGTGTTCGAATGTAAATAAGGTGAGGATGCGACGCACATTTATTAACACCCAGTCATTTAGCTAAGAAGGGATCAGCGGCTTAGTGAGGACATTTTTTCCTCAAGGTTTAGAGGAATTGTGCAGTTATATATTTTGCTCATTTTTAGACGAACATTACGTTGAGCTGGATTAGGGAAGATGTAAATTTTGGCTTCTTCAATTTTCTTTTTTTTTTCTTTTAATTGCTATACTTTTTTCACAAATAATAATTTTGAAGCTTATTGCATTAATGTGCCACAATACATAAACTAAAGAATGAGCTTTCTTGGAGTGGATCAGGGTTCGAATCTATAATGCCTTCGTCCATATATGAGAGAACATATATATGCCCTAAACATATTGATGTAAGGGAATATCATGGTCTAAAATTTTGATTAAATAAAGTGGATTGAAATATTATATTTTCGACATTAACTAGGTCATTTGCAATCTAGGTAAATACATGAAAATATTTAAAAACTTTTCGCACTGCGAGACATCGTATGAATGCAGATTAACTAAGTACAGAGCGAATGCTCGATATTTAAATATAACCTTGTTGATGTGTAGTTTAAGTATTCTGAAGTATGATCTAAATGAATACATATTTGCTCGTTCGAACGCAAGAGTAATGAAAGATTTTTGTGGCATATGGAGGCAAGTCATCTCCGGATCTACTTACTGTGCGTATGCGTTACGTTGACAGTTGATATATGATTTCCAATTGGTCATTCACTTTTTTAAATACCTAGTAAAAGTACAATTTTATCAGAGTTTTGAATAATCAATGGAATTGCTCTATTTAATTCGCCACGTCATCCTGCCACCACTCTGCATCTTGATGACGTAGGAAATCTCTGGTGGATTTGCAGAACTGTATATATTTTAATATTTCGAAAGAAAAAAAGAAAATGCGTTTATTCGCCATTAGGCACAAGGAAAACAATTATTTAAAAAACATTAAATACAACACAAAACAATCAATGAAAATACAAAAACATATGTACAACACTATAAAGCTACAGTAAAAGATACTTCTTGCGCCACTGCAGCAGCCAATAGTACTGTCTCAGCATTTTCTGTGAGCCTTCGGCTCACTGATTTTCAGCCATCACCATTATAGAGTGACATCAGAGGCATCTCAAGAATCTGAAACAGTAGAATATAAAAAACAATAAAATTAATGTACATACTGCGTGAGAATATGTATGTATGTATGTAAAATTAATGTCGGTACTTACTATAACATATACCTATAATGAAAATATAAACTAAATACATATTAAAATATTAATACATACATATCTATAATGGATACGATTCTACATCGATAATACAAAATAATATAAAATGAAAGTGTGGGATTCAATAAGTGAAACTTAGCTTCAATATAAAGACGTATTCAAAGGCAAGGACTCTATACTACTGCTATACAATATATAATTATATTATAGACTTATCGTTACAATTGTTTAATTATAAAAGTGGCTGCAAAATATTTGAGTATAAGATCATATGACCTAAAAATGTTTTGTAGCATTTGCCAAAACTGTTTGTCTTTTGTATAAAATATCGAAAGAAGTACCTATTCAAAATCACCTTCCATTGTCAATGTAAAACCAACAGTAAAACGATAACGCATGACATTGTTAAAATTCCTCTCGCAACTTCAATTGAAGTTACAAATCGTGTGTTACGTAACAGAGAGTCCGTTGTTACGTAACTCGGCAAAAAAACCGTGCTGAACAAAAAAGTAATTTATATAAATAAATGGCGCGGGTCTTCTTCGGCTAATATTAATTGGACACAATAACTCCCCGTGACAATATAAGCCCGTAGCTAAAATAATTCACCGCAGACAAAAAAACACTGCGAGAGGAAACCACAGCTCGCAGGACACTTTAATAGCTATATTGTCGGAATGTCACGTTTTTACGAATCGCGACAATTCGGATGTATAATTGTTGCTGGGAGTTATTTAGGTTCTGATTAAAGTTTTAATGTAAACCTTAATCTAGGGTCCAAATGGCACGATAGTGTTTAAGGTTTTTGGAGCAAACGATTGTACACTTAATGTTTTAATTACTGTTTGTAAAATAAATTAATGTAGTGAATTCGTACCGCTGCCTGCCACACTTTTTCTTTATACTTAAAAAGCCACTGCTTAAAGTCATTGTCACAGCTGTCTCGAACTTCATAGCTATGTTATATTTCAATGTTTCTTTCTTAAGTGAGCGCGCTTTGTCTTTCTTCAACTGCACTCATCTGTTTTAGTATTAAGCCATCTGTTTTATCAACTAATGTTTTCTGCTCCCTAGAGTAAGACGCCCGAATGCCTCTCACGTGCATTCGCTTCACTTAAATATGGATCTATTATATTTTTCATCTCGTTACAATTTACAGGCCGTAAAGTATATTATTTTACTTATACTCATGTCCGTTGTTCCCATTGGGGTAGGCAGAAACTATAGTTCGCCACCTTGTACGATCCTTACAAATCTCTCTTGCTTCTGTCACATTCATCATTCTTCTCATACATGCTTTGTATTTGATTTATCATATTTTTTTGTTTTGGTTTAATATTTACCTTTTTTGGATACAAATTGATCCAGTAAGTCTAAATGACATGACCCTCAAGACATTTTATCGTGGGCGATTACAATAAAAAGAAGTATTGTTTAAACAATGACTACACGATAACTTCATAAATACATAATGTCAGGCCATTCGTTTGCATTGGCTTTGGCAGAGACTGATACTGGCAAACCACTTGCTTCTCATTGACATTCATTGTTCTTATGAGACATGCTTTCAAACTATTTTCACTTCGGACGTCTACCGATTTAGCCCATTCTGTATTTGACTTACATATACATACATACATATACTCACGGCTATAAATTCCTAGAAGGGGTAGCCAGAGCTAAGGAATTAGAAATTCCTCAGCCACTTTTAGAAGTTGCGTGGGAAAAAGATGGTGAAATAAAGGTTGTTGGTGATGGGTCTCCAACCGCATCGCCCAAAAATCCCTCAAAAGCCCCGATACCGTTAGTCGCCTCTTACGTACACCCACCGGAAGAAATGGGGTAGTGCTATTCTAAGCCGACACTTCACAGCAAAGCCGTGACTTACATGTATCTTCTATTTATTTGTTTCAGAAGTTTTTGACATGAATTCGCTCTATTTGTCGATACCAACCTTTAACCGACAATCACTTCATTTCCTTTTTTAACTTTTTTACTATATCATTATCATGTTACCTCGTGCAGAGTAATTGATGGCTAGCAATGCTAAGTGTCTGCTTTTAAAGAAACGAGTTTTTTCTTAGAAATTTAAATAAGTAAACCAATGTCATCACTAATTCAACTAACCAGTCACAGTTTTACTTAGAACCGGCACGATAAAGGTTTTATTGATTTGTATTCCTATTGATTCACTCACCTATACTCACATACAATTTATATTTTTAAGTAATC
The DNA here is from genome assembly GCA_963576735.1 of Bedellia somnulentella. Lineage (NCBI taxonomy): Eukaryota > Metazoa > Arthropoda > Insecta > Lepidoptera > Bedelliidae > Bedellia > Bedellia somnulentella. The sequence continues at coordinate 2,918,575 of OY755174.1, forward strand.
AAACTTTTTATAGAAAAGAACATCACCATTTAGTATACATCTTTCAGTCTCACAACAAAACTGTGAAACGCATTACTATTACGCTCTGTTTTTTTTTCGTGAATGGAGCACGTGCATGTGTTGATTGATAAATAGAGCAAACTATCCAAAGTCATTCTGATAATCGTTTTGGAGCTATTTTTACAAACGTCTTAAAAAGCAAAGGTGTATAAATGAATTCGTAGGTGTTGAAGTATTTACGTCTCAGCCTTAATAGTTTGTGTGCTCAAAATGTTTATTTTTATTATAGTAAAAAGGGGGCAAAGTTTGGGAAATTCAGTATGTGCACGTGTTGACCGAATGATAGGATCTGAACCATTGTTATGCCATTCTGTCGTATAATGACACTATTCGTATAGAATATTATGTTAGGTCATAAATTAACAACTTATTAGTATTATTAATTAATGACTGACTGTGATGACAAAAATAGTGAAATAGATATTCAATGAAGTAGATGCACATGTTTTGCATGATGTATAAAGATGTTTTTAAAATTTTCAATGATTGCTCTTTTGTTGTAATTTGTATACTTTTCAATATAGTTTCTCATTGGAAAAAGAAATATGATGTAAAAAAAATATATTAGATAAAAGAAAGAAGTATTAGAAAGTTGCTGTTTTTTTGCCTTCGGTACTTTTGAACGTAAAACCGTATCTCATTTGCTATTGCACTTTAACTATTGCTGCTGAGACTTTATTCATAACTGAAGTTGACGTAATATAAGACATTTAGACCCTTACCCGGGCGGCGTGGCTACGCGGCGTTCTGAGTTAATCAGAACAAGGTTCCATGTCTGAAACTGGATCTTTCCCCGAATATTCTGTATTACTCATAAATAAAAGATGTTATTAAAGGAAAGAAAAATTTCGACACTGGCGGGGCTCGAACCCGCGACCTTCGGGTATACGCCCCCGTGTCGCTCTGCCAACTGAGCTACAGTGTCAGTTGGCATCCAGCGCGCATTTTTCTTTCCTTTAATAACATCTTTTATTTATGAGTAATAATCCCCACATGAGGAATTCATGTCAAAAAACATTAAATTATTCTGTATTAGTTATTTGGTCAAATATTCATTCGTTGCATGTCAAAGTCTGAAGATCTGACTATGATTCATAGTTTGTGAGAGAGCACGCGTATTCTGCCATTCTTACATCTGGTCAAACATGACAAATATGACGTAAACGTACACCACGCGCGGGAAGAAATGGGCTAGTGATTTTATAATATATTAAGTCGATACCACAAAGCATAATATATTGCTAATGGTATTATCACTTTACCAATCACTCTTTAACCCTTTTACTTTTTTTAATTCATCATATCTTTTATGCCCAAAGTGGTTGCAGGGGTGTAAAACTTACTGAATAACACGTGATATGTTGTTATATACATAAATAAAACTAACGGTCATGAAACCCAAAACAAATGCTAGCCAGAGTTTCAGAATTAGAAACGCCACTTTTGGAAGTTGGGTGGAGAAATTATCGTAAATTAAAGAATTGTTGATGGTTCTACAACCGCATCGCCCAACAATCACTTAAAATGCAAACGGAATTACAATTGAATATGATGTGTGAGTGAAAGAGATTTATAGAATGAATGTAGATGGTAATGTAAGCAGAAGACGATTATGGGGGACACTGTTTCGATCAAATGAAGAATATGTTTAAAAAACACTAATTGTATGACAAGACTTATGAAAGTATGGGAAGCTCTGGAAGTTCGCTAGTAGCATACAAAGTGGCGATCGATAGTCTCTGCCTACCCCAATGTGAACTAATGGCGTGAGTATGTGTACGTGTGTAAAATTATTTTGCTTAACAACTTAATGAATACGAGTATATCAGTAGCGCAACCTAGCATTTCCGATACATCATTAAAAACAAACGGAGCCGCACGTCTAAAACACAAGTTTTTCGTACAAAAATGAAAACAACCCTGAATGCTTTGTCGATTATGCTAAATTAGTTTCTCATCCTGTCGCGAGGGCGGCCGAGGCTGTCGCTCGCAAACACTCATCAATCTGACCAACAAAAACAATGCAAAACAGTCGGTTAATCAATTCGCGATCAGAGCCGTTCCGCCGCCACCGCCGTCACCGGCCAATGGTGATCGATGGCAAACGATTACTGCTCATATTGTTGTCATGTTCCGTCTAAAACGAGGATTTATCATCTTATTTTGTTGACTTGTAATGTTTAAATTCGCTGATACCTGATTTAAGTATAAAATGATGTAAGACAAAAATATACAGAGGAGTTTTATGTGTGCCCTCTAAGCCTGCCTTATATATAATTATTAAGTTACTAGCTGAACCGCCAAACGTTTTTTTGTCATAAAATTATTTCTAGGGAATTCATGTTCGATATAGTAAAAATAAAATGTTAGGGGTGTATAACTCTTATCACTTAGGAGCATAAAAATTGTTATGAACATATTCTCAGACCTATCGAATGTGTTTGCAAAATTTCACTTAAATTGTTTCAGCCGTTTCAAGGAGACAAACACTGTGACACGTGATTATTTTAAATTAGATAATTGTTTTTTTTCTCTCAGCCCATATATGTCCCCACCAAGGGGCTCGAGCCTATCCTATATAGGGCGATTTGGCCATAGTCCACCACGCTGACCAATTGCGGGTTGGCAGACTAACGACTACTACCGTAATAGTAGCCGGGACCGACGGCTTAACGTGCCCTCCGAAGCATGGAATCATTTTAATTTTCGGATAATCAGGTGATTCAAGCCTGCAATATCCTTCCAGACTGGGTTAAATCTTACAAATTAAATTTGTAAGGTTACTTATCCCTGGAATCGAACCCGAGACCTCCGTACTTGTAACCAAGCGCTGAACCGCGAGACCATGGAGGCAGTCCTATATAATTGATTATGCTGGCCAATCATTAGTGGAACAGTAGAAGTAACTTTTGTTGTAAAGTCGACTATCTAGTTAGTATAGGCATCTCAGAAATAAAGCATGCTTCAGCAAGACTATAGATATCGATAGGGTGACGTGGTTAGATTTGGGTGAGTCGTCTCGAATGTGCGTATGTCTTTCGTCATTGTAATTAATGGTGGCTGGGTTTTGTCATCGTCGAAGTGTCAATGGAATAACATTAGTTTGGAATCACTCAGATTTTAGTAGCTCTTTGAAAACTTTGTATCACATTGTGAGTTTAGATAAGATACGATTCATTAGGTATGTATGTGATATTATAGATTGAAAACCTCACGTGAGGATTATTACTAATAAATAAAGAATAAATAAAGGAAAGAAAAATTTCGACACAGACTGGAATCGAACCCGCGACCTCGGGTATACGCCCCCGTCGCTCTGCCAATTGAGCTACCGTGTCAATGGCTGCCAGCGCGAAATTCTTCTATCCTTTATTTCTTTCACACGTTTAAGTAGTATTATACTGAGTCGAAATTTTTCTTTCCTTTATTTATTAGTAATAATCCCCACATGAGGTTTTCATGAACAAAAAGATTTAAATTAACTAATGTATACGATTTATTTTTAAAAAATTTACCATGTTTTTTATATATTTAGAAAAACGCCAAGCGCATTCGCTGATCACTGAAAACCTGGTTTAAATTTAGCATCGCTTTTAAATCCGGGCATCGATTTCGAGGATCTTTTATTGGTATACCCGTTAATATTTTAACTTATGATTGTTTCAGGCGAGTGTGACGTGGCAGGCGGCTCCGGGTCAATGAACTCGCTGCCGGCAGGCGGCGCGGCGGCGGCGGGCGCGCGGGGCGGGGCGCCGTCTTTCGACGTGAACACCCCGCGGAACGTCACCGCGCTGGTTGGCAAGTCCGCCTACCTCAGCTGCCGCGTGCGCAACCTCGGCAATAGAACGGTCAGTCTTTTTATACTATCTGAAACAACGTCAATCATTTTGTTATAAAACATGTTTGGATGACTGAGAGTTGTCGACTTCTTCATTATTTTTTTTCATTAACTTTACAACGTTTTAATCGTATACATGTCCCTTTTACTTATCCAAGAAATAATTACAACAAAGGGAGTGAAATACTGAATAGTTATAACAGATAATATAAACTTGCTGCTACAGACCCAAATAAATGACAAAACAAAACATGTCGAGACGACTTCAACTGATCTAGTAATTTTGGCTAGGTCAAAATTCCATGATTTTGCTACTTACAAAACAAGGTTATATATGGCAAAACTATTTGCCATAAAATACACATTTACAACGTTACGCTCTCAAAAAAAAAGTATAACGGTATCAAACACTTAAACAATACAAAGATCCTTTTTTGTTGTTTGAAAGTTTTTATAAAAGCGTTCGTCAGCGAAGGAGCGGGAACAATAGAGCTCAATCGTTCTTGTTGACGGGAATTTATTCAGTTTATTGCGCAAACTTTGCGATTCTCACATGGGAATACACCGTTTAGACTAGACTACGTTGAAACTGAGCGGCTAGCGGAGCGATTATGTGTCTGTTATGTACTTTATCTTTTAAGGTATTCATAACTATAGCCTTTTAGGCCATGGGAGCTTGATGATTAAAAGTATACAAGCCAGGTTTCTTCTACGACAAACGAAACATTGGGTTGAGTAGTAGTTAGTATACATAAGGAATACCTTTACCATGTCGTGTTATACCCACTTATGTGTACACTTCTGCATTGTTTATATTTTTAATAGTCATATTTTAATTTGTTCGCTTTTGGCTATTATGTTAAAAGTTGTTAAACCATTTAAAATTTTACATATGGTAACAGAATAGTATTTAATAATTTAACAATGAAAATTAAACATTTAAGTACTGAAACTTACGAGAACGAATACATCGCTAATGCTATACTTATATTGCGGTTTTCATTAGCCCAACCCTAAATCATAGCTTGACTTTCTCTCCAAAATGTTTTGAATACTAAAAATCGCTATACAAATGTCCACCAACCAATGTAACCGCAGTCTGAAAACAGGTAAAGAGGTGGAGTGTCCTCCGGGGGCCTTCCTTTCCGACCCGCGAAAGAATCGTTACAAAGTTGGACCACAACACCAGGTCTTTGTCCCGCCGCCGCCGCCTGGAGACTAGGGGCTAGACGCGGGCGTTATTTCACGTCACTAGATACAATAACCTGTGACGCGATATGTAACTGAATCACTAGTTTCGAACCAACTTAAAAGTAGTGATTTTTGTAAATACGTTATTCGGGCGATATAGACATAGAGGATATTTAGCAAAACATGGCTCACAATTAATAACCGCCGCACACAATTGAAGACACACAAAGTTGCCCAATTGACGTATTTAAATGTTAATTTAGATCCAAAAAGATTTTTGTGTAAATAACCAAAAAAAATAACTATACAGTATAAATAAAAGTGCAAAAACAAATGACAGTGGAAACGTTGAAAAAGTGTAAATATACTTGTAAATATATCGAACATGTAAATAAACTGTAAATTAATAATCATTGTATATACAATCAAATCAACTTTTAAATAGACCTGCATTAATAATTTTATTAAAATCATAGTTTCATAGTAAACACTAATCAACCATAAATATATTTAATGCAGTCAGTCCTAAGCCTGAATAAAGTATGAAGTGAAGTTAATTTATTGATTTAACTGTATAGCTACAACACAAAACAGTGATTTAATTTATTTTCGTTTCGTGTGAAACTGTATAGTTGGTGGACGTATCTATGCAAACAATCACAGTAGCTGAATGAAATAGCTAGTTACAAAAATCACTAGTTTTATAACAGGTGATGCCGACCAAGTCACTGGTTTCGTTACGTTTCTTGAAAATCATGTAACGACCCACACCTACTAGGGGCTATTGAGCTGCTGTATTAGCAACAAGGAACAATAGCACACCTGGAGCGAGGCTATTAAACTGCGTTCTTAGAATAGGTGGCGATCTTTTGTATCGCTGCTTTTGTTTTTTGTCGGCGCTCATTATCGACGGTTTTGTATGGTAATTGATATTGAATACTGGAAGGTGAAGTAAGAATGAGCTTATTAATTTATGCTTGATTAGCAAAAGTGATGTGTAGTTAAGAAAATAATCTCATAAATACTTATAGAAGCTAGAGCGTTTGGCTTATCAATTCCTTAACCACCTGTGGTAGTTAAGTCGGGAAAAGATAGGTTTCCTGGAACATTTCTCATAGACTATCTCATAGACTAAGACTATCGAAGCCCCGTTACCCTTGATCTCCTTGTACCTAGGTAAGAAGTGCTGTAGTGAAGTGATATTCAAAGCTGACACTATACAAATAAATACATTCATATACTCACGCCATGAGTTCCTATTGGGCTAGGAATTTGATTAAATATAAATGTTCATTTATAACGTAAACAAAACAATATCAAAAATATAATGACAATCCGAAAATAACACACTTATCTAATTTATCCCGATGTCGAAATGTTTCTCTAACTAAGTAAAAATACGAATTATAAGTTGGTACACACTACACAGCAGGGTGTACTGGCCAGTATCTTTGCTGTTTCCTCACTGTTATTTATTCTAAAAAAGTGTACTTGAATAGATTACTAAACCAAACAGTCTTTAGTCAAATCAAATCAGCTGACGGAATAATTCGTATCATTGTTTTTTAGATCACATAAACGCAGCAACAGTAAGCAGATGATTTCCATTAACGCTAAAAACAATATTCTTAACTGGATCTATAAATAACACTAATATAATAATCTTTTGAAAATCCATTCCTTCAATCGCGAAGAAGAACACTTTAAATATCAAACACAAAAATGCAAAGGATGACCCACTACTAAAGATAAGTTGTTTCGTTGAAAGTTGAAGTGGTAATTATGTATGGAGGAGCAATTATCAGAAGATGTTTAGGAGTGGCGCGGGGGTCGCGGGGATCGCGGGGCAGGGGGGGAGGAAGGTGACGATCATAGCGCCAATTACACACTGACTCCCGCTGTAGGGTTGGAGACAAAGAATTGTTTGCTTCATCCGTGAAATGATCTCTTGCAATTATTTGTTATCCTGGTAACTACTGCTTTAATCGTCTACTTTTAATAGTTCTTTTGTGAGATATATGCATGCATAGAGTGTTGTATAGCTTCGTACTGAATCGCTGAGGGGGTAAAGTAAATATTTTTTACTTTATTTTTATGCAACTTTATTTTAGTTTATGTAATGAGCTCTTTTTTATGCCTTGAAAGTGTGCTTAGTAAATGACATGACATGTGCTGATCTGCTTAGATCTGAATCACTGTTTCGGTTGATTAAGAGTAACACAATTATTTACCTAACTTTGTTGTTTTGTTTTAATTATTAAAATAAATTTTAATTAAATTTGCCGTGTAGTGTCGGTTTAGAATAGCACTACCCCATTTCTTCCGGTGGGTGTACGTAAGAGGCGACTAACGGTATGGGGCTATTAAGGGATTTTTGGGCGATGCGGTTGGAGACCCATCACCAACAACCTTTATTTTTACTATCTTTTCCCCACTCAAATGGGATTTATAGCCGTGAGTATATGTATGTATGTATGTAATAAATTTTATGGGTGTGGTCATATAACTGATTGAGAGTTTTGAACTGTAAGTTGAGATAAGATACTGTTAGAAGATATTATCGTCTTAATCTATTCTCAACTCTCAGAAATAACGATTTGTCTTGCACTTACACCCTCTAGGATCAAGCGAAGATTCGCGGAAATGCTGTGAAAAGATGATTTAATACTGGTTGATTAAACAAAAAGGTTTATGAATCATGATAATTTTAGAGGTGCATATAATAGTGATTTGGCGAAATAATATTCTGGAAATAGCACATTTCAAGGGATCTGTTCCGACACAGAAAAGGCATGACTTCGCCTTCCATCATTCGCCTGAAGATTCTGTCAAAATTAGTTATACTGTCTTATTTAGATACGGAAATGTAGTCTTATGTATAGATACTTCCAAAAACAACAATGGATTTATCTTTTCAATTCGCCAAATACAAAGCACTACTCGTGTAAACCTTAAATTATCCTCTCGCCGTGTAGAGTTGGCATGGCATTTTTAGTGAAAATTCGGTGTTCCTGGGAGTTAGAAGAACTAGCTTTCGAAAATGGTACAAGGACAGTCACAAATCAATTACAAATAAATAACTAAAGATCACACACAAAAATATAAGATCACATTCACGGATAGTATAATAATATATTAAACGAAAATAATTGACACTTCTACCCGACGGCATGATACACATCCTTCAAAATTAGCTGCATTAATTTGAATGTTTTTGTTCATGAAGACCTCATGTGGGGATTATTACTATATAATAAATAAAGAATAAATAAAGGAAAGAAAAATTTCGACACAGGCGGGAATCGAACCCGCGACCTCGGGTATACGCCCCCGTCGCTCTGCCAATTGAGCTACCGTGTCAATGGCTGCCAGCGCGAAATTCTTCTATCCTTTATTTCTTTTACACGTTTAAGTAGTGTTTGCGTTAGTAGAGGTCGCGGGTTCGATTCACGCCTGTGTCGAAATTTTTCTTTCCTTTATTTATTCTTTATTTATTAGTTAACTGCATTACTTCAACTGTTCACCATCTTAGTAAAAGTCGTAAAAATACACTAATACAGAATATGACTTAATTTTTTATTGCATGCGAGGCCACTCCAGGAAAACAGTGATTTTCCTCAAAGGGCGCCCGGGCCGCTCCCATCTTCAATTATGAAATTGCAGCCATAAATAACGATGGGAACTTCAGAACATAATGCCAATGACTTTATTGGTCGATGATTAGCTGTTATGGTTGATATATTGACTCCAGACACCCAAAAAAATATAGTGTAACTTTGTAGTGTGGTGTAATATTGTGTAGATTTGTTTAACGAGAGAAACATTAGAATAATTTAGTAAAGCCATCATTATATTGGACAGGTATACATTACCCACTGCATTTTTATGATCCATTAAATTCTACAGTCTGATTTTTTGGTACATTCCATTCTGTTGTCTTGTTTGCAATCTTGCTTTCTTAGTGCACATTAATGTGTAAGCAGTAACATGACATCACTTGAAGTAATACGGAAAAATTCATTTTTGATCTATTATCTTGAAATTGCGCGGTTGCGGAATTGATGCGGTTGGAGACCCATCACCAACAACCTTTATTTCACCATATTTTCCCCACACAACTTCCAAAAGTGGCTGAGGAATTTCTGATTCCTTAGCTCTGGCTACCCCTTCTAGGGATTTATAGCCGTGAGTATATGTATGTATGTGATAAAAATATAGTTTTATGCTTTTTAACTATGAAGGGCAACGTCATAGGACGTTATGTGATTTATAGCTAAGCTCTATTTGTTGTAGCTGCTTGTTTAACGACGTCCAGTTATATGGAAAACATATTTGTTGAAAATGGTAAAAGAGAAACTCTTGGCATGCCAGCATGAACGTATATTTAGCTCTGCATTAAATAAACTATTGATAAATAAACGACAATATTGCAAAAAAAATAATGCATGGTTTGAATTGTGAAACTAAACTAATTGTACTTTTAAATCTACTATGTCTAAATTAGTATAAGTTCTCTTTCTCTTCCTTCTCATATTGTGATAACCTTCTCAATTGTTGATGAGAATATCCTAATTTTTTACATTGAAATGTTAACAAAATCGAATACGAAAGTCATCGTATTACATTCGAATTGAAAACTCCATGAATATAGCAAATTGTAGTGACCTGGCAACACTGTTCGTTCCCAAGTAGGTAAAAACAAAGGAACGCGTTGGCCCGTGAAGTTTATCAGCGAGCCTTTTCAATGGCCACCAGTACGGGAACAGACTCCGAAGCGCATATGTGACCCATCTCGCTTCCTATATATCAGCTTTACTCATTATATTATACAAAGATAATGTTTTTAAGGTGTTTGTTTGTTTTCAATGAAATAGCTCTGAAACCGTTTTACCGAACTAAAATTTCTTTTACCAATGCAAAGTTTGAGTAAAACTACTTGTGTATATCCCTGGATTGACTACCGAGCTACATTTTAAACAATTCAGATATTTATAAATGAAATCGACTTGCTATTTTGATAAGTGTTACTCTTATACAAAGTCACCAACGACGACGACGGTTATATTTTCGTCGTTCAGGTTCGGAAAATCGAAATCTAGGTTAAGTATCAATCCATTAAAACAAAAATCCATTTTAATTCTTTCCATTCACTTCAGGTCTTAAAATTTTGAATTTTATTGACTCCATTGTCGCTTTGCAAGATATTTGTAAAGAGCAGAAAAATTACGAAAGTCTGTACTACATTTTTCGAAACAAAATATTATCATAATTTAACTCTTTTTTTAAGTTAAACAGCTAAGCTCAGAAATAATTATATCCATATTGTGAATAGAGAATAACTTTATGTCTGTATGTATGAATCATTATTAGACTTTGTTGTGCATGAAACCTCATGTGGGGATTATTTTACTAATTGGAGGAAGATGGCGCTGACACAAGTTAGGTTTTAAGGAACAAGGAAAGACAAATTTCGCATCAGAGCAACCGGGACGTTGACCGGGAGGTCGCAGGTTCGAGTCCTGCTTGTGTCGAAACTTTTCTTTTCTTAATTAGTTATAATGTATAAATCATGTCAGATAGTCGTGTTTATACATAAATATGGGGTGACTGACAGACAGCGAAGTCTTAGTAATGGGGTACTTATAGGTGAGGCCCTTAAAAATTTATGTTTTTATTTATTTACATTTTTGTTTCGGTGTGTAGTGTCGGCTTAGAATAGCACTGCCCAATTGTGGGTGATTGTTAGAGGCGACTAAAAGAATAGGGGATTTTTCTGTGATTTTGGGCAATGTACTTGGGGACCCATCACTATCAACCTTAATTTATAATATTCACCCCACTCAACTTTCAAAATTGGCCGAGGATTCCGAAGATCTGGCTTGCCTTTTAGGGATTTATAGCCATGGGTGTATGTATGTATGTATGCATATTTGTTCATTTACAAACTGCTATAGTGAACCATTTACGTACAAATGAGCCAATAAAGTAATGTAAGTACGTACGCAGCAATACGAACGCGAAAAAGGGAAAACTCACTCGGCACATTCATCAAATAAAGTTTCACCGTCAGGAGATTTTCGAAATACCCGAGGTTACAAACAAATTAAATTACGCTTGAAATGTTTAAAAAATGCATTTGTTCGTATAGCACTTTTGGTATGCGGCTTTTTGTGGTTAATCAGAAATATATGCTGTTGTTTATGATTTATAGGCAAAATGTGAATACCTTGATCATTTTGCTGGTTTGTCTGTTGTTTCGTTGTAGTTGCAGTGTGATGGTGGGGAATAATATGGATACCCTATTTCTTTTAGTGGGTGTTGCGTTGGGGAATAAGGGTTTTGGGGCTTTTTAATTATTTTCTGGCAAATGTATGTATCCTGAGTCTGACCCTCTGTTGGATTATGATACCTATTCGAAAGACAAAAAATTTCATGTCCAAATTGGTGCAAATAAATAAAGAATAAATAAAGGAAAGAAAAATTTCGACACAGGCGGGAATCGAACCCGCGACCTCGGGTATACGCCCCGACGCTCTGCCAACTGAGCCACCGTGTCAATTGGCTGCCTGTGCGAAATTCTTCTATCCTTTATTTCTTTTACACATTTAAGTAGTGTTTGCACATTTGCATTCTATCTGAAAAGGTAGACAAGTGGCCTTCCGAATTAGTTAAAATTCGGAGGTAGGAAACGCAAACACTACTTAAACGTGTAAAAGAAATAAAGGATAGAAGAATTTCGCACTGGCAGCCAATTGACACGGTGGCTCAGTTGGCAGAGCGTCGGGGCGTTTACCCGAGGTCGCGGGTTCGATTCCCGCCTGTGTCGAAATTTTTCTTTCCTTTATTTATTCTTTATTTATTTGCACCAATTTGGACCTTAAATTTTTTGTCTTTCGAATAGGTATCATAATCCAACAGAGGGTCAGACTCAGGATACATACATTTGCCAGAAAATAATTAAAAAGCCCCAAAACCCTTATTCCCCCACGCAACACCCACTAAAAGAAATAGGGTATCCATATTATTCCCCACCATCACACTGCAACTACAACGGGACAACTGACAAACCAGCAAAATGATCAAGGTATTCACATTTTGCCTATGAGGTGGAGGAGTATGAGGACCCACATGAGGTTTTCATGAACAAAAAGATTTAAACCAAATTGGTGCATTAAAAAACATACAAGTCTTTAGAATTTTTCCTTAGCCGTTGTTTGACGTTAAGAGGGGAAACATACAGCAAAGGTCCCTTATGAAGCCCCACCCTAAGTCGCATCTTACATACGACAGACACCCGCGGGAAATAATGGGTTAGTGCTATTATAAGCCGACACTTTACAGTACTACAACCAGGTTGCAAAATATACGTCGATGGCACTTGGATATGTTGTTTAAAATGATATTATAAAGTTATCATTTAAGTAAATGTTTTAATCACTCGCTTAAATCATACTTACTTGTCTGAATTGCACGTAATTATTACAGCAGAATGAACATAAAATAACGTTTTAAAAAAAAAGGTTTTTCGCCATCGTGTTAAGCAGCTTATATTCATACATATTCATAATTTCTAGGGATTTTACAATCCGCATCCAAAATATTTAAAATGCAAACGGAGTATATTCCGAAATTAATTTAATCAAAATGGTTTTTTTGGAGCAGATAATCTGAAGGAGTAAGTTTTAATGTCCTGAAAGATATTCAGACCAACGAAAACATGGTATGTGTTATTTATTATTGCTTTTAAGAATAATAAAATATAGTTTTGTACAATATAAATAGAATAAAATTTGCCCTAATTGTTAATTTAATTTAAAAAAAAGTCGCTACATGCCTTATTTCTAAAACAATTAAGATATTATATAGTTGTTTGGTATTACTTTGAAACACCAAAACATGAATGTTTATCTTGTGCAATGATTTTCGTATTGTTTTTAGCTTTAAAAAAGGCTACTATCGCAGATACATTTTCCATAAATACCGCAAATGTACTTTATTTAAAGGTGCGACAGATATTTCCAACCCTTAATAAAGAAATAATAACACGGACTCAATATTAATTGGTACTCAACCCGGGCAGGCACTTCACACGGATGTATTGCGAACGAGTTCACTAGCTCCGTTAATACATTGCTCTGTCAGCTAGCAAAAACGTATTGAGAACATTATAAATAAACATTTCCAATGAACGAACAACATTTCAATTCGACTGAAAGAGCCTTTTCCGTTTTCAAACGATGAAGGTTGTTTAAAAGGTACGTTTCGGATATATTTCAGACAATGAGGAGATATCTCTGTTGAATATCAATAAGTTATCAAAACGGGATGATAGGCCGGGAGCCGCTCTTACCGCACCGTTTCTAATTTGCTCGGTAATTTGGCGATAGGCTCCCGGGCTATTGATAACCGAAACGACATTGGTTTCATCTGTATTTTACAACTAGCAGCCCGTCCCGGCTTCGCTCGGGCATGAATTATCATTAACATTTTGTTTTTTATTTTATTACATGTATTATTATTTTAATATATATTTTTTAAGTTTTAAGCTATGTTATATTTTTTTGCTGTGTAGTGTCGGCTTAGAATAGCACTACCCCATTTCTTCCGGTGGGTGTACGTAACAGGCGACTAATGGTTTTGGGGCTTTTGAGGGATTTTTGGGCGATGCGGTTGGTGACCCATCACCGACAACCTTTATTTCACCATCTTTTCCCCACACAACTTCCAAAAGTGGCTGAGGAATTTCTGATTCCTTAGCTCTGGCTACGCCTTCTAGGGATTTATAGCCGTGAGTATATGTATGTATGTATGTTATATTTTTTTGTATTTATATTTAGATATTTATTTTTTATTTTTTATAATGAGTAATTACATCAAAAGCCATTCAATTTATAGAGTTAGAGCTTCCCTGTAAACAATATTTGACGTTGTTGTATTTTGGGGCAGCAAAATAAATTGATGTTCAGGAGCTCCCACCCGCGACAGGCCAACGTACAGTTGACCGTGAGTAAAACAATTCTTTCGCAGGTCAATCCCTACTAATTTGAAGGTTTGGCCTTGGGACTTATTAATTGTTAAAGCAAAAGATGTTTTAACCGGAAATTGTAGCCGTTTAAATGGAATTGGCAGATCAGTTGGGATCATCGGTATCCTCGGTATATGAGCTAATTGACCGGCTGCTGGGCCAGTGAAAATAGTCGCTAAAATCAAATTTTGCTTTTACTCTTTGATAAGCAGCCTCCCGTACCCCTTCGTGACGCCTGCAACAACTTACTATGCATAGCTAATCGAGCGGAGTTTTATCTATTTTTTTAATTCGAGATAACTTTCGAATGGAATGTTCGAATTGAATAATTCAAAAAGTAATATAAGGGTATTGAAGTAGTCTGAAATAATATATACGTTTTTTATAAGGATTAGATAGGTACAAATAAAGAGCCTTTTCTAAAGCAGGATTTTAATTTAATTTTTAAATAATTTTATATAATGACACTTGTTGTGAGATAACTATAATAGTTAGAGACATGCTGTCTGGGCATTTTTTTTAGATAATAATGTGTTCTATAAAATTGTAGTACATAATTTTATTCTATTGTTAATAGTTTTCGCAGCGCACGCGATGTAAGGATTTTTTTTGGTATTTCTTTAACACCTTGGGTTACATTTTTGAAGTTTACGTAAGGATCCCTAATTTTTTGAAAATGAAATTTAGCCTATGTCACTCGGGAATAGTGTAGCATTAAAACAGTGAAAGAATTTTTCAAATCCGTCCAGTAGTTTTGGAGCCTATTCAATTCAAACAAACAAACAAACAAAAAATCAAACCTTTCCTCTTTATAATATTAGTACGAGTATAGATATGGATATTAATGGCACGTTATTCCACTTTTATTACTGTTTTATTGTATACATTAATCATTTCGTTTAATATTTAGGAATCATTAATATGTATGTAACAATGATCCAAATGTGCTTTCAAAATTTGTGTTGTGATGTTTTGATTGGTACACAAATGAAAAAAAACGACAAGATAGGAATGAGTATAATTAGTGATTGGGCGATACAACAAGTAATCTTAAATAGCAATTTCAATATCCATATAAAACCTGTGTTTATTATCTTTTCTAATATTCTGTTATTTTGTGTTTCTTGTTATCTCTGATTCTAATATTCTGATTAATAATTTTATTAAATTACAGTATCTTACATCTAGAATAAAAACAATCATTAGGCACAACAAAAAATAACCGTCTAATCCTATTTAACTGAAAATAGACCGTTTGTTTCATTTATTTTCGGAGTCCTAATACAGAAGTCCAATTGAGGTTGTTAAAAAGTGGCAAGGACGATCGCGGGGCGGGCGCGGGGCGAAGGCGGGCGGAGGACGGTTCGTGTTTAATTCTTCTTTTCAAATGGTAATGAGGCGACATCAAAGGGTTGAGGCTGCGAGGGTGAGCTTTGTTCGGCGTCACGGAGCACCACGCTCTTCAGTACAGTAAGCTCACTGCGCCATCGATAGTTGAGCAGGAGCTATTTCCTTTGATTTAGCTATTGGAAGTACGATTGAAAAATCTGGGACTCAAGAACACTGACTATCCTTTTTTAAGAGTATGTAAGTTTGTTTTTTAGGAATGTAATTTTATGGTTGTCTTTATAAGGTACTATTGAAACACCCTCCTTCGCATAAGTAGTAATAAAAAACTCAAGTTACACGTCACTTCATCAGCTATCTGTCAGTAAAAGTCCCGTCGAAATCGGAAGAGCCATTCTAGAGATTAGCTGGAACAGAATGGTAGAAAAAGTTATTAAATAAAACTCATGCATTTAAATAAACGTAGTTATTTTGATATTAGAAACAAACACTTTTATTTCATGTATGTGTTGAGTTGAATGACCCTAATAGGATAAATCACGTGGGTGAACTGACCTGGTATCCAAAATTCCCAATTTTTACATAGGTATTGAATTTACGTGATAAAAGGCAGTCTTATCGCCAATTTGTACGAATACACTGAGTTCATGTTAGTGATAAACATTTAATATTAATTAAAGGCAGGTTACTTTTAGTACTCAGGTGGCAAAGTCTTTGATTCTAAAGTTCTAGTGTATTGACACCTGTTTACATTGTATATTGTGGTTAAATTATTTGTAAATTCTAGTAAATTAAAACAACCAATTTGGTGATACCATGGTGATATTAAATTACTGGAATGTAAAATTTCGATTAGATTCCAACCATGTATATATTTATAACTCATTGAAATGTAAGATGGCTGGATATAATTTAAGACAATTTTCCCGATTACCAAATGATTCAGTTAAACTGCTAACAGTAATAATCTAGTGTTAATTCCTATCCAGTGTCAGAGATATTGATCTCATCACATGTATTGTTAATAAAAAAAACTTTTTTAACCATGAGTTTACTCTCAAGGTCGCATACTGGGAACGTTGAGGCACTTGATTTAGATTGCGTGTTAGGTAGGTGTATGTCGTCAGGCTGCGGCACATTAGTACGTAATGGAACTGCAGTGACGGACCGCTCTCCGGCGTATCGTCGTCGTCCCGGCGGAGTCGTACCGGGGTACCGGACAGCGCCGCTGATTGGCAGTCCAAGTTAAATAGACCGGACTAATTTATGGGTCAACTAGTATGGCAATATGGGGTTTTGTGAACGCATTTAAGGTGAACATATTTTAGGGTTTCCAGTTGTATTTTTAAGTTCTGATGCAAGGAGCGTTGTATGCACGAAGAAGTTTTAATTAATTGTACAACGTACACGTTTGTTAACGGTGAGGGGAAACATCGTGAGGAAACCTACATGGCTGAGTTGAACTTAGTCACGTGACAGTGTATTCGCACTAAGTATTAGTATCTCTGCCAACCCCTTAGAGGATACATGCGAACACTTTTGAGTTTAAAAAAAATATAGATAATAATTAACGCAAAATAATGGCAACCTTCGTGTCTAGTAGTAAGTGAACTCTCTTCTAACTCCGGTAATCGTGTAAATGATTATTGTTTCACTCTGAGATCAATTTATTTGGATGATTAATGTGTTTAGTCTTAGGTGTCAGTTCAATGTGTATTGTATATTATTAATTATATCGACGAGTTAATACTTCATACCTAGTACAATAAGTCATTATTGTACTTTCTGCGGCGTAACATGTGCTATGTGCGTCAATATTTCTTTAAACAATCTTCTAAACTAGATTTTACATACATACATATTTATACTCACTCAGGAATCGCCAGAGTTTCAGAGCTAAAACTCCTCAGTTACCTACATTTGGAAGTTGATACGGGAGAAGATGGTAGAAATAAAGTATCATTTGTGATGGGTCTCCAACCGTATCGCCCAAAAAAGCCCCACTTTAAAGCCCCATACATCCCATGGGTAGAAAGGGATAGTGACATTCTAAGCTGGCACTACACGGCTAGATTTGCCAAAGTGAACATACCGATTTAGTCATCAGGCTATCACGGAAATGGTCATCATTTAATCCCGCCGAGTAGCTGAACTATTGCATCATTAGCTGCAGGTGTCCCGATATGACCTCGATAGATGTCGGCAATCAGACAACTAATTACCTCATGGACTAATATTAGCTATCTCATTGTGTGAGTTGACCGCACTGAGCCAATTGTATCTATTTGCCTGGTATGCGGGTGGCGAATTTCATTTATTAGGCATTTGATTGCTTTCATTTCAGTTTAACATAAATATAATCTACCATTTTTATGTTACAATATATTATATTGAATACCTCTTTTTGAGATTTGTAGCCGCGAGTATATGTATATATGAAACCTGTCAATATGACATGAGGCACAAGAAAAGTAGACATGCTACATAGTATAAAAGAACTCACGCCGCCATCGTTACTGCCACAATATCCAGCCAAATCACTATCGGTATTTTATGTTGGATGTATCGAACCTATTACGGACTTGCAATTAAGTAATGGCTCCGAGCCTCTAATACGTTAAATACGATTGCAATTATCAGGTACTAATTTTAATTAATACATACATATATGACATTTAGCATTTGTAAAGTTTCTATAGAAATAACACTTCTATATGGCACGTTTCCAAAAAATGTACACCATGAAAATGATAGCCAAAAACTAAACTATGATATCATATGCTAGTTTTGGGCTCAAAATATTCTCTGAGAGAAAGAGAGAGTAAAGTTCATGAAAATAGTTGAATTTCAGCTTAGTTTTTAGAGAAAATTGAACTTTTCACTAAGGGTGTTTTTAATATCGTGCGGATATCATCACGCGTGCGGGATTGCCCCGCATGCGTAAGCCCCGCAAATGTCCTTTTCATAAAAGTATTTATTATAATGCGTGGAATACGGACGCGGGACGCGGGGGCAGCAGCACCGCGACATATAGACTATCGGGTTTCACGCTGCGTGAAATTTTCTGCATGCGGGGCAATACCGCACGCGTGACGAAATCCGCACGATATTAAAAACACCCTAATGTGGCAGAAACTTGGGATCATTGTAAAAACCTGTTTTTTGGAAATTGTACATACATACATATAATCGCGGCTATAAATCCCTAGAAGGGGTAGCCAGAGCTGAGGAAAGAGAAATACCTCTGCCACTTTTGAAAGTTGAGTGGGGGAAAGAATTTGGAATAAAGGCTGTTGGTGATGAGTCTCTCTGAACCGCGTCGTCCAAAATCCCTTAAAACCCCAATACCTTTAGTCGCCTCTTACCTACACCCATGGATATAAAATGGGGTAGTGCTATTCTAAGCCGACACTACACAGCAATCAATATATATATTTAAAGAAATTACTTACATAAACTATATTTGATTACTGAACATATAATTAATTATTTGATATTTATTGTAGTGTTAGTTTATTAAATAAGCTTTCATTTAAAAATATTTCTGCAATAAAAATGTAGCTACACACAACTTCCCAAAATCATCAAACTTTTGGGACAGTGCAAAAACAGGGGGTTTACATTTTTTTGAACGTGCCATATAGTGGTATCAAGTACTCCCCATGCTGGTAACTTTCGTAAATTATTTTTTGGGTTGGTATAATCATCAAATATCAATCAATCATTGAATATCTAGCAACGAGGGTTATTGAAACAAGATAATTTTTCAAAACGAAACCCAATCACTTTAATTAGTAACTCGATATTCATAATTATCATTATTGCTGATCATATTCCTCAGCCAAGAAACTTAAGAATGACTCGTTTTGTAGCCCTTTCTTCAATCAGCTTTCCGTAACCCTCAGAAGGTCGTGATTTCACCTGTCGCGAGGCACATTTCAAGGCGCCCAAATTTTATATTAATAGATTTAAAAAAGATTTTTGCGAGAAGAGTTAGTTTGATCTTACACTCCTTAATGGAGCGTTATATTTTATAGTATTCAAATAAGCAAATATAGGTATCAAGAACCGTCATAAACCATTAAAGATTAGTCTTAATGATTTGCCTTGCGATAATGTCTGAGAATTGCTGTATGGTGTTCTTTTGCAACAACCCTTAAACATTTACAGCCTCCCTATAATTTTTGTATAAATAACAAGTTAGTTTATCACTTTTTACGTGCACACTCTCTCTCACATGCCTTATGCTGACATTACTAGCTGACTATTTTTACAAATCAAATTCAAATCCCGGGTCGGACCAATTTGTCTTTTCTAGAGTCATATGTGTGGTTAATTTATCATGGTTTTTAACGGTGAGGGAAAACATCGTGAAGAAACTTACATGGCCGAGTTGTACTTAGCCACATGACAGTGTATTCGTACAAAACGGCATTAGGCCTGCCCTCTATCACGTGAGTACACAGTCCAAGCAAAACGTGGGTACCTACTTTGGACACTAGGTGGTGCTGTCACTTGTTGTTAAAAAGTATTGGTACCTCTGCTAACGGCGTGAACGTTTATGTTTATGTTAATTTTAGAAAGAAAGAAAATGAAACGATTGATTTGTTTTTGTCCGCACGTGAAACTTACACAAAGGTCAAAAAGATCTCAGCCTAATGAATAATTATTTGACTCATCGGGGAAATATCTTAGCAGGGTTATTTACAGCTCTTCTAGCACAATTACACAAGCTTAATATAAAAACATATTACTTTATCATTTCAACAATAATAAATTGAGTTTTCTTCGAGCTACAACTGTAAGTAAAAAATCTTTGATCTCGTCTCGAATATCGGTACAATATAATATCCTTGACGACATTTCACAATGCTAAGAATGTCGCAAGCACTCAATCAAAGATGAAAACATTCCCGGCATCACGCAAGTGTTCGCTAAAGTGGTGCCAAATTACTTGAGTTCCACCAATTTATCACGGTTTGGTGCGAGCACTCCCCTCATTTACATCGCGCTAATGATATTAACATAATGGCTTACATTAATCTATTATCCGTTGAGGCAATCGCAGGAACTGCTTACCGACTTGAGCAATATCATATGCGAATCTCAGTTGTATCTTATGACATCACATTCCTTTGTCTGTGTTACAAACAAATTTAGTAGATATTTTTACTTATTTTATTAGTTCATAATTGAAGGTATAAAAATGTGTAAAAATATGTCATTTATGTTCGCGAATCGATTGATACTTTTCGAAGCAGTGGAAAAATTAATAGCCTCTGCCTTTTGCATCACACAAGTAATGTGTGTGTAAAAAGTAGCGTCTTATCTATAAATTTTCATAGCTTTGAAGTATAAAACCGTATAAATTCTCCAAGAATCACATATTTGAAATTGTCTTTCATTTCATGAAATGCCTTTTCAAATTTCAGTAATGTACAAAGTCCTATTATTTTAAAGAATTGAATTTTACGTGCTATGACTATTATTCGGAAATCAGAAAAACGCAAATAACCCAACATTTTCCATTACCTCTGAAGCAATATCCAAAGTTGGAAAGCGAACCCATAATATATGAGTACAAGTAATGATTTGGTGGGCGCAATAATCTATGTTTGTTCGCACTGGAGCCGGCCGACGACCAACTTTACTCCCAACTTCAAACACAGTGACAAATGTCCCCGATAACAGAAAGTAATAAAACAAATAGCTATAGAATTGTTTGATCAAAACTAGCGAGTAAAAACCGCACTACACAATATCACAGATTTTCCGCGCGATCGCATTGCAAAGGGATTTTGTTATACCATCTGATATAAAATGGACCCTAGAGGATACTCGTACAAAGAAAGAAAACTTCAAAGTAATGTTGTAAAAATAAATTTTACAGGTTTGTTTGCTTGCAGATTTTAAATACAAGATTTTTGTTTAATAAAGGAAAGGTATTCATATTAACTACTATCATGAATTAAGAATATGAGTTTCTTTGTTACTCTTGCACTATAAACGTAGAAAAAGGATAAAATAGTAGTTTTAGCTACATATTAAAATAAGTTGAGAGTTGTTCATGTGCAAAAAAATACTAGATAGATACTAGAAAGAATACGCTCCGTCTATACTCTTTTATAGAAGCGTCGATTCAAATCATACGCAATATTAAACTCGCCTCAAAGGAATTCTCGTCAAAAGTTCAGTCCATTCACTATAAGACTGTTGAACTCAAAAGTTTAATAGAAACTAACGTCCGCCCGTTCAACCGAAGCAGTCAACAGAAAAAGCAGAAAAACCTCGGAAGCATTTACAAAACGTTCCGGAACCATCCAATACAGTTTTGATTTACACTCGAGTCACACTCGCGCGGAGCGAAGAGAGTCGGGCATAGGGTTGGCTGGTCACGTAGCACCGACCTCATCGACGTGGCACCAACTACTATGCGGAAGGAAAAAATAAACTAAACACGTGTGCTCCTAATCAACCTGTTTTATTTGCCGTCGAGAGTGTTAACAAGAAATGAGTTTTATTGAATATAATTCAATTGGGTAGAAGCGGTTTTGCTGAGGTTGGAATTGCACGAGTCCAAGTTGATTGCAGTTATTTTAAATCGTGTGATTGTGGAGTGGAACTTTTCAATCGGACGTTAATAACATACATAATCATACCCTGGCAATAACGATTGCTTAAGCTTTTAATTTGATTTTTATATTTTACGTAGTAGTAGTAAATGGTTTCGCCGAGTGATTCCCGTTAGTGCCCACCTTAAAGGGGATCAAGGACTTTATTTGTAGGAGTTGTTCAAAGAAAACGCATCAATTCGTACATCTTATATTATCACCTTTTACGTCCAAGAGTATTTGCAAGATCAATGCTCCCATAGTTTTTGACTACCACTTTAATAGTATGACTCTGGTAATATATCTCAGTATAGTCGTTGTTTTTATGTAGTAATTTAAAAAATAGATTTCTATTTTATCTACGAATGCCGGTAGACTAAAGGTACAAAGAGGCTAATAAGTGGTGATTTGGTGACAACATTAGTAAAGAACATCCACCTACACTAGCGGCTGCTGAATATGACTAGATTATTTAAATGTCATGCATAGATACATAAACTCACAGCCATAAATACCAAAAACAGGTGGCCAGAGCTAAGAAGCTTCAGCCACATTTGGAAGTTGATAGGGGGCAAGATGGTAGTTATAAAGTATCTTTGGGGTTGGTTCTCGAACCGCATCGCCCAAAAACCACTTAAATAGCCCCATATCCTAAATCGCCTCTTTCGACACCCATAGGTAGAAATTGGTAGTGGCGTATCTTTAAATGTCAGTGAGTATATATTTATTTTGAAAGGCGATCATAGAGGTTTCATTGATTGCATTCCTAAAATCGATCGAGTTTGCGAAATGATTTCATATTAAAATTAATATAGTTAGTATTTGAAATGTCGTACCGTCATAAATGATTTTGATTTAGTTTTGAAAAATGTTTTGTTGTATCAACCTAGAGTACAAGCTCTATCCCGGCTCCTTCAGTGAATGCCACACGAATCAACTTTTCGCTCATCAAAGGCATTATTTCCGAAACCCTGGCTATCTTTTGTTGGGATTATGTGAGGTGAAGATATGTCTAAAAAAACTATGTATATTATACTCATTTTAAAACACTTTCTATGTTTATACATAATGAAATTAAAACATAGAGCTACTTATTTTTTATCTCCGCACATAAAAGTATGACCTCTCCGTGGATATCGAGTGTGTACCGCAGTTATCGCGCTCGCAACAAAACAGCGAGTATCCACCAGACAATACCTCTGGAACCTATTGTGGCGCACAAAGAACCGCTGATACAGTTAATACGTGCCCCAAATAAACCTCCGGAGGCATTATGAGCTGCTTCTAAATTAATCCGATTAGAAAACGCTCCCGCTTGAGTGGAGTTTTATAGAGGAGCGATCTGCGGCTGCGAACGTGCTGTTTTAAGCGTTTGACTCGTGGCGACTGGTTTAGGTGTTTTTTTTGGCTTTTGCTTTGATCGATTCGAAACTACTAACTTTTGATTGATTCTGTGAGTTTTGTTTGAGAACTTTTATATCATATTAGTGAGGTAAACTTTTATAATTATTGATAATTGAACTAAATGATAGATAACCAAAATTCAAATATGCAAATCTAGCTAGTTTTTGTTAGTATGGTCATTGTGCAATATAAAATGTATAAATTTCACTTCTTGTACCAAAATATTGACAAAACAAACAATCTCAATATGAATACACATAATGTGCTGTGTAGTGTCTGGCTTTGAATAGCACTACCCCATTTATTCCGGTGGGTGTACGTAAAAGGCGACTAACGATATTGGGGCTTTTTAAGGGATTTTTGGGAGATGCGTTTGGAGACCATCATCAACAACCTTTATTTTACCATCTTTTCCCCACGCAACTTCCAGAAGTGGCTGAGGAATTTCTAATTCCTTAGCTCTGGCTACCCTTTCTAGGGATTTGTAGCCGTGATATGTATGTATGTATGTTATTTTGCAATGTGTTTGTAAGTCATACTGAATATTAAACAGCAACACCACGGATGAAGAACAACAAGGTGTTCGAGGCTATTCTGGATACCCAGCAGTTTCACAGACGTTTCACAAATATATCTGTTTCAAAATAGAAAAAACTGAGTCCTCCATTATCCTCCTCGTCAAAGTAGATATAGTCTTAGTTGATTGCCACAAGTAAGTTATTGATTATTATTGATTCGGTTTGTTCAATGAGGTGAGGCTCATTACGATGCGTGCCGCCACCGCCGCCGCCCGCCTCACTGTGTAACGTACCTTGAAATGATCTGAGCTTCGGAAATCAATTACATACGAGAGCAACATCTACATCATTACCGAGACTATTCGATTTGAATGATTTTATGGCGACAATACATTTGCGAGTAAAAGCGTTCTACTGAAATGAACAATGAACAGTTAGTCGAATGGGTTGTACCTGGAACGTGAGATATTTTTTATGGCTTTTATGGGTTTTGAGAGGCAATAAAATAGCAATGAACACTTTTGCCATCGCATTGTGTGTTTATTTATGAAGTTACATTTTAAACATGCAAAAAAATACATTTAAAGGAAATACATCACGCTTTTAATTGAAACCCAATGAGAAATAAGTAATTTAGATGAAGATAAAATTTACTAGTAATAGAAAGAAATAATTTTTTTGACTAAATGAAGAGAAAAAAATCGATATGCATATCATTAGCTTGACATATGGGATGTTGATTTAATGCCAAATTAAATAGGCTGGCATATAAAGAACGATAATGTTCATTGAAATTAGTACCTTTCGATCTAAATCAATCAATCTTTTTAACCATTAGTCCGTTAACGGGTAAATAACCTAGTGTCACATGATGTTTCAAATAATACTAAGTATTGAAAGAAAATAATGTGTCTCACATAATATGTCTTTCAAATATTCTAAAGAACAGTAATAATAAAACCTTTGTATAAAAGTGTATCAAACGCGGACTAAAGAGATGTTATGATAGGATTCAGCCTGAGAGTCTTACAAATATAATCATCTCATACATTATAAGTACATTATAGTAGGGGAAAGGGGGGTAAGACGGGGTACTTAACGTTTGAATCTCAATAAAACTAACATTTTCGTGTCTTTATTATCTTTTTTATTTTAATAATCATCTTTGGTAATCAGTCTTCCATAACTAATACTAATTAGGAACATATGTTAAATAATGAAAGAGAAAATTATACAAAAGTAGAAAAGGTCAGATCTCCCCATCTTGCCCCCTCCGTCGGGTAAGATGGGGTACCCTGAGGTGCAAGATGGGGTTGAAAAAATCCAATTTATTTTAGCTGACAAAATTCGCAAGTAAACGTTGCATCTTCATCTTCATCATCCAGATCAGCACAGCTACAGTGAGCCCATTTGCCGCATGCAGAACAGGCAGCCTAGCCTTCATTAGACTCCAAATAACAACCATTATAAAACAAACATGGTGTATTTTCTACTTCACTGCCACAGCTCTCTATTGGTGGGACATGTTTAGATCTTTTTTTCTTTTTGGCCACTTTTTTTATCAGCCGCAGATTTTTTTTCGGTTTTCGTTAGTTCTCTTATTGCTTTTCTTCTTCTGCCAACTTCTTTTTTTTAATAGTCTCTTCCAATTCATTTTTATAGGGCGATGAAGTTATAATTGCAGTTTGTCCTCGTTTTCTAACAACCCGAGAAGTTTTGCGTGTTACTGGAAAGGGCATTATTTCCTGAGGACTGGTAACGGTAAATGTTGATTTTTGTGGAGTAGTTGGTGTCTTGTTTATTTCAGGGTTATCAAACCAACTAGAGCAACCAGGTATAGAGGATGATATTCTTGTAGTGGAGGTCACAACAGAAATTACTTCATAACAGCTTGGTTCTGTTTCAATATTTGGCTGTGCTTCTGTGACAGTTGGAGCTAAAATCTGGGAATTAAATAACGGTGGTGCTGCAGCTGTTAATCTGGTATTAGATGTTGAAGTTGCAGTCGTTGTAGTTACAGTTGTTACTTCAGTAGTTGGCTCTCTCTTCATCTGCGGAATATTCATCGTCAAAGAAGCAGCAAAGCCTTTTTTTGAGAAAACTGATGAATCTTTGGCCAAAAACCACATTTAACAAAATACACATTGGAACTATTTTAGTTCGGGCAAGATGGGGTACCCCATACCCCGTCTTGCCCTCTCATGTCCAAATAAATAAACAAATTAACCTCTAAAAACAATGCTCTCGCACACAAATAAACAAGTGCTCACCTGCATGAGTAATCTTTAACCCGACTTTTTTACTTCGAAATGCTGTTATTTATAAAACAATCACGGTGCAACCAAAGTGAAAAAACGCTGACAAAATCACTAATATACTATTTTTTCTACTTAACCAACAAAAACAGTGAAGTCGTCGCTCTGTCACTGCGTCGACTAAAAGGTTTAACGGCCGCGGTGCATCACGCGCAGAAAGGATCCTAATAGATCAAACGGTTCGCGATATAAGACGGGTACCCCGTCTTGCCCGCCACCCCGTCTTACCCCCCTCTCCCCTACTGATATTTTTGTAACTGACTTTATTACAAGTTGTCGAATGATTAAAAATAATTGTTTCATCATAGCTAATATTTTCATTCATATTTCACTATGAATATATTTGAATATTATACTATATTAGCTGTATATTACTATGAATAATTTGAATGTTTTTGACATGAAAACCTCAAATGGAAATAATTACTAATAAATAAAAGATAAATACAGGAAAGAAAAATTTTGACACCGGCGAGGTTCGAACCCGCGACCTCGGGTATACGCCCCCGTCGCTCTGCGAAATCTGCGAAATTCTTCTATCCTTTGTTACGTGTAGTGTTTCGCAAACACTACTTAAAAAGTCTAAAGCTAACAAAGGATAGAAGAATTTCGCACTGGAAGGCTTTGACACTATAGCTCAATTGGCAGACTGACGGGGGCGTATACCCGAGGTCGCGGGTTCGAACCCCGCCGGTGTCGAAATTTTTCTTTCCTTTATTTATCTTTTATTTATTAACTATGATTACATACATACATATACTCACGCCATTAATTCCCATTGGGGTAGGCAGAGACTATCGATCGCCACTTCGTACGATCCTGACAAACCTCTCTAGCTTCGTTTACATCCATCAATCTTTTCATACATGCTCTTTTATTCTTCATACTTCGGACGCCAGCCTTTTTGAGCACACTCTCAATTTGGTCCAAGTGTGTTCTCCGTGGTCGTCCTCTACTAACATTACCATCCACACTAGCTCTATAGATCCCTTTTACCAATTTTCTATCATCCATCCTCTCTATGTGCCCAAACCATCTCAACATTTCTTTTTCTATCTTTCTTACAATATCATCTTTCACACCACACTTTTCACGAATTTTTACTATTTCTCAACTATGATTATTATATATTAACTGAATTCCAAAAAATATTCGAAGGTCTTCACTTAAATTATTAAATTTCTTCAACACATGTATGAAACGAAACAGGATTATTCAATTTAAATTACAAAAACTGCCTCACGACGCATTGGTCTCGAATCAGAGACATGCTACGAGACTGCTACGGAGAACGCCAAATTGCAGCTTTTCGTAGTCGGCTGTCTCGTAGTGATACTAAAACGTGTTCAGTTGAAACTTGAACAAGATAAAACGCTTTCTTGAGAAAGCAGCTAAAAATTTATTGTAATATTACTTAACAGAAAAAACCCTTTTAAGAATTCAAGCAAATACTTTTGTTAAAGTACCTTTTCCGCCGTTTTTCTTAATTAAGGATTGTTTCTCTTTGTATTTTATCGCTTCAGTTGTATTTATCACTTAAATTGTTTGAGCTGATTAGGGTTATTTGGTTATCCGTCGACATCAGGTCCGTTTTATGCCGCTATAAAGTTTAATGCTCGCGAATCAGAGCGTAATCGTATGTTCGTAAACGAAGAATGTAATTAATATTATAGTACGTTCAGCGCCGAATAGCGAGCAGCGCGGCAGTGATAAAATGAAAATACTGAACATTACTTTCAGCCAAACAATGTTTATTGTAGTAGTAATTAATATCTCAAAGACTTGCAAGTAAACTTCCAGTAAAATAATAAAAATAACTAATGTATAAATGTATTGCTTGGTTTTCTTATGTGAACCTTTACTTGAGAATTTGTGAATGCTGATAATGTTTTCTTGTTCTTTTAATTATTTAATGTTCTGAGACTAAGCGAATATGTTTAAAGATAATTTTAAAAGATATTGTTTTTTATTATATTTTTTTTGTTGTGCATTTGTTTAGTTTACTGTCTGTTCCTTTACTATTTATTCAATTTTGTTTACTTCAAATGTGGCAGACACAGATTATTTTGTTTATATATTAATTAATTATGTGTAGTGTAGTGTAGGCCTTAACTGAAAACCAGTGTTTTGCCACTTGGCAATATCAAGCACTGAGTTAGGACCTAGTTTGTGTTACCATAGCACTAATTTTAAGTTTAAAATATTGTTTTTTTTTTCACTTTATGTATTGTTTTCCATATTGTATGTGGTGTTATGTTAACATAAATAAACGAGTTATCTATCTATCTATCTATCTATCTAGTATTAAAAACTTGAATAAATAATGATTTTGAATATTCTGCGCCAAATTATTGTGACAAATATCAGATCTGATACCATAACTACGTAACCCAATAGTGTCCTTGATTCTCCATTATTTCGACACCTGTCATTTGGATAAGACTTAAGAAGAACTTTTATTGAATAATTATTTTTTTATTGCAAAACTGACCGTACTTATTGGTCCTAATTAAAATGGCTTTCCATTTTCCTTCGAGAAACGCACATACTCTGTCTCTTCTTAACTCTATCTTGTTTAATCCCACCATCCTCTTCTACCTAGGAGAGGTTTTCTAATTTATTCGTTCTTCAGTAGACCTTAATCCGCGTTTTAATTATAATCTTCAATTTATTTCTCCCTCCCATTCGTTAAATTAGGTAAAAATATCAAAATCGCTAGCGGTTTTCATGGATATTCTGAGAAGACATTATATCTCCAAACGCTCATATGATTACTCTTATATGCTTACTTACTTTAAGTTCATGGCAGGTATCCCCGCAGGTGGTATTGTCACCTGGTGTTCAGAGTACCCATGTTTTGCTTGGATAGCTACTTACGTGATTGGGTGCAGGCCTATTGCGTTTTGTAGGAATACCCTGTCACATGACTAAGGTTCCAAACCATCTTACAATTCCTTTTTATATCTTTCTTACAATATCATCTTACAAAGCGTACCTTTCACGAATCTTACTATTTCTTACTCGATCCCATAGACTTATTTTTTTTCCGAGGGACCTCATTTCTACTGCATTTACTCTATTCTGCATGTATAAAGAACTTTTTATTAGCAACTCTTTTGAAATGGTAATACTGTAGGAAATGAAAATCAGATGTTAAAATGCCTTTAATTTTATTGATCTGAGGGCTTCTCTGGAATCACCAGATTCTGAAAAAAGATCTTGATCATAATGCTCTTAGTGATAAGACGATTTTTCTTTATGTAATTGGATTATGTGTAAATGTTTCTTTGTCATCAGCTATAAACAGTTTTTTATTCTATCCTATGTTTTGTTATGTAAAATTTCAGCAGTTATATAGTTATGGTCAAACATCTTTCAAAAGTGGCTGAGGTATTTTTAATTCCTTAGCTCTGGCTACCCCTTCTAGGGATTTATATCCGTGAGTATATGTATGTATGTAGTATACCGAGAACGAATATTTTCACGCTTCGGAGAGCGAGAAAGATTAGCTAAATATGTTATTTGCGGAACGGTGCCGACGAGATTACTCAGCAAATTGGAACATTCATCAAGAACATAAAATTGTTTGCGACACTCACTTGATCTCTGTATCCGCTAGTAGGGTGGCCACTATACATATGTTTGTGATATAAACTACTTTATTATGTACTACTTTTTGTTTTTTTTCTCTCAACTATCAACTCAGATATAAATTTATAGTAATGATAAAATATATAAGAAATACATAGTTTTGTTGATAGGTTAATTTCAGAACCAATTAGTTTCAACCTTAAAATTGATACAGTGATGTAGAGAAAATTATCTTATTAGTATGTTTTTTCACATCTACTCATAGGTTTAAAAATTTAAAACGTTGGTTCCCCTTTTTTATGATTTATAGCCGTGAGTATAAGAGGTAGGTAGGCATTATACAAATACTGTTTTGAATAAATAAATCAGTGGTATGGTGTACGATTTAAAAAGGTATATATAGAAAATAACTTGCATTTACATATTGTCCAATTTCTGAGACAAGCTGAAATTTGACAAAATTGCACTCCGATTTACAATTCTGCTTTTGAAATGTACCCTATTTTTGATCCAATGGCCACGTAGCATGTATCATTAATATGTTTGTTTGATTTTATATATCACTAATAAATGTTTGTCCCTTTCCAACCGAATATAGTTTACTTTAAATGAAACAAACCACTCCAATAGTGTGGAGTACCTACAACTATACAGGTATATTAACTTGGTTTATAAGCAATCATCTGAGCACCAGGGCCGGCGGTAGTTCCCAGATCTGTTTCATTTCTGAGTTGCGAACAAACAAACTGTATCCCGCCAGGGCCGGACTAGTAACCGGGGCGGTATAACGAGCGATGTTACGGCAAAGTTTAGCCAGGTATATCGATCTAGATAGGCTTTGTAGAGCCAGGCTTCGGGGGAGAAATATTAGGGAAACAGATAACGGAATTGTTGGTTTAAGCTATTTGAAATATACTATTTTGGTCGTAAATAAATTCGGACTTTAATGCATTTAACTGACTGCTCTCTCGGCTACAATTGGAAATAAAGCTAGCCGGAACTTACGAGTACGTATACAAAATTATTAGTCTTGTTCAAAAGCCCATGAGGGAGAAATATAAAATTGAAAGCCTTAGTTTAATGTTTTTTGACATGAATTCCTCATGTGGGGATTATTACTCATAAATAAAAGATGTTATTAAAGGAAAGAAAAATCTCGACACTGGCGGGGTTCGATACGGGGGCGTATACCCGAAGGTCGCGGGTTCGAACCCCGCCAGTGTCGAGATTTTTCTTTCCTTTAATAACATCTTTTATTTATGAAAGCCTTAGTACCTAGTACATAATTTCGTACAGCCCTCGGTCAATAAAATGGTGTTATACATTTCAAACTGACACTTATGGAAAACTTATTTGTTCTATTATATTTGTGGTGTATGTTATGTTCAATTAAACCAATCAGTGACTATAGTAAGATGTTTCACGAATGTGCTCACTCGTGCCAACTAGCTGTGATATGGATCCCCTCACCTCCTCGTCACCACACAGACATCGGTTTCAAGTCTTGCGGTTTCGCCGCAGGCGCTGTCCCAAATATGTTGCTTGCAAATGCAAGATTTTGGTGTTACTTTCATAGTTTAAAATAGTCCGGTCAATTTATACATCGAAGGGTTCATTAATTCCCATCAAGCTGAAAGGTGGTACAATTGTTCAAAATGTAATTATAAATAAAGCCTTAAAACTCCCCATCATTCTCTTGCGTGGTTTTTATTTATTCAAGGTGAAAGGTAAAAAAATGTGTTTTTTACGATTTTCTTCAAAACGGTAAGATCATAAAAATAACTTTAAAAAAAGGTATCAATATTTTTTTCCCTAAAGAGACCTCTTCTGAGTTAAAATGATTTAAAAAGTTGTAAGCGTCATTAGTTGCGTACTGAATGAGCGAGCCGCCTCGCGAGGCAGCCTCGGACGTTTGCCGCGGTGCACATGCCGCGCGAGGCAGCCTCGGTCTGTAAGTTTTCTTCCTCGCGCGGCAAGGTCGAGCCACGGTGAAGCTGAGGCACAAACGACGCTCAGTTTTACTAGAGCTTGAACAACTAATAAGAGAGGCAAAACACTAACGTCTTGAGTGAGCGCGGCAAACGTACTGAGGCGCTTTTTATCTTTGACAAAAACCGACAACGCTTGGCTCGGGCCGCGGGACGCTCGGGCGAGGCAGCGCGGGCGTTTGCCACTCGCTCAGTCAGTACGACTTATCTACCTATTGTATGCCTTATCTTCTTTCAACCGTAGTTGCTGCTCATCAAAATTTTTTGGGTATTAATTATGAACATGCAGTTTGCGAAGATATATAATTGTATGAAAAATAACATGAAGTCTTGAAGGCTCATTAGTATATTTAATTTGATTATTAAACCGGTTGACCATTTATCGTCTTCTCGTTTCAGTCAACGCGCTTTCTGTTTCTCCGTATGTTTAAGTAATAGTGAAATACAAAATTATCTCGTGAAATTGGCAAGCCAAATAGAAATCATTACACGAATAGAAAATTTAATTAAAACTAAAGTTACTAACTACAGTCAGTTCTTTATTAATTTCGAAGAATTTGGTAAGAGGCGTAGTGTTCAACCGCAGGCTGTAGGTAAATGAACAGAATCGGAGAGTAGGAAGCGACTGGGAATACAAATTACTGTTCTATTGATTCGTTCGTTCTACGGTTTGGTTGCTTCCCTAATTGAATTCAGCTAGAAACCACTCGCTTTACACACTTCTATTGATTTGCTCGGAGCGATTTTGATACGACACAAAAAGAGAGAAATTACTTTAGCTTTGTTTAAATTAAAATTTACAAATGAGATAGAACATACATTTATTTGGTACAAACAAAATAACCAGAGAAATAAATAGTTATTTACTGTCAATTTTGCTACACGCAGACATTATTTATTATAGTGTGATTAATAACTCAAATTTTCATACGTATAACGTTGTCGAACAGAAACCAAAATATTTATTAAAATCAAAGTTTCAGTTTGAATTGTACTTACACATATTAACCATTTTTTTTGTTTTTTTTTCATAACTGTATTTTTGGCGTATTTTTGTTTTGGTGCTAAACAGTTATTCAATTCCATATTCAGTTGCTAATAAAAATTTTACAAGACACAAATACTATTAAACTCTTTTATTTAAGTAAACAGCGTTGAGTTTCCTACTAAAGTATTTCCTATCGTGCAACTCTGTGAAATTTTAGCAGTATCATGAGAGCAGCAGCCCGGTCTCCGGTGACCAAAGTGAGATAGAACAAATAAACTTTCCATCCGAGGCTACTTTGGGAGTCACCTGACTTACAGCAGCTAACATACTGCAGATTACTGCTACTACTATGTTTGCTTTATGACATTTTATTTTTTAGTTTGATGTGATCAATGCAAACAATATATATTATTGTCTTGCTCGTGACATTTACCTATTCGTTTTTGTGAGTAGAAATGTTTATATCTTGAAAAATAAATCAGTAACCATTATAACAACTTTCGTGTAAAGTTGTTTTTAACACATATATTTTGATTAATTAATAAAACCTGAATATTTTGCACCACTGCAATAACGAATTGGTACTGACTCAGTACTACGTATATTTCACATTTAATTCTTTTCACCTCTTCTATTATTCCATAAAACTAAAAAATCACTGTAACTAACAGACATGACGTGAAAATAGTAATCCAGGAATTCTTACTCAAGATTAACGTACAAGAAATGAAATATTAAATATTTAAACATTGTAAACCATTATTTTCAAGTACCTTAAAAGCCTCGGTAAGCACAATGTAATACCGAAGATGCAGATAGAAAGCCGGCTTAGCAAAAAGTTTCATTAAAACCAAAAAGGTTTAGTCAAATAAGTAGGAACGTTCGTTCTCAAGCCAAACACGAGTTTTTGTTGTGTATTTACATTCTACGGACAAAAGAGACCTACTTTACTTTTGTAACTGAGTTACTTTTGGGGATCCCCTGTTAAGTGCTATGATGAAGCGAATTTTTGAGCTTAATTTGGTGGCAGTGGAAAGTTAACTAGCATTTATACAGAAAACTAGTTTCGAATTTTCAATCCATTGTTGCCTTTTCATGAGTCATGTGTGCGGTTTACTTACCAGAGTTTTATACGATGAAATTAACATTGTGATTTATACGGACGTAGTTGTATGAAAATGTATTTAGATATATATATAGCTTAAAATATAAGTTACATGCTAGTATAGTTTTTTTAAATAAATGAGTTAGTGAGTATGTACATAATGAAATATGGGTTAAGCTAATTTTTATCGTATTTTTTTTAATAATACGAATTTCGTGTGTTTTCTATTCGCAAGTTCAATATAGCGCAGCTTAATGTCAATGTCGAGTTATTATGACATCATTATTTTATTTGCGGGGGTGTTTTACTTGCTTTGTTTAAAAAACTGAAAACATGTGTGCTGGATAACTGCGATGCAATAATGAAATCTGTATTTTGCAATAATTTTTACTTCCAAAATAGGTAAAGTTTTGGTAATCGGTTTTTTTTTATTACTTTATTTCGCGTTATTTTTTATTTATATTTCTGTATTATTGTAGGTATGTTATGAAGTCTTTTAAATTTTATGACAATACTCACAATCCTTACTCTTACTATTATTTGGTGGTATGAATAAAAGGTCTGAAGTTGGTTGAAAAGACTTTGACAAGTATTATTTCGTTTCTGACAGTTTACTAATTTAGGACCGATATTGAAATAATATCATTCTTATAAAAGGACCTATTCCTAAGGAATTTATTCCTGAATTTGGGTGCCACTTATACTTTTTTGTTTTATCGAATAGTATAATTTTATTATTTATTTATTAACGTTTGTTTGAACTTATTTGATATGTAACTCACCTGAAAAACCTACCCTTGATGTCGGTATGGCAAAACAAGGAAATAAATTCCTACAGAACCATGCAACCGGGCAGTAGCTTGGTCCTTACAAGAGTTTTAGTACGCTTTATCTGTATAAAGAACAGTTGGCACAGCGCTTTACATAACTGAAAGCGGATATCCCCGTGTTATTCTCATTGTGCCGATAGTGCATCTCTTTCAAATTGAACTGCGAAAACGGGATAGAAGTATTGTTTGTCCGAATGATAGTTAGGAATGGCTACTGTTCGGTGGCTCGCGGTTACTTTGTTGGCGGACAGTGAGCGACAGAAGTGAGCGGGCACAGAGTTGGTTTGCAACTAAATACTAGCTCTTTTTAAAACGTTGCATTCTTATTTTGTTCGTTGGCAGAATTGTCTGTTGCAACTTTGCAAAGTTACAATTATGTGGTGAAATGTATTGTGAATCCTAATTCTTGGTTTTATAACTTTTTATGATTGTAGTTTGGCTTTTAACTGCAATAATCTGTTTATTCTTTGTTTGAGAAATTGCGTAGTAATAAAAGCCATTGTTTACCTTTTAGCTACTAGAATGCTGAGATTTTCTTTTCATAGAGAATTGTTAATTCATGGATTCGGAAGACCCTTTTTGTAATAATAGCCGTGAGCATCTGTAACAAAAGAAGTTGCATTTTGATTAACCCTTGGTATAATTGGTGAATAAGCACACAATGGTAGATTTTTCCTCATCACACAGTGATTGATCTGTAACATTATTTTGATTGTATTGGACTTATCATTAACGAAAGTTATCAATTTTACCCGATGTTGTTCCAAAAAAAATATATTTTACGTACTTTTCCGTTACTTTTTACGTATATTTTTTTTCTAATTTTTCATATACTGATCTAACTGTAAAACACGTGCATTGGCTCTATCTATGGCCCACGGCTATGAACCTAAAAAAGCGTATTCAAACTAGCGAATTCTCTACCTTTTCGGAAATGTGGTGAGGAAAAGCTGGTCATAAAATAGATAGTTTGTAATAGGATTCCTGAAATCCATTCATAACCTTATATGACATATTGGAGAATATCAGAGGATGCTATTTTTAGATACTGAATATAAAAATATACACATAGAAACAAAATATGTGATGCCCTTTGATTGATTATTTTTTTCCAGGTATCCGATTTGCGAGTAAAAGTTTCGGCGAACGCATTAATACTCCAAGAGGTAGAATTATTAGGGATATTAATTTCTGTCACTATTTAATAAAAAATACATACAATAACGCCATAAGTTCCCATAGGAGAACCGTAAAATCGATGACTACTTTGTACCAATCTAATAATCTTTATATACGTGGGCGTGTATTCTCACATTCGTACGCCTCCCTATTTGAGCACATTCTATATTGGATTTAAATACTTCTACCTTGGTCGTTCTCTGTGATATTTGATCGCAATATGTGATGATCGTCCTACACATAGAACAGCGTCGTGCTGTGCCATCGGGTCTTTTCGGACACTAACTAACTTGGAATTTAAAAGGCTTACCTTTTACAGCACCATTATTAGTGAGTAAGGAACTAAATTTACTGTGTCGGAAATTATGTGACCAACTTATGAAATCACAATAAGTCTTTTAATGACCATATGTCAACAGAGAATGCTACTATAATTTAAATTCGTCGCCAGGTAGTTAGATCGCAAAGTGTGAGTACTTACAGGTCGAAGTTAATCCGAAATGTAATCAGCGACCTTCACCCTTTCTGATATCACTTGAAATAATAAATTTGGCGACGCGGTCGCTTCTTTGTTCGTGGATTTATTGCGCTGCGGGTGGAAGTAAAAATGCTTCCTCGGGGAGTGCCAGCCCGCTCCCCGCATGCCGCCGGCTACGGGCATTAGTTTAAAACGCACGTACCGGGGTCACCCGCACTATATCTTCGGGATTGTCTCGAAGTTAGCACGGGTTTAGGGTTCCGCGTTGAGAGGTTTCCGCCATTTGTAACTTTTTATCGTGACGCAATGATGTCTTAAGTTATTACGTGTTCTGCTCTCTTCATTCTTATAAATTTAACTTACACGTGGATTCTCTCTATTTAGGTGTAGCAAAATATGTAGCATGTCAATTACATGAAAATAAAATATTATTTGTTGTAGCATAAATGTATCGCAATTCTAATCCAATACAACGAAGTTATATTACTTAATTTATTTAAACAGGACAGAACCGTTTGTAGCTATCCAATTTCCATTAAGCGTTGGAAACGTTTTGATAAAGTCCACAGCTTGAAATTTAATTAGAGCGGGCGTGTAGCGACCCGGATAGCGATGTCCTGCCATAAACACAAACATGGCATTCAACGAGTTTACAAAAACACCGACAAAAATACAGAGAAGTACTCAGAAGCAGATTAAAACTATCATAGAGTGGGGGCGGCTGGGGCGGAATGGGGGCGTTTTAATTAAACCGCGACGACACCACTGATTCAATAAGCAGTAGCACTTCAAGTGTTGGTAAATCAATTTAACTCGTAAGAAAGGGTTGTCGGGTTATAAATGGGAACTGCGTCGCCGGAAACTAGTAACAATGGTAAAACTTAGAAACTCCTAGTTCAGTGGCTTCAAAGTCTTCATTATATACCCACGAATATCATAATGCTTACGTTAGCTTTTATGTCAAAAGTGTTTCCTCATAAGTACTTGGTAAACTTTGTTGATTTATCTAGGCTATTTGGAAAGTCTGTATTTTTATTTATAACTGTTACATCGTACTTTTTACTATGTATAGAACAAACATTTATAGTTTTTGCCCGCAAGTAATAAGATGGTTTTGTTTTTACATGGCCCAAAGTGAAATCCTCATTTAAAGTGTCATCTGAACTCAAAGCCACAGCCTCTTAGTGTGTTCATAATTTGAAAAATTGGTAAATTAACCGTGAATAAGTAGGCTGTCGCTAGGCCGGGACAGTAGGGGGGCGACAGGGGGCGGTATCTTCATCAGCCGCGATCAGATAAACAAAGTTCCAATATTAATTAATCAGCGATCCTGTCCGCCGACTCCAATTAAATTTTGTTATTATAAACTTTCCACTTGTTCTCTAACGCAACGCTGTTTATAGAAAAACATTAATAAAATAAAGTTGGGAGACTGTTAGTGTTATTTAAAAAACATTTGTCTTGCGAAAGTCCTGTTTTTAAGAGATGTAAAGAAACATTTAATTGAAATTCCGAAGGGCCGTTTCTTAAAGCGAGTGAATTTGAATATCATACATAAATAACCAATTTAGAGATATACAAGTACTTGTATTACAACAACCCAATGATTTTATGCGACATACAGCCTTTTTCACAATTGAGCATTCTAACTCTAATCAGAAACAATTTTATTCTCTTGGATATTTAAGAGATATTTATATAAGAGGCACAATAAGAAAACTAAGATACAAAAAGCTCTTTATAAATAAGAAATATTTTCATAGAATAGATGAAAAATAGCAAGTTATATCTGCGAGAAAATAGTTTCGGAGAATTTCAATCAAATGTAATAGTTTTGATTCGCAGTGTTTATGAATCCCAACCCTTACAGAACACACTTTACCAAATCTCGATTAAATTAAAAAAATAAAAATAAAATATCTTTATTAACATTTATTTATTATATACACAATTATTTATTTTATATTATTTGTAGTTTATTACAGAGAGGATGGATGACAGTAAATTAGTGAAAAAGATATATATAGCCAATGTGGAAGGTAATGTTAGTAGAGGACGACCTCGGAGGACACATTTGGATCAAATAGAAAATGTGCTCAAAAAGGCAGGTGTCCGCAGTATGAAGAATAAAAGAGCATGTATGAAAAGATTGATGGATGTAAACGAAGCCAGAGAGGTTTGCCAGGATCGTACAAAGTGGCGATCGATAGTCTCTGCCTACCCCAATGGGAACTAACGGCGTGAGAACATGTATGTATGTATGTTTTACTAAGAGCCACATAAACAA
The DNA here is from genome assembly GCA_963576735.1 of Bedellia somnulentella. Lineage (NCBI taxonomy): Eukaryota > Metazoa > Arthropoda > Insecta > Lepidoptera > Bedelliidae > Bedellia > Bedellia somnulentella. The sequence goes on from OY755174.1 coordinate 2,957,330, forward strand.
TAAGAGAAGTAAAGAGTAAAACCAACACAAAACTTTATTTTTTTACGCTACCGAAACAAAAATGGACACAGACTACTGGTTACCAAATGTCGCCTTCAGCGCCATTGAGAATCGAAGTACCACTAATAAATCAGGATCGCACTCGACGACAAGGATCCCGCGAGATGATCCCAAGGGATCGCATTTGAGAACATATTGCCTTTGAAGTCGGTATATCGTTTTAAGGAAAACTACATAAAATTAGTCGTTACAGTAGTAAATACGATGAATTGAAATAATTTTTATTTTTTGCTTATTCATTAACTTGGCACTCAGCAGTATAAAATTTGTTAAAGATTTGAGTTTTCTCACAATATTTACCTGCTTATCTCCTAAAAAGCGTCATCACTTCAGAGTAGAACTTCTGATTTCAGAGGTTTGAAAACTGAAGTCTGAGTAAATTATGATCGTCTGTTTAGACTAAATGTATTAGCAGCACATCAAAGGCAAGTAATGATATAAACCATGTAGTAATCAAAGTAACCATATTTTTCCCTTATAATTTATCTCAATAGGTACTATCCAAGCGCCTACGTAATGTAACGTTACATTCAGAAACTGTCAGTTTCTTATCTACAAACATATACTCTCGCCCCATTTTCGGTTTCAATTTATGAAAATGAATTACATTCAGACCATGAGATTTAGACCCAGTTTAATAATATATTGCAGACTGAATCACCCGATGATTTGAAAATTAAGATCATTCCTTTCTTTCAAGAGCATATAGCTCTTACCTTGGTAAAAGTCGATCGTCTATTAGTCTACCAAACGCACTAGAAGTCCAAACTGTTGTGCCAGAGTATATTCGCCCACCGAGAGGCTAGGGCATAGGCTGTGAGAATGATTTATATCATCCGTTTTTATGTACTTGTGCCATTGGATTACTTTTTTCCTTTCTCAAACTAAAATTTTCAATCCGTATGTCTCCGAAGGGGTTGGCAGTGGTACTAATACTTCTGAAAATCATCCACCACCACGTGTACCCACCACGTTTTGCTTGGACAGTGTACTCACGTAATAGGAGCAGGCCTATCGCCGTTCTGTATTCCAAATACACTGTCGCATGACAAAGTACAATTAAACCGTGTGAATTTTTTCACAATGTTTGCCCTCACCGTGAACAACCATGATAAATTACTAACTATTTCGCCTTTCACAAATATAAGAATTTTATTTGAAATTCTTAACTTATCAATTTCTACTCGTACCAATTGTCCACCACGATTAAAGCACCTAAATATGGCTTCCCTTTACTTTTATTTATTTTAACTATCAAAACCCTTTAAATATCATATCCTGATGATTAAAGAACCATCTCATGCCATATCTTCCTCGCTTATTTCAAATAAACAATAATTTCACTATACCTAATTGAAAATTATTATTCCGACAGTAATGATTTTTAAGTGTAAACCCTTACAAAATACCGCTGTGGCTAGTACTACAATAGATCTAGTTATATTTGTCCACATAGACCCAATACTAGGCGATGGCTGCAGGCTTCTCGTTAAGACACAAATCAACAAGACGCTCTGATTGCGCCCCTCAGGAGGGGAGGGGGCCGCTCTTCAACCGGAGGGGGAGGGAAATAGCTCCTCTGGTCCAGCTTTGGAATATATTAAAACACGGTAGCCTATTCAGATTTAGAACAGTCACAAATAAGTATTTTTTAGTAATATTTGATGTTTTTTACTGTATATTACTTTAACAACCTTTGTGTCTCAGTGGAAAACGCGGTCTTAGATACAAAAAGTTGGTAATAACTGAGCGTTTTGATTTGATAAGATGTTAATTTCAATAAGTACCGATATACCCCCAGATTGATGTACACCCACCATTATAAACGAGTACTGTTTTGATATTAAGTTGATGTAATATTAAATGCAAACAATGTTGTCCTAAACTTCACTAGTGTTCAATTAATTATATAGATATTTTGCTAATAACCGTCGGCCAACGAAGTTGCACAGGTCGACGAGCATATTATATCATCAACTTTGTCTGCGCTTTGCAGATTATTATTAGACGGTCAAAGTCCCAGTACGGCCCGCACCATTCTGGGAGGAGAAGGGATTTAGTCTAGGCTTTAAAACTTTTGTCAGGCTTTGTAAGTTGGACATCTACAATGACTAACGACCATTTGATACCTTCAAAACATTTAGCTGAAAAATTTACCAAAGCATTTCATATTTCAGTATTGAAAGAAAAATAAATAAACTTTTGATAAAGTTGTCGTTAACTGGGAACCGTTGTCTACGAGGCTACACCGATGATATACTACGACATTGCTACGAATATTGTAATTTATCGTAGTCCCCGCGTAGAATGGAGTTTCCCAGCCGTGCTCCGCGCCCTACTAAAATATTTTGTTCGGAAAGCGTACATTGTTCGAGTAAGCGATGCGTATTACGAGTACTTTACAAGTAAGCAGAAACTTTTCTAGAAAAAATATAGCTTGTTTTTATGTTTCGCTGCGATAAATAGCCTAGATAAACACACGTGGGAAATTGGCTGAATTGTACCTCGACACGCCGCGGTCGCGTGCTGCTTTTTACAAATCTAGGTATGGGTACTGAGGTACTTGCTGGGTACGAACTTACACGGTTTCAGTGAGTTATTGCTTGCAATGCTTTTGGTTTCATTCCCACAACAATTGATAGTATTAGAAAAGCAAATATTCACAATCATGCATTAATTTAAATGGTACCAACTAACCTGTACTTACGGCTCTATATACTAAAAACTGGCAGTCAGAAGTTCGGATTTAAAAACTTCAGCTACTTTTGAAAGCCGAAAGGAAATATAATTGTGATGTAAAGGTTGTTTAGTGATGGATCTTTTGTCACTTTGCTCGACAGCTGCTTAAAAGGCTTAACCCTAATTCACCTGCACAATCCTGTGAGTAGAAATAGTATAGTGCTGTTCTTAGCCTACATTACTTAATTATATATTTTACTACCGATTAAATATGTATCAAAAAAAGTATGTTTCTATATGAGTTGAATGGAACAATCATCGCCCTTAAAAATACAATTGACCCGTTTCTTAATAAATTTTAATGCCAGATTGCAGATCAAACAAATTTATTTAGAACACAACAACATTATTTTTATTTTTCAGGTGCACTGAAACACTATTTTATCAAAGCTTTCAGGAATTTAGAGCGAACTTTAAAAGTTTTTTATTAAAAAGAAGCCTTGATTAAAAGCTCGCCAGGAGGCTGTGGCGTTGCTGTTTTGTTCTAGAAAGATCCATTTATTAGTGGATGCTTACTGAGATTATCTGGGACGGGCATTTTCTCGTTCGGCCGTTTTGGCTGCATTGGCCGTTTGAAACAGAGTTGCAAAATAAATTACGGTGATACGTTCTGTAAGGCATTGCTTGTCACTAATTGATTGCAAATTGGAATTATTCCAGGTTAGAACCTAATAAATGCTACTAGTTTTATGGGGTCAGCTTATAAGAGTACATACATATACTCACGGCTGTAAATCCTTAGAAGGGGTAGCCAGAGATAAGGAATTAGAAATTCCTCAGCCACTTTTGGAAATGTGAATGGGGAAAAGATGGTAAAAATAAAGGTTGTTGGTGATGGGTCTCCAACCGCATCGCCCAAAAATCCCTTAAAAGCCCCAACACCGTTAGTCGCCTCTTACGTACACCCACCGGAAGAAATGGGGTAGTGTTATTCTAAGCCGACACTACACAGCAGCACTACACACTTATAAGAGTACTAGCACATTTGTTCCCCTGGGTACCGTTTCTGGTTACTAAAGATATGGGGCTCTTTAATTATTATGTATTAAGTGAATTTACCACTCAGAGTTTGTCTAAAAGTGATCTCAAATTTAATTTCTATAAAAGATATAATTTTTGTGTTAGTTTCATGCTCAATAAAAACTTTTATATTCTAAACTATACTCATGTCTATAAATAAACAAGTAAGAAAAGAATGAATGTATAAAAAATGCTAATCCACTTTGACCGAAATTCCTAAACACAAAATATGCGTGTCGTAGACGTGAATGTCTTTAAAAGGCCTTTGTAGGGTTTTTTAATTTAGCGGAGAACTGGATACTCCGGATATTTGCAGGCTCTCTCCAGGGGTGGGAGGTCTGTCAGACCCTGACTCGACAGACCTCTGTCAGTAACTTTAGTTGCTAATTTTACAACATTAGGTATTAACCTATTTTAGAAAAAAAACTCTCCTTTATGTAAACACAGAAATTATCGTATTTAAATAACGTGCTATTGTATGATTTGATTTCAAATTCCATTTTAGATCAACTACTTGCAGGTATGTTCCTAATACTTATCTACATTTATTAGCAAGTTTAAAGGGGCTTCAATAATAACGTAAAGTATTGATTATTGCAGAAGATTTTCTAATTAAAGAGATTAAGATAAATAAATTCATATAATCTCTAAAAACAATCCTGTTGGGTTATAGATAAATTACTTCTATATTCCAGGTCTTTTCCTTACTGTTTTTGTAATACTAGTATAGCAGTGAGAATATTTAGTTTACTATAACTACAAGATTACGAAAACAGGGGAACCACTGAACAACAATGACAAAAAAATACAATTCACAAATATGTACAAAATACAATGCCCTAAAGTAATTGAAGTACGAAGGACGGTTCTAGTGTAAAATGTGCGAAAATTTGACAATTGTTGTTGTTCACGACACAAAGTATTATTTGTTCTTTTCTGAGCTCTGTTGGACTCATCTCTCGGTTGTTGTGAAGTACTTCCACAATTACGTGCCATGGAATTGTCTGAACTTTGTGACTATTTTGTGACAATGACTTTAAGCCGTGATATAACGATTCTTGTCGACCGAAATGAGAAATAATTTTGTAGGTTTAACTGGATGTGTCCTTTACTAGAAATATTGTTAGGGTTTTGTTTTTATCAAAGAGACATGATAGTCCAGTGGGTAGAACACCCGTCCGAAAATAGAAGGGCGTGAGTTCCAATCCTAGGTCGGGCCTACACCAATTTGTCTTTTCTAAAGTCATATGTGTGGTTAATTATTCATGGTTCTTAACGGTGAGGGAAAACATCGTGAGGAAACCCACATGGCTGAGTTGTACTTAGTCATGTGACAGTGTATTCGTACAAAACGGCGATAGGCCTGCCCCCTATCACGTGAGTACACTGTCTAAGCAAAACGTGGGTACCTTCTCTGGGCACTAGATGGCGCTGCCATGTAAGTTCAGAAGTAATTGTTCCTCTGCCAACCCCTTCGGAGATAAACGGCGTGAACGTTTATGTTTATGTTTATCAAAGAGTCCTACTTTTTGTGTTGAACATACAGGTTACTATGTATTGTGTGTGCCATTGTGCCACCGTATAGGCATTATTTTTTTGGTGATTGTGGCAGTTTTCTACTGGTTTTGTGGCTAGCAGGTTTAACTACCGCTGTAGTAGATATTGATAAGATGAATATTAATTTTTGTTTATGGCGTTATTTATATATATGCATTATATATTTTTCATTACACAGTCGATTTTTATTCCTTTACAAAAAGTCACTATTGTACTTTTCTTGGGGCTAAATTAATCTGTCTATTATGTCCCTAAATATTAATTATTCATAAATTTTATAATGAACCCGCTTCAAGCAATTATTACTTTAGGTTTCAATGATAGCTGTGTTTATTATTATAATCAATTATATTATACAAAGTTAATTATACAGTGACAATGGTCTATAGTATATCGCTTAACAAGTTACAAAAAGAAGTTCAAAACAAAAACTCACCTTATTCGACAACCAACACAAAAATATGGAAAAGCTTTTGTTGGCACTACACAGTTAATACATTTAAACTGAATTTAACACTTACATTAATCATATAAATTAACATTTCAATATATCCCAATACGAAAATGTAGACAAAGATATTGATGTCTGAGCTAAGTGGGACAATTTCATTATTACTGCCGTCCGTCAGTCGGAAATAGTTCAGATCAATAATAGCTGGTGCATTATTCAGTGTGCTCGCTTTAATATATACAGTAAATAGGAGAGCGTTTCAGAGGCCGCATAGCGAAATGACATATTTGATATGTTTGATAAATAATATCCAAGAATTGTAGTGAATTGATATCAGACTGTTTATTCATATTTCTTGTTATTGATAACTAATGTTTTGTAGTTTTGAGCCAGTTTATATTTAAAATAATTGATAAATGAGAAGCGATATATGACTGCAACCGTGATGCGTAATAGGTAAATCACCCGCTTTTCATGCAGACTTTGCCGTCATTTGGCAATCCTTCGGGAGAGTAGTAAAAGGCTTGATCTATGCTCAGTTACAAGTTTGATTTATTTAATAAAATTCCTAGCTTATATACTTACCCTAAACGTGATCTTTATTAAATGATTTTATCTTTGATTTAAATTTAATTCTTATCTAATGAATGTGTCGTAAAAATAGATACGGCACACAGACTAATACTGGGCTGGGCCTGTACAAAATTTTCTTTTCGTGTTTTTGATGTATCATGGTTGTTAAAGTAAAGGGAAATCATCACGAGGAAACCTACATGGCTAAGTTGTACTTAGCCATGTGACAGTGTTTTCGTACAAAAACGGCGATAGGCATGCCCGCTATCACGTGAGTATACTGTCCAAGAAAAACGTGGTTATTCTAAACATCTGGTGACAATGGCATGTGATGTTCAGAAGTATAAATAGCTCTGGCAACCCCTTCGAGACATACGACTTGAACGTATGAGCCTTGGGAACTTAACTAGTACTACTTACTAGGCCAGTAACGTACAAACAGTTTCAACGTTGCTTAGAAAATAAATTACGGTCTTTATTAGCCATATATTACCAACTAAATATGACAAGGTGAAACCGAAATTGTGACAATCATTTCTTATTTCCTGCTGAATTTAGAAGAAAACATACAGCAATTCTATTTATTTCCTCTTACGTTGGAATTTATTTTCCGACAACAAACAGTGTACTCTGTAGAGCATACGAAATAATACAGCGCTCATCCCAAACACTCATAAACTGTGGTACCAGAGCAATTTATTGCTATAGAAGATATCTTGACACATTCATCAATTGGAACCTCCTTGACGGCAAAAAGAATTGTTTTGCTCTCTCTCTTTCTCACACTGAAGGATAAGGATAGCAGATGTGTATTTAATGAATTGATGTGTGGGAGCGGTGTGCTCTCAAGGGTATTTTACATGTGTAAATGGCGACAGAATCGTTTCACGCGACGTGAATTTAATGTCGGTCTCTTGTATCCAAACATCACAGTTATATTTGTTTTAGTTCGGCTTTATACCGCGAATATTGCCGACTGTAAATAAAGGATACGTTTTGATGCGTGATACGAATAGTTTAGTTGGTGTACGTTTATGCGACGGAAGAATTCTTGTTATTATTATTCAAGAACACGTCGTAAAATCAGCTTTTTGACATGTCCAGTTTCCGTAGAATCCTCCCTAGGCAAATAAAAACAGACAGACGCATGATATGGTCTGAAATCACATAAAACTCTAGTCAAACTTAAAGTATGAGCATATTGAGCATATTGTTATAGTTGTTCTTGCTACTGCATTGTAATTTAACTTTTTAACGTTCAGGCGGGCGCAAGTTTATTTGTAACCGTAGTGGATGCGCCTAACCTACAGTAATTATAAGGCATAGCAGATGAATGTTTTTTTTTTGGCTATACTCATCCACCCTCGTGTGTTCGTCTCTCCTATAGCTTCCTTAATTTGTGTTGCGGGGCTGCCGGCGGCCCTCTAAAGGCAGTTCTGCTTAATGTGATTTGATTGCTTCATATTTAACTTTGAGCTTCTAATGAAATTGTAACCGTTGCATATCTTGTGATTTGATAAAATAATTAAAAAAAATTCGCTGAATTTAATATTCCAAATTTAAACTTTTTGCTACATAATTAAATGAGTATTTTGATATATAGTTAAAATTATATACAATTTTGTATAAATATGAAACAGGTAAACATGGATGTAGTACATCGTTGAATAGTCTGATTTATGGTGATTTTGGCGGTGCCAAAAACATAAGACTACTGAAGATTTTGCTGACCTTTTAAAATTGCTTTTGCCACAAGTTACGAGTATAACGGCGATAGGCCTGCCCCCTATCACGTGAGTACACTGTCTAAGCAAAACGTGGGTACCTTCTCTGGAAACTAGATGGCGCTTGCCATGTGAGTTCAGGAGTATTGGTACCTCTGCCAACCCCTTCTGGGATAGACGGCGTGAACGTTTATGTTATGTTATGTTTTACGAGTACAACCCGCGCTATATAAGCAAAGGTATATAAAAATATACCAATAAAATAATAACATGTAAACTTCAAGTATTAAACATTTCCTTTACTGTTCGTATGATAAAAATCTTTATTCGGAAACTAAATAGCATCTCAATAACTATGAGGGATAGCGATAAAACATATTATTATAGGGATCAGGTGTTTTCTTAAAGCAGTGTTGTCAATGCTGGATTGGTACCCGCATCATTGGTTTGTATTCGAGGTCATATCTTAACTGCGAAGTCACCAAGCTACTAACTAATAAGCCGCTTAATAAAAATGATGTTTCAAGTGAAAAGTGCTTCGTGCTTCTTGCTATTAAGCTCTAGTTCATGAACGTAGGTTTAATACGAGGACTTTCTAAGAACTAATTGAAAGTAAGAATAACATTTAATAAGTTCATTCCTCATTTAATTTAATTTTGTTTCAATCTCTTTGAACAAACAAAATGTTGTGTAAATTATGACTGAGTACTGCAATGATCAGGCTATATGATTTAAAAACAAATATAGCCGTTGCTGTTTTATGTAACATGTCTGTAAAATCAGCAGTTTTATACCATCTTTAAAATGATTAATACTATTCTATGACAATTCCAAACAGAAACGAGTTTGTTGAAGGAGTATTTCCGTGTATTTGAAGCTCACCTTACCTTTAAAAATGTATTTCTGCAATTACACTGGCAAACTCGGCGAGATTTCTAAATGGGTCCTGATTACGGAGTGAATAAAGAAATTGAATTCCGACGAGTCGCGCTGGTCCGCGCCGCTGTATCGCGCTTTCAATCTAATTCGGAGACGACGAACTTTAATTTATTTTGCTGTGTCTTAAATATACTAGTACCCGGTTTACGGTTGCTACAGGGTGGTTTGTTTGCACTGATGGGGTTTATTTTAAAGGAAAGGATTGTAAAATTGGAATTTGTTGATGCTGAAAATCTGGATATCCCGTTGGCAAATTTTGTCTCTTGTAAAACCTTTATAAACAGTAAGTAAAATGTAAAATGCAGAATTCAAAATTATGCTACATGCAAAGACACAGACTATAAACAGTTCATTCGGCAGATGAGATGGTAATACCCAACACTCTTTATTTTACAATCTTTCCCCTTTCAAGTTCTAAATATTTTTTTGTCAATATAGACGAGCCGTTTTAATAATGACATTTAAAATGAAAATGATTTAATATAGTGAAAATAAAATTATAATTATGTATTTCTACATATTTATTACTAGTGGATCGTCCCAGCTTCGCACAGGTAGCGTTGTTTTTTTTAAATATCTGAGGTTTCTTTCTTCAGTCACTGCTCAAGCATTGTGAAATTCAGCGCTACGTTTTCAATTTATTAAATTTATAGCACTCCCTAAACAGTGTAGTTTGGTGATTTTGAATGCGCTTTAATGAACGGTTCAGTATTTCCGTTTAATAGCAAATTTTGGAATAAAACGCGATGAAGTACTTATACTAAACAATAAATCATTACGTGATGTAGGATGTAACTACTGGCGCCATCTAGTATGTTATATGTAAATTAGTAAAGATTTGGTTTTGATCACGGGCGCGATGGCTTATTTTATGTATAATTTCGGTGTTTCTCTACCGATTTCTATGATTTTTTTTTATTGAATAGGTAATAATGTTACCTTTTTTAAATTATGGATGAGTGAGAGGTTTACAAACGTAAGAGTAAACAAATATAATCAGAATGTTCCGAACTGCTAAGCTATCAGGAAATACACGTGTTATTGTGAGTCAACCGTAAAAGATAGACATAAACTGTTGAGGATTTTTTTAAGATAATTTTATGAAGAATATTTCCGTCATACATGATTTCTATGTAAGTTTAACCATTAAGGCTGCACACGCGACGGAAGCTTAAAAAATGGAGTAACTTCTCCCGTTTTCCCAAAATTTCCCGAAATTCCCCTTTACTACTCTGCTGGAAAGTATACAAAAACCTGCGCAGGAGTATGAAGAATAATTGTACCAAGTTTCGTTAAAATCCGTCGAGTAGTTTTCGTTTCCATAAGGAACATACAAACCGACAGACAGACAGACAGACAGACAGACAGACAGACAGACAGACAGACAAAAATTTTACTGATTGCATTTTTGGCATCAGTATCGATCCCTAATCACAATCTGATAGTTTATTTATTTATTTATTTTATTTATTTATTAAGGACAAACAATGGTAACAAATTTTATACATACATTGGTGATAAAAGACATTAAATGTTATTGTCAATTCGTTACTTTGACGTTTATCACGAGGACATAAAGTGGTATTATTATGAAAAAAAAAAACGTAAATAAGGGAAAAGTATCTAAAGCTAACATTCAAATATATATACAAAAAAAAACCTAGATAATAACTAAACCAAATAACATCATATCACTGTCGAATCAGGGTCTCCGCTGCCTGGAGCTTAAGCTGTCTTAAGGTGCAATTAAAAATATCAATATCACTGAAGTATTCGTTGTAAGTGTGACAAATTCTGTTTAGGGGAGCTCGGTTGCCTGCTATAGTTTTGCTGGGCTGCTCATGAAATAAATTAGTATGCGGACGTCTACCGTTTATGGAGCGCGGAACTTGGTATTTTATTTCTTCAACTGCTAATCGACATTTAAAATTATTATTACATATATTATATAAAACTGCTACGTCGGTCACTGTACGCCTTTGACTAAGAGGTGCTAATTTATATAGAGTTAAAAGGTTATGATAGGACATTCTTGATCGAGTTAGTTTGTAATGTATAGCTTTGAGGGCTTTTTTTTGTATAGACTCCAATTTGTTAATGTACAACTGAAAATAGGGATTCCAAATTACTGAAGCATATTCCAGCTGTGATCTGACAAGAGTTTTGTAGAGATATATTAAAGTAGATGCATTTCTAAATGATTTGCTTGTTCGCAATATGAATCCTAACATTTGGTAAGCTTTATTGTATATAGTGTCAATGTGTTCCTGAAAGATCAACTTTTCATCAAAAACAACACCTAGATCGCGGATGGATGTTACTTTTTCGATTTGATGGCCACCTATGTTATAGTTAAATAATATCTTATTGCGGTTTCTAGTAAATGAAATTTGTTTACATTTATTGAGAGCAAGTTGCAGTTTGTTACGATTGCAGAAAAGATAAAAGCGATCAAGGTCTGATTGCATATTTATACAGTCTTGGAGGGTTCTAACGGGACAGTACATCTTCAGGTCATCAGCAAATAGTAAGACCATGCTATGCCTGAAGCATTGGCCTATTTCATTGATGAAGAGCGAATACTGCAAAGGCCCGATTATAGAACCTTGGACCACGCCCGAGGTCACCATTTGTTGACCAGATTTGTTCCCGTTAACAGAAACATATTGAGTCCTGTTCGATATGTAGGAAGCAAACCACCTTAGTAGATTTCCCTTAATGCCGTTAAACGCTAGTTTCTGAAGTAGAAGTCTATGATCAACCTTGTCAAATGCTTTTTGAAAATCGGTGTATATTGAGTCCACCTGTACTCTATTATCAAGGAAATTAAATAAAAAATTTGAGTATAAAATTAAGTTCGTAACGGTGGATCTACCCTTCAAAAAGCCATGCTGTTCATCGGCGATATGAGGTGTTAAAATAGCTGATAATTGATCATGAACCATGGTTTCAAGAACTTTTGGAATGGCTGAAAGTACAGAAATTGGGCGATAATTAGCGATATTAGATCTATTTCCAGACTTGTGTAGAGGAATAACACATGCCACCTTCCACATGTCCGGAAATATCCCTTCATTTAAACAGCGGTTGAAAAGGATGGTTAGAGGTGTAGTCATTTCAGAAAATAACATTTTAAGAAGTATCGGGGGTATTTTATCCGCACCTGGACCCTTGGAGGCATCGAGGGATTTTAGATATAATTCCACTTGGTCCTCCGAAAATTTTAACATATTAATGTTGGGGGAGTTTAAATCTGAAGGGAAAGCTTCCAATTCATCTAACTCTATGCTTTCTAACGGTTCAAATACCGAAGTAAAAAATTCGCTAAACATTTCGGCTATATCGGCAGGGTTGTCTGAGGTAGAGTTCTGTAGAGTCATAATGTTGGGGTAACTTGAGTCATTTTTCTTAAGGGATGCAACATATTTCCAAAATTGTTTTACATTACCCGCGATATTAGTCTCTACATTTGACATATAGTCTCTATAGCAATTTTTCAAAAGTTTTTGACCTCTTTTCCTCAGCAGTGTAAACTCTCTGTAGTCACTTAAATTACCATATACTTTCCATTTTGACCATACGCGTTTTTTACGAGATAGGGTGGTTTTCAGGGCTTTAGAAAACCATTTGGGGTACTTAAGAGAATTTGTAGTTTTTTTTAGCGGAACGTATTTATTGATAGCATCATATAAGTAGGAGTAGAATTTATCAACAGCCTCATTTAAATCTTTTGTATTAAGATCGTGGGCCCAGTTTATAGTGTTAATTTCCTTACTCATAGCCGGAAAATCACATTTATAAAAAAGGTACTTAGGGTTCTTATTTGCTGGCATAGGCTTAACTAAATTTGTACTTATCAGTTTGTATGTTACTGGTGGGTGATGTCTATCTTCCTTTGCAATTGTTAAGTTTGGTTTTAAGCATTCACAGTTAATGTTGGTGAAGAATAAGTCCAGCAAACGATTGTTAATATTGAAAAATTTATTGAATTGATTAAGTTGCAGATATCCTGCTGTATCGAGTAGTAATCTATCAATCAGATTGATTTCAGTGTTTTGAGGAATAAATAAATTAGAATCTCCCGGCTTTAGACACCATTGAAGCGAGGGTAAGTTGTAATCTCCGGTGATACAATAGTCGTACATAGGATAATTGGAGTGTATATTACATAAATTGTCAAAATGAGCTTGGTAAATTGTTTTAGGGGAGGACGGAGGAATGTAAACTGCAAACAAAAGCATAGAGTTAGCACTTACCCGGGGTAAGCTGATCACTACCTCCTCTATAGAGCTGCACTCTAATTCCGATCGTCTCGTAGCCTGAAGGTTTTTACTTGCCGCTATTAAAACTCCTCCACCGTCCTTTTTTGAACTAGTACTTAGGTCCCTGTCTCGGCGGAATACAGCGTATCTATCGTCAACAATTTCATAGTCAAAAATACCTTTTGTGAGCCATGTTTCAGTCAAAATAATTATGTCATAGTTAGATTGAGATATATTTAACCTAATGTCAGTTAGTTTATAGCGTATCCCTCCACAATTTTGATAGTAAATGTTCAGATTGTTATTACCTATCCTTATAAATGTTAAAATATTTAGTATCAAATAAATCCTGCACTGTACATATTACACCAGTGTACAGGTAGATGGAAGGGAATGCAAATTTGGTTACTTCAGTGATACATAACAGTGGAAAAGGCATGTAATAGTAATTTAAGCAAGCTAAGGTTATAAAATTTCGACTTCGAGTGATTCCTGTGCATAAAAAGTAGTAATTTAGAGATAGAGACGTGTCTGATTCAGCAGTGACATAACAGTGAGATAAAATAAAGTAAAAAGTAATAAATAATAAGTTTAGACGTAAGTAATTGGTAATTAAAATATAAAGGGTAAATAGTCACAGCTTCTGGAGATCATTTTCACATCTAATGGTAACAATTTTCGAAGTATCAGCTTTTCGAGCTAAAATCGTGGCATTCTTGATCCAAATAAATTTATAACCCTTTTCTTTGGCTGTATTGCGAGTTTTCGCATATAGGATTTTCTTCTTTAAGGTGAGGTGCTCGTTCACATAAATCTTTTCTGAATCTCCTGTGTCTGATACTTGGGCTGTACCTCCGGACGCCGCGCGACGCAGCTGACCCACAGTAAGGCCTCGGCGAGATCTGCATGCTGCTACTACGTCACTGCGCAGCCGTCTTTGTGACAAGTGCAAAATTATATTTTTTGGCCGCTTTGACTGTTGATTGTGGGCGACCCGATGTACGTCTGCGATACACGAAGCTGGTAGAGGAACGCCTATAATTGTCCCAAGTGTTTCGACTATATGAATTAAGTTTTCGCCAGCCTTCTCAGGGATATTTTGGATTTCCAAATTACAATTTCTTGATCTCTGCTCCAAATCATCTGCATTATTTTGAAGAATAGAAATTTCGTTTCGTAGCTCCATGTTTTCCCGCTGGAGTTTAAGTGATATATCAGATAAATTTGACATTTGTTCATCCATAGTTTCAAACTTCGTGGTAAGGTCCGTAATGACCTTTGATATGTCTGTTATTTTTTTGTTCATTGCCTCTTCAAAGCCATCGATTCGCGCCAAAATACTGTCAAATCGGGCATCAAACCGCATAAACATCGAGTTTGTATCAACATTTATCATTGACGGCATTGTTTCCGATAGTAGTGGTGATAGGTGAGGTGGAGGTTGACATGTGGTGCTAGTTAGCGTAGCTGCAGGGCTGCTTGTTCTACTTTTAGGTTTACAAGAAGAGCATTTAAGTTTGGGTTTGTTCATTGCTAAAACCTTTCTAAACTCCTGTTCGCTATAATCTGCGCACCTGAAGTGATAATGATTACCACAAGATGCACATTTCAATGCATCATCTTTTTTTACCACTGCATTACATTTATAGCAATTCATTTTCGTATGGTAAGTTACTAGTATTGTTTACAATCAGCTTTGTCGTGCGTTTAAGTATGAGTCACCCGTTTCTATTGGTCGCGTCGCGAGCTGTCACAATCAGCTGTTCAGCATATGTCCACGCAAAAAACGGCTGAGTAATTATTGTAGCGCTTTCTTCTTCTAGCCTCGCTTTGTACTCGTCTTGCACCGCTGCTCCTTTCCGCGAACTGTCAAATCACGCTGACCAATAGACGATCGACAAACGAATTGGTCTATTACAAAAATTAAATTAAAACGGTAATAACCAATTTTCACTAGTTATTTTGAAAATATATTTCATGTACAGAATTGACCTCTCTACAGATTTATTATAAGTATATAAGTATAGATTTACTTTTCTGTTAACTGTATATGAGTCAGAAAAGACAGTATTATTTATATTTATGTATGGATAATTCGGGTAGTATTCATTAGTGAGTTCTCACCGTAAATACCAAAATCAAGACTCTTTTATACTTTTTTCTTCCGTGTTTACACACTAATCCCAATAGGCTTTTATGTGTAATTAATATTAATTCATATAATAGTACAGTATAGAAAGGTATGTAAGGGCAATATAGGTAATTTAAATGACGTGGTGGCAGATGAATATAATTGGAGCAAGCGACGTTAATTGTGTAGGCGTTGTATGCGGGCTCATCACAAGTCCCTTTGAAGTCGTCACTCCGCGCGCTGCCTTTGTTTGCGAAATAAGTTTTTACATGTCTGTGACTCGTGGAGGCCGCAAACGGGAACATGCCAACTTGTGAGAGATATGAGAGTAAGGGATTTCTGGGTGTTTGGAGTTGGGAGTCAAATATGTGGTGGTTGTTTTAGTCTTACGGTTGGTGTTGGTAAAATTTTAGAAATTAAGCTTATTAGGATTGGCTGTTTGGACATAGTGGTTTTTATGTACTCACGGCTATATCCCAAAAAAGGATAGCCAAAGATTAGGAATAAAAAATTGTAGAGCCACTTTTAGAACTTGAGAGGGGAAAGATTGTAAAATAAAGAAGGTTGGGTATGGTGTGGTAACATCGTACTAAGTCGCCCCTTACGACCCCCGCGACGAGACATAAGTTAGTGCTATTCGAAGCCAATACTACGCAACTATTTTACATGTATAATGATTTCGATATGGAGGTCTTTGAGGGAGGTCTATGTCGAACACTGGACGTCTATTTTGGCTGATAATGATGATGAATTTTATCGATACTCTCGGAAATATATTTGAAAATGATTCTTTTATGTATTATTTGAATGACAACTTCAAAAAAAGGTCTCACACAAAATAGTACTACGTTCTTTTTAATCCTCTTTGTGTTCCTATTTCGAAATGTTTTTACTTCTCGAGTTATTGCGTACTCCAATCGAAAGCAATAGTGAAGCGCGGTCGAGTGACGTCACATCCGGTCGCGGTGGCGCCAATAACAACAGTTCCCCTCCGCGCCGGAAACGTGAAATTTTCAATTAAAACTCTCCGGTGGTTTGCTTTGTTGTTTATTTTTAAACTGAGCCGGCCAGAGTTTGTTTAGTTGCTCAATTTTAATTTAGTTTCAACATTTCGTATTCTGATATCGAAATGGGAATGTTTCATATTATATACTAGCTTTTTGCCCGCGACTACGTCCGCGTGGACCACATTTTTTGCATCCGGTTTACATCCAAAATACCAAAACACAAAATTCTTTTGATGAAAATGGATGAAACCCTTATTTTTTCCAAAAAGACTATTAATGAAGAGTCCGATAAAGTCGGTCGATGAAAAAAATAATCGTGTAAATATGGGGAACCATATAAAAGTTATCTTTTTTTATGCTCCTGTGGGAACCCTTGCGAAATCCGGGAAAAATTATATCCTATATGTTGGCTAGGTGTATAACCTACATTCATGCCAAATTTGATCAAGATCGGTCCTGTAGAATTAACGTGATGAACGGACATACAGACAGACAGACAGACATTTTTTTCAAAAATAGCAAATTTGGCTTCAGTATCGAAAATAAAACATATTCCACCGGTTTTTTTTTTTAAATGTACAGTTTTGACCTCGTTACAGTCTTATTATAGTATAGATTTGTGTTTGCAAGGATACTTTGCATATATAATTCAGTACATTTTTTGATTTCGATGTTCTTTGTTCGAATATAGTAACATAAACATAAACGTTCACGCCGAATATCCCCGAAGGGGTTGGCCGAGGTACTAATACTTCTGAACATCACGGGTGGGGAAACCCACATGGCTGAGTTTTACTTAGTCATGTGACAGTGTTTTCGTACAAAACGGCGATAGGCCTGCCCCCTATCACGTGAGTACACTGTCCATGCAAAACGTGGATACTCTGAACACCAGGTGACAAAGTCACGTGATGTTCAGAAGTATTAGTACCTCTGCCAAGTATTAGTACCTCGAATATAGTGTTTTTAGTTTAATTGAAAGATAACAACAAATAACCTTACATACTAATTCATTCAGTGAAATTTACAGAGATGCTTCAAAGTTTCTATTAAAGTGGACTTAACTCAGGGAATTTAAATATGTGGCTTCGAATATGAATTCTACATATATCGTTGGACTATTTTAGTTTCGTGTAATCTAACTGGTTCACATTACTCTCTGGCGCCTTTCTGATGATTTCAGAGAATTTCGAGTATTAAAATACAGGTAGATTATTGCTTAACTAATGTAAATTAATGATTTCCGCAACCAAATTTTTCAGATAACCAGCACAAATTTTTCAATCTCTAAATCATATTCTGATTAAATGTTTGGAAACAAGCTCGCAGTTCAATTACATTTTTAGTAGTATTTACCTCAACATTGAGTGTTACTGGAATAGAATGAATTTGATATTGGCAAGCTGTTCTTATTTTCCTGGAACTCGGGGATTATGTTATTAAATGACAAATGTTTAATCCTAAAGATTTGTTTTGTGGAAAACATAGTCACAGCAGCAACGTATTTATTTGAAATAAGCTTATAAGTTCCAAATGTATAGAATGAAAAGATTTACGAATTTATATCTTTTTGTTCATGTAAACCTCATGTGGGGATTACTACTAATAAATAAAGAATAAATAAAGGAAAAAAAAATTCAAACCCGCGACCTCGGGTATACACCCCGACGCTCTGCCAATTGAGCTACCGTGTCAATGGCTGCCAGAGCGAAATTCTTCTATCCTTTATTTCTTTTACACGTTTAAGTAGTGTTTGCGTTTCCTACCTCCGAATTATTACTAATGTGGGTTAAATTATTTTCAGTAATGATCGCATATAAAAAAAAAATCGCAATCCTAATCAAATTTAGTCATTACCATTCACAGCCGCGATCATGTCAGACCTGGTACTCGAACATTCGATTCCAGCTAAGATATATTGAGCGAGCAGTGACAGATACTATCTTGTAACACATAAAATTATATTTCTTGATATGGCTATGTTGGTATCAAGCATTATAGCATATCTGGGGTGTAAGTAGCACCTGTATTTGTCACTAGGTTATTAATTCTGCCAGTAGTAAAATAGCTACTACAGACCGGGTTACGTGCAACTTTAATATTAGTTTCTCTGTTGTCGACGCTCATCGCTGAAGCTGCAATAAATTCAGCGCCGTCGAATGTTCTTGAAGTTTGATTGTTTCATCCGCAACCAACGTGTAAAGATACACAAGGGTCGGATAAATACGAGGATTTCCTTGTGACATTCTCATTGCTGAGGGGACTGATTTACTGGCCGGTGTTTTGACTATTGTTTGTTTAGGAGCGTATTTTGTTTTAACGGCTTTGTGGCTAGTCGGAATTATCATTGGATTGTTTTATAGATTTATTGCTATAGTTTGTATCGATCTATTATATAAAATTGTAGCTCTATGCAAATGTTTTGAATAATTGACTACTACGAAATTAATTCTTGTTGAATTGTCATTTTTCGTTTATAAAACTCTCAAACTCAGAGAATGGTTGCACTGTCAATGTAAATACATATCCTCGAAGGGTTGGCAGCTGTACAAAAAATTCTGAACATTATGAGTCATTTGTGTCACTATGTTTTCTTGGACAATGCATTTAAGTAACTGATTTAATTAGTAGCGAGTCTCCCATATTTTCAAACCGTTATCATAAAAGACACCACTACGATATAGAATGTAATGATCCCACCAATGCATTACTTTGACTTCAAAACGTCTTTCTCTACACTTTATTGCGAGAGCTTTTTATAAAGAATTGTTAAAAGGTGAACCAATCCCTAAATCCCAAAAATTTACGTGAGGCGTAAATGTACAAAATATAAACACCAGTGGAGCTAAATCCCGCCACATCAAGCCGACATGCACGTACAAAGTACGCAAACCGACTCCGGACAAACACGAGGATAAAATAGCTGGAGAACTGGAGATGCTGGAACTTTCGACAGTTTCCAACGAGAACTCCGTGTCTAATTATGACATTCGGGACAAGATTTGCTGCTCCGATATCTGCTAATACTATGTGTTGTATTGTTACAAGGTGAGATAAGTGTAGGTCGCAGCACGGTACTGAACACACTTCGTCTTATCTTCACATACTCGGTGTATAAAAGGAAATCTGTGTAACAAAAGGGATTAGTAAAAGTAATGTAACGGGTAGTTATAAGGGACCTAACATGATATTTAGGGCCAGTTTCACCACTCACAGATAAACTCTCTGATAGTCTATTAAGCACTTATCTGCCGGATAAATAACAAGTTTCGGTTTCACAGGTCTCAGATAGTAATATCTTGCAGATAAACTCCCTGGTAATTTATCAGTCATATCAAGTGGCTGTTAAATTTTTATCTGGCAGATAAGAAACTTTTTTCTCATTTTTTTCATAATTCACCGCCACTTGTAGACGGTAAATTATGAAACTGCTTTCCCAATGTTCAAATTGTAATAAGAAGTGCTCTAACATGGACCTATTTGAATTTTCGGAATAATTTTTAATATATATTTTATGGCCTCTGCAAGCGACAACAACAAGTCCGTTTCTTCCTGAGTGAAGTTAACATTCCTTTCACGTTTTTATTCCGTAGTAAATTATAAAAACGAAATTCAACACAGCAAAAAAGCAAAACAAAGTTGAACAAACAAACACTTCACTCGGTTGCCCAACAGCATTTGCGTTGCGTTTCGAGATTCCATTCCTCACTAAAGCTCTTAAATCGAAATTCATAATTGTACGACATATACACGGTAACAAATGTTTAAAAGCATTTTTCTAAATAAAAAACATTGTTTCTGATTGTAGTTTTAATAAAACTTTTGGTTTTATGACAATTCAAAATGTTTTTAATAAGACTTCATTTACAAATATTAAAACTAAACGCATAAAAGCGACGTTGCCGTCTTGTTTATTCTTATCTGGCAGGTAAATTTAACTAACGGGTAATTTATCTAATAGTTAGATGGTGAAACCTACAAAATATATCAGCCAGTTTTATTCATCAGATAACGTGATGTGGCAGATAACTATCTAAAACTTTATCTGTAAGCGGTGAAACTGGCCCTTAGTGAAGAAAAATCTCTATTTTTAAAGATTGTGGGCCAGTTTCACCACTCATAGATAAACTCTCTGATAGTCTATTCGGCACTTATCTGCCGGATAAATAACAAGTTTCGGTTTCACAGGTTTCAGATAGTAATATCTTGCAGATAAACTCCCTGGTATCTTATCAGTCACAGCCACTTAGGCTGTTAAATTCTTATCTGGCGGATAAGATACTTTTTTCTAATTTTTTTCATAATTTACCGCCACTTGTAGACGGTAAATTATGAAACTGCTTTACCAATTTTCAAATTGTAATAAGAAGTGCTCTAACATGGACCTTTTTGAATTTTTGAAATAATTTTTAATATATATTTTTTGGCCTCTGCAATCGACACCAACAAGACCTTTTCTTTGTGAGTGAAGTTAACATGCATTTCACGTTTTTTTTCCATAGTGAATTATAAAAACGAAATTCAACACAGCAAAAAAGCAAAACAAAGTTGAACAGGCAAACACTTCACTCTGTTGCCCAACAGCATTTGCGTTGCGTTTCGGGATTCCATTACTCACTAAAGCTCTTAAATCGTAATTCATAATTGTGTGACATATACACGGTAACAAACATTTAAAAGCATTTTTCTAAATAAAAAACATTGTTTCTGATTGTAGTTTTAATAAAACTGTTGGTTTTATGACAATTAAAAATGTTTTTAACAAGACTTATTTACAAATATTAAAACTAAACGCATAAAAGCGACGTTGCCGTCTTGTTTATTCTTATCTGGCAGGTAAATTTAACTAACAGGTAATTTATCTAATAGATAGATGGTGAAACCTACAAAATATATCTGCCACTTTTATTCATCAGATAACGTAATGTGGCAGATAACTATCCTAAACTTTATCTGTAATCGGTGAAACTGGCCCTGTGTAAATTTGAATAGTGCACAACACTTACAATAGACCGAAATAGTTATCATCGGTGTTCCTTGATTTTTCCGTAATTTTCCCATTCAATTGGCCTAGACCTCGCTTTTATAACATACCCTTTTTATATTATAAATCGATAAAGGACATCATACTAAAAAACTTTGCCCATGGAATGCCTATCTAAAATATTGTAATTTTCAAAAAAAAATGATAATTAAAAATTGTCGTACCTAGTTCAAACTGAGAATGTATAGAACTTAGATAAGAACAATAAGAAGAAGATGCGGCAACCTCTGCCCGCGCGTGGTCCTACTAAACTGAGTACAATGTACTTGGTTTGCTTCAGTCGAGTTTAGTCCGCTACGATACTTCAAGTCGACGAGCTGACATAATCTTTGACATCGAAATTAAAATTTTCATACAATTCGCGCTTAAAATGCCTGGCTGTGCCTTTATTCAGTGCACAAATCATTCAAGGCGTAAAAACAAATCACAGGGAATCACGTTTCATGCGTAAATACACCAAAAATATATTTACAAGCAAAATATTATTAATTTCGGCCATTTTATCCTTGAAATCGGACATGTTTAAGTGACAGAGACAGACTATACGAGCCCATCGCTCTATCTTTATCTTTGCGTCATGTCGTGTGTGTTCGTATCAGTTCGTATGGATGTAGTGCGGTGTTGTGATAAACCGATAAGGCCCATATTTAGTTGACAATTTGTACGCTCACGCCGCATCTTCTTCTTTTATTTTTATCTAAGGTATAGAATGAGATTCTTTGCTTCAGTGGAAATAAGAAGTTAAAAAAAAACATTTGATCTATGCTTTTCGCGCTGTAAATAAAAACATAACATCTTTCGGTGTTTAGTTTGATCGATTTATAATATAAAAAGGGTACGTTATAAAAGCGAAGTCTAGGCCAATTGAAAAAAACTGGAAAATATCGAAAGAAGTTATGTTTTTATTTACAGAGCGAAAAGCATAGATCAAATGTTTTTTTATTTTATTTATTATTTTCACTGAAGCAAGGAATCTCATTCTATACTTTCTCAGTTTGAACTAGGTATATGATATTTTTCATTATCAAATATTTAGATAATAACAATATTTTAGATAGGCATTCCATTGGCAAAGTTGCTAAGTTTGATGTCCTTTATCGATTTATAATATAAAAAGGGTATGTTATAAAAGCGAGGTCTAGGCCCATTGTAGGCCCAGAACTCAACGTAGTTTCCAAAATAGTCTAGTATATGGGATGACACGCACACATATGTGTGTAATAAAAGAAAAGAAAACATTACTAATAATATATTAATGTAATCTGCCTGACGAGTCATGATAAATAAATGTTGGTTGAGGGAAATCTAGATAGTCAGCCGGTCTAGCGGAGACGTTGACATTAAATGGTTAGAAAAAGCAAAGTATTTTTAGTTTTTCTCTGGAATAAATTGCTACGCGACAGAAACCTTAATACGAATGAAATCCTACGTTATCTGGGACAGAGCTCGACCCTTCTTACTTTGCGTCCTCGATCGTTGATCTCGTCTTTCACTTAGTTTGAAGCCTTTCTGGGGTTCTGTACGCAAATTAAACACATAATTGAGGATTCATTGTAATGTTTTTATTGTTATTACATTTTTCGTTAGTTTCATAAAGAGGAAGAGATTAACCTAGTTCAAACATAAACTCATACTACTCGTATGGTATATAACTATTTATGTTTTCTAGATCAAAAATTCTTTTAAAATTATTAAATTTGAAAATGAACATTATTAAATACGTGATCATCAAAACTTATTATTTTCAACTAGAAACCTATTCTTTCTCAATGTCATAAAAATATATATTTTTTCTATGATATTTTTTAGCATCCTTAGATGATATTTTTCTTCGTGTTTCGTATTATTTCGAGTGAGCTTATTATTTCTGCTTAACTGCCAAAACTGCCTCGGTGGCTTAGCGGTAAAGATGTAATATGTTACCCAGTTTGGCAGGACAAAGCATGCTTGAATCACCTGTTTACTTGAAAGTAAAAAATTCTGTACTTCCTAGTCCAAAATTTTAGATGATTCTGTGTTCTGAGTACACGTTAAGCCGACGAATACTACCGTGATACTAGCTGAGACCGACGCTCAGCTAGTATCACGGTAGTATTCGTTACTCTTCTAACTTGCACTAGTACACAATGGCGAAATCTACTTATATACATAATAAATGGGCTGTGAGAATATCAGTTAAGTCAGATTGTGGTCACACTTAAAACGATATAATGCCCTCTCAAAATAAATAATTATCTTAGTAACTGGTACTAGGTTTTTTTGCTGTAAAGGAACCATTTTTACCATTCTATCATGTAAGTCTCTTATCGTGAAATTAAAAGCGACGTGATAGCTGAGTGGGTAGAACACCGGTTGACGTGCAAGCGACTAGTGTTCAAACCCCGGGTCGGGCCTACACCAATTTGTATTTTCTAAAGACATTAGTATGGTTAATTTATCATGGTTGTTAACGGTGAGGGAAAACATCGTGAGGAAACCCACATGGCTGAGTTGTACTTAGCTCTGTTTCTTAGGCCCATTTTTGTATAACAAATGTAATCAAATAATCCCCATATTAGACCTCTGCACCTACACTCTTAAGAAAAAAGTGACTGAATGGCTAAATACGCTTGATTATGACTCAACAGAACTTTTTCTAAAATATATAACGTAGTGTTTTAATTCTTCTTATGTATTACACAACCACACTCATTCACCAACATCCACACACGCACATTCTCACTCACACACTTAAACACACACACATTAAACACATACACACACACACACACACACACACACACACACACACACTCAATCACACAACAAACGCAAGTGTCAAAGGAGAGATATTCTTACACATATTTTCATTGTATAATTTTTCATTTTTTTATTTTTTTTCCATTAGTCTTATATTTGTTTTTGTTTCCTGAGTAACAACTTGTTGATTTTGATTTTAATTTGTTCCAGTAAATGTTATAAATTTTCCTTCGCTTTTCCAACGACTAACTAGGCAAGAACATGTACGAAGCAGTTCAATTTGTAAATTGGCGGGAGATGATTTTAAAAATGATTCATTAGCACAGTTTTTTCGGTGAAGACACAATCTCTTTATTTCACCAGAATGTTGCGAGTTTCCGATCAAAGCGCGACATGTTGGAAATTAACCTGGCAATATTCATTGACAAAAATATTCACATTGATATTATTTGCTTAACCGAAACTTTCATAAAGTCAACTGATGTTGACAATTATTTTTTAGAAGGATATAAACTTGCAACGTGGTTCGGTCGTGCGGATGTAAGCCGCGGGGGGGTATGTATAATGGTTAAGGATAATTTTGAATATATTCCACTAATTATCCCTGATAAGATTGTGAGCGAAAAAGTATTTGAATGTTGTGGGATTGAGTTTAATGATAAATATGTAGTTGTATGTATATACCGAACACCTAAATCGGCAATAAATATTTTCTTCCAAAAACTAGAACTTTTGCTACATAAATTGGTTATTAACAATCACAGAGAATTAATTATCGTAGGAGATTTTAATATAAATCTTATGAATAAAAGTTGCAAAGACACAATCGAGTTCATTAATATTCTGCATAATTTTAACTTAGAGATTAAGATCGATAAACCTACTCGTCTAAACTCATGCTTAGATATTTTTGCTTCCAATATTGAGGGAACAAAGTGTGAAATTTTCGAATTGAATATTTCGGACCACAACACTGGTCAAATACTTACGGTACCAATACATGAAAATAAGTTAGTCAGTAAAAATAAAACAACTTATAAATTTAAAAGAGTTTTTTACCAAGAAAATATAACAAAATTTAAAGAATGTCTACAGTCAATGTCATGGAATGAAGTTTTATTAAAAAAAAAATGTCAACGAAGCCTTCGATGTTTTTCATGATACAATATTGTTATTTTTTGGCTTATGTTTCCCAATAATAAAAATCCCTGTTAAATATCGAAAGTCTAAATCAAACTGGATAAATAAGGGTTTAAAATTGTCATGCAGAATTAAGTCAAGGATGCGACAGGCATACTACAAGACAAAGTCAACAAGTATTAAAAATAAATAACAAAGATATAGTAAATGCCTACGGAAAACAATAACCGAA
Source organism: Bedellia somnulentella (assembly GCA_963576735.1). Taxonomy (NCBI): domain Eukaryota; kingdom Metazoa; phylum Arthropoda; class Insecta; order Lepidoptera; family Bedelliidae; genus Bedellia; species Bedellia somnulentella. The sequence goes on from OY755174.1 coordinate 2,982,948, forward strand.
GCATTACGTCTTAATAGCATTAAACATATAAACAACTCTAAAAACAAATGTAAAGCTGTATGGGATATTGTTAGTAAACTTACAAATAAAAAGCCTACTACCAAGAAAAGTATTGAATTAATTAAAATAAATGAAAAATATATTAATAATCCGGCAGATATTGCAAATGAATTCAATAAATTTTATCTTAACATAACAAATACAAAAAATACATCAATACAAAATAATAAACTTAATACAGTTTCACATACTAATGAATCTATGTATTTATACCCTTGCGATGAACCAGAGACCATAAAATTAATAACATCTTTAAAAAGAACCAATGCTGTTGGTTATGATAATTTACCCACCAGTATACTCAAGGAATGTAGGTATGAGTTGTCGAAGATACTGTCTTATTTGATTAATTTATCATTTGAAAGTGGTACCTTTCCTGATAAGTTAAAAATCTCACTTGTAAAATCACTTTATAAAAAAGGTGAAAATATGTGTATGACGTCGTATCGGCCTATATCACTTATAAGTATTATTGCAAAAATATTTGAAAGAGCTGTCTATAATAGACTTGTAAATTTTTTAGAAAAATTTAATATAATAAGCCAACATCAATACGGCTTTCAAAAAAATAAATCAACAGCATTAGCAGTATTCAAATTAGTAAAATTAATAACAGATAATATAGATCAACAAAAGCAAGCAGTGGTTACTTTTTTTGACATGACTAAAGCCTTTGATTTTGCTGATCATAAGAATTTGCTTACATGTTGTGAAAGATACGGAATTAGAGGACCTGCTTGGAAATGGTTAGAATCCTATATTATAAATAGACTACAATGCGTGACAATTGAAGGGAGAAACAATAACAATGAAATAATATCTTATCGTTCTACTTTCGATGTTAATAAGTGTGGAGTGCCACAGGGAAGTGTACTTGGCCCTTTGCTGTTTTTATTATACATAAATCATAACATAACATAACATAACATAAACGTTCACGCCAAATATCCCCGAAGGGGTTGGCAGAGGTACTAATACTTCTGAACATCACGTGACTTTGTCACCTGGTGTTCAGAGTACCCACGTTTTGCATGGACAGTGTACTCACGTCACGTGATAGGGGGCAGGCCTATCGCCGTTTTGTATGAATACACTGTCACATGACTAAGTACAACTCAGCCATGTGGGTTTCCTCACGATGTTTTCCCTCACCGTTACATACGTCACATAAATCATCTCCCAAAAATAACAGAAAACAACTGTATACTTTTTGCTGATGATATTTCCATTATTATAACAGAAAGAAACGATACCGAGAAAGAGGTAAATAATACCGTCGACAAAGTTGTATCGTGGCTCGAGTCAAATAATCTTAAAGTCAATCTTTCAAAGACAACATTTATACAATTTTTAAATTACAAAAATGTACCACAAGTATTAAATATCTCGAGTCGCAACAAATACATAAGTGAATCCACAGAACATAAATTCTTAGGTGTAATTCTAGATAGACACTGTAACTGGAAAGCTCATGTGGACTATCTTTGCAAAAGAATAAATAAATTTGTATACCCACTATATCGTATGGGCAAAATAGTTGGAACAAATACAGCATTAACTGCATACCATGGGTACGTTAGTTCCATATTAAGTTATGGGGTTGTAATATGGGGTAACTCCACCAATGTAAATAGGGCTTTTATTGCACAAAAAAAATGTATACGTGCAATTTGCGGAAAAAGACCTTATGAATCATGTAGACCACTTTTCAAAAAGCTAAATGTACTAACTCTGGCCTGCATATATATTTATGAGAGTTGTTCATTTGTTAGGAAATATCCAGATGAATTTAAAAAAGCATGTGACTTATGTAATGTCAACATTCGTGATACAGGACGATTAGCAGTACCATTCATCAGGACCAGTCTGTGTAAAAAAAATTGCTATTCAATGTGCATTTCAATTTATAATAAGGTCCCCCAGCACATTAAATATATGAATAATAAATTATTTCTTAAAAATCTGAAACGATGGTTAACTGTAATGTGTTTTTACTCCGTAAATGAATATTTTAATTTTAAAGATGTTTTATAAAAATATATATTATTATAATTTATTAATTGAGTAACTTGACATTGATATAGATTGGACCTTTTATTATTATTATTTTTTTCATTGAGTTGGTTACTTTTGTTTTAATTTTAGCTTCTTTAAAATGTATGACATTTTATAAGTTAAATTGATCAGGTATAGATTTTATTAATGTGTGTGTGTTTAATTTAAAAAAAAAAACATAATTAATTATAGATTTGTATGTCAAGTGTCTTGACGGAACATGTACTAAAATTACCTTTAAGATCTAATTCCATGTGCCATGCAAATAAATATTATTTCATTTCATATTATTTCATTTCATTTCATTTCATTTCATTTGGAAATTGGCGTCCATAGCACAGGCTCGACCTATTATGGCGTCAATGACCCTACTTAAATATGCCTAACCTGGAACTTTGCTTTTGTTGTAAATTTTAGCTATAAAATGTATTAGGTATTTTGGAGAAATAAATTATTATTTTTATTATTATTATAGGCCCGCCCCCTATCACGTGAGTACACTGTCCATGCAAAACGTGGGTACTCTGAACACCAGGTGACAAAGTCAAGTGATGTTCAGAAGTATTAGTACCTCTGCCATGTACATGTTCCGTCAAGACACTTGACGTCTTGACGGAACATGTACTAAAATTATCTTTAAGATCTAATTCCATGTGCCATGCAAATAAATATTATTTCATTTCATATTATTTCATTTCATTTCATTTCATTTCATTTGGAAATTGGCGTCCATAGCACAGGCTCGACCTATTATGGCGTCAATGACCCTACTTAAATATGCCTAACCTGGAACTTTGCTTTTGTTGTAAATTTTAGCTATAAAATGTATTAGGTATTTTGGAGAAATAAATTATTATTTTTATTATTATTATAGGCCCGCCCCCTATCACGTGAGTACACTGTCCATGCAAAACGTGGGTACTCTGAACACCAGGTGACAAAGTCAAGTGATGTTCAGAAGTATTAGTACCTCTGCCAACCCCCTCGGGGATATTCGGCGTGAACGTTTATGTTTATGTTATGTTTATGTAAAAACGATACATTTGTCTTCATAATAACAAGTGGCTTCTACGTTGCATGTGTGCATCGATCTCGAATTACTTTTACTTCTAAATTGATGATTTTCTAATAAAACTTAGTAAAAGAAACCCTTCAATTTAAACAATGTTTTCTATTCGAGACTCTAGGTATTAAATCAACCCTCTGAGCGAATATAATGATCTAAGATATAACAGTTTCTTAGAACCAGTATATATTATTCTGTTAGTAACAATTGTATTTGGGTCTCTGATATTTTTATCGTTTAATACATTATGTCAAAACTATTTAATAACCTTTGTGACCAAGTGTAGGATTGAGGTGACAAGGCTCTTCCCACACGTGTGTCCGCTTTTGCATTCGATTTTATGTCTATTTAGTATTTTCTTTATCAAATATTAGAAATAAGATTTCATGTTAAAAATAGAAAAACAACAATGTAATTGTATATTACCGAAAACGTACCAATGATGCCCAATATAAATGTAGCACATTTATTGTTTAGCTCGAATACCGAGAAATAATTTTTAAATATATTAAGTCAAAAACCATTGGACGTATAAATGAAACTTTACGTCTTTATGTGGGTTTTTCCCGCCTCATTGGTAGTCTAAAATGGAATAAAAATGCCAATTTGAAACGTTCATTAGGCTTCTTAGGTGTAATAGTACCTGTCCCGATTAATTAAAAAGCTAATCTGTGATTATATTTTTTGATATTACTGGGGATGTTCGAAACCATCAGAGATGAACAAAAGTAGAGTAGTGTGTTTTAAAAATCCAATATAAACGCTTTATTTTCTTCACCTCACTTGGCATAATTAAATGAAGTGATTCGATTGGTTCTTTAAAAACCACATCTCTCGTGCTCACCTTTACAACAGATACCTTCAGACGTAGATGAATACCTACAATTAGTAATTATATTTCTTACACATACATACATACATATACTCACGGCTATAAATCACTAGAAGGGGTAGCCAGAGCTAAGGAATTAGAAATTCCACAGCCACTTTTGAAAAACTGAGTGGGGAAAAGATGGTAAAATTAAGGTTGTTGGTGAAGGGTCTCCAACCGCATCGCCCAATAATCCCTTCAAAGCCCCAATACTGTTAGTCGCCTCTTACGCACGCCCACCGGAAGAAATGGGGTAGTGCTATTCTAAGCCGACACTACGCAGCATTTTTCTTACTAAATTTCTTACTTTTGGGAAATTTAGTAGTGTTCTATACCCATAAAAATTGCTTCAACGATACGCGTAAAACATTTTGAATAAAGCTTATGTAAGCCAATATACCGCAGACAACAATGATCCACAACATAATTGGAAATTTTAATTGAATAATCCAATTCAATAATATTCTTAACCTCTAATATAGATATCGTAATTCAATTCATTTGAGTATCGAATTTGGATGAGAGACAATATAAATCTAAGTGTGAATCTATGTAATAGGACCTACGAATAAACGGAGTTCGGAAACGAAGAATAAAAATCTTTTCAATTGTCTAAGAAAAATGTTGTTGTTCTGTTTTGTTGTCTTTAATATCATATAATAGTTATAAGAACATAAAAAGTCCATACCTCTTACATAACCAAACCTCTATCGCCGTTTACTCCACCTACCGGAATAAATTGGTATGTGCTGTTTTTAAGCCAAAACTACACAATAATTAACCGTATTGGGGCTTTTAAGGGATTTTTGGGCGATGCGGTTGGAGACCCATCACCAACAACCTTTATTTTCCATCTTTTCCCCAAGCAACTTTCCAAAAGCTATTTCCTTAGCTCTGGCTACCCTTTCTAGGGATTTATAGCCGTGAGTATATGTATGTATGTATGTATGTACACAGCAAGTGGCTGCTACATTTTTGGTATTAATAACCGTGAGTATTTGTAACATAACATAACATAAACGTGATAGCCCAGTGGGTAGAACACTCGGTTATCGTGCAAGCGACTAGTGTTCAAATCCTGGGTCGGGCCTACACCAATTTGTCTTTTCTAAAGACATATGTGTGGTTAATTTATCATGGTTGTTAACGGTGAGGGAAAAACATCGTGAGGAAACCCACATGGCTGAGTTGTACTTAGTCATGTGACAGTGTATTCGTACAAAACGGCGATAGGCCTGCCCCCTATCACGTGAGTACACTGTCCATGCAAAACGTGGGTACTCTGAACACCAGGTGACAAAGTCACGTGATGTTCAGAAGTATTAGTACCTCTGCCAACCCCTTCGGGGATATTCGGCGTGAACGTTTATGTTACATTTTTGGTATTAATAACCGTGAGTATTTGTAAATCGAGCGAATGTATAGTTATGAACCTAAGGATTACTAAACCTAAGGACCAATGCTATATCAAATTTATTATTGAATTTAATTAGCTTTTTACATATCTCTTTAGAGTACAAAAACTAATTTACTGTATTCCATAATACATACATTATTATACTGACGAATTGACATCCCTCGCTGCAAAGATTATTAAAAAAATCCATTGTTATATCCGATTATATTTTCTCAGTATCAATGACCCCGTGGGGTATTTAGCCAGTAAATTCAATTCTAAAACCCTATTAGCAGCTCAGCACGAGGAAGCTACGACTATAAATTGTGTTGTATAGCGAATATTGTGTAAGTAAAGTGTGTCGCGGTAAGGGTCTGAAAGAGGTCGAGATAGTGTCTAAGTGGTGCCGACACGGATCTAATTTACAGCAGAGCCAACCGCGATTTATGTTTGGCAGCCATATTTCTTGATCGCGATTTATGTCGACGAGCATAATTCTTGATCAATTGCTGGACTAGCGTCTCCGCTGTCGCTATAGATATTTACTGCTCTTTTCTGGAAAATCTGATATTGTAACCGATTCTTCTTATCCTTCTAGACACATAAATGAGATAGATTGCAGTGTTTATTTGCAATTTTAGAATCACTGTTAGTAACTGAAGTCATATAAATGTATACATGGCGCACTTTTCTTAAAATATCTGTCTGTCTTTTATTGTGTTCTGGCTCGTCGCTTAAATGACTAAATAAATTTTGCAAGATTTTCAGTGGAAAGATATCTGATGCATTAACAAGTAACTTCGGCATTATTTTACTATTTTTTAACACCGTGCGATGCTAATAGATTGTTAAAGAGGTATTTTAATATTCATATCAAGTCAGCGATACATATATCTTCTAAAAACATGTTTTTTATTGTATCACCTTATTTACTTTAGAGTATAGTAGCCAATATGAGATTGAAATTTTAGCTTAAGTTGAAATCACAAAATTATTTGCACATTTTTCTTTAGTTTCTTATTTAATTTCATGTGTAGCTAATTATTATCTCCTTTGTTCCAGGTATGACGCAGTTGTATTATCGTCTTAGAAGTTTGATATTATCCATACTAAACACCAAATTATAAATAGTATAAAAGTCAAATTACGACATTTATTTCAAAGGCATACTTCTCATTTAACTTTATCGATGGACTACGTTTGATAGTAATTTATTTAGATTTCATGATCTCATGTATGTTTTAGTAGTTACGTACAAAATTAATGATTTAAATAATCGTTCAAGACTGACGAAAGATCGATAAAATATCGCAAGGGTTACCGTACGTGCCGTGCTGGACCGTGGCGGGACGTGAATTACTGATAAGCGGAGGTGAGCTGGGGCCTTCTGATTAGACGGGACGTGGCCGTATTTTATATTTACAATTTTATAACTCTGTGTAAATTATTCATGAGTTTTAAATAAAGTCATAAACATGTTTTGCGGAACTATAGTCACGGTTGTAATTTAAAAGAAAAGAGTAGCCAGAGATTTAGAATTAATTATTACTTATGAAAATTATGAAAAACAACCGTGATAGCCCAGTGGGTAGAACACTCGGCTATCGTGCAAACGACTAGTGTTCAAATCCTGGGTCGGGCCTACACCAATTTGTCTTTTCTAAAGACATATGTATGGTTAATTTATCATGGTTGTTAACGGTGAGGGAAAACATCGTGAGGAAATCCACATGGCTGAGTTGTACTTAGTCATGTGACAGTGTATTCGTACAAAACGGCGATAGGCCTGCCCCCTATCACGTGAGTACACTGTCCATGCAAAACGTGGATACTCTGAACACCAGGTGACAAAGTCACGTGATGTTCAGAAGTATTAGTACCTCTGCCAACCCCTTCGGGGATATTCGGCGTGAACGTTTATGTTATGAAAATTCAGAACACACATCGAACCCAAATCTTTTGAAGCCTATTAAATCCGCTCAAGTAACTCTCAATATTATTGTAAAAAGCAAAGATCCTTTCACATGATATGGCATAAATCCCGTAAGCGATGGTTGTCCTAATTTTTTTCACTCCTTTAAAAATACACTGAAAACAAAGGCCAAATTAAAGATTGGATTGAATCAATGCCTCTTGTGAATTCTTTTCATTTTCGTACTCTACCAAGGCTTCATATCAAAACACAACCATGTTAATACCCAAGTAAGAAACATCCAAAATATAAAGGCATCAATTTGTTAGCGATAGAATTTGCTTTATAAACCTCGAGTCTGCAGGAAACAGGTCAAATACAAACAATTTTAATCAAGCAACCGACACACAGGTCATGAATAAGGCACTGATTCTACTCTGCCGCATCTCTGACTCTCTGAATCTATCCTGTTCTTTCCAGGCTATACGATGAGTACGAATCATAAACTCTGAGTTTTAGTATGAGGAAGGCACAACATAGGTTGCTCTTAAGGAATTGTGTGCTTTTAAAGATTCATGTACAAACAATGCGGGTTGGTAGAGGGCGCTGTGCGTTCGAGTGGCAGGGACTCCACGCGATTTATTGTTTTATTTGTGAGGCAACGCTGGGCTCTGCGTCATATTTTACTGTGCGTGGTAATGATTCATGGAGGTTATTATATTAGCTTCACTTTTTCTGAAGATAAGGAGATACACTTTTTACTATGAAAAATATGAAGATTAATACTGTCATAACTCCGTAAATAACACCATTCCATAACGGGAAAAGATACATACAAAATACATTAACGGCTATAAATACCATTAAACTGGAAAGTTACAGTTTCAATGTTCGGACTTATTTGGAAGTTAAATTTGGAAAAGATTATAAAATAAAGGTGTATGATGGTAATGGGTCTCCAACCGATCCTAATGATTTGATAAAAGGCCCTAACACCCTAAGTCATGACCTATGACACCGACAAAGAAAATACCCGTTGCTATACCTAACATTAAAAAAATATATTTCACGCAGCCAAAATCTACATACATACATACTTATACTCACGTCTACAGATCCCTAGATGGGGTACCTACTTTTGGAAAGTTAAGTGGGGAAAAGATGGTAAAATAAAGGTTGTTGGTGATGTGTCTCCAACCGCATCGCCAAAACATCCCTTAAAAGCCCCAATACCGTTAGTCGCCTTTTACGTACACCCACCGGAATCATTGGGGTAGTGCTATTTAAGCCGACACTACACAGCCAAAACCCAAAATCTGATTCATAATATAAAGAAAAGTATCGTTTTGGTTAAAAATTCAAGCATTTATTTTCAAACCAAGTAATTTTTGTCCCCGATAGTAACAAGAGGCGTGGTTTTTTGAAAATTTATCTTATGAATATTCACGGTTTTACATTCGAAATATTAACGCTACAACATTAAATCATTTACGATCACGAATAACCAGAAAATTTGGGATATTTTCTGTATAACTGTTGGCGCAACTATTATAGTTTCATGTTACATGAAAAACATTAACGTATTTATTAAATAAGTAATGAAAACAAATCGAGCTTAAATAGGTTGGAATGAAATATGATGGTCGCGTGACCGGCCCGATACCCGAGATTACACTGACGATTTATATAGCCCTTACGTGTTATCAAACAATGCATACGGGACAACCTATGCAACATTATAGCATTACATATTTTTATACTGGAATAAACTTTTAATGAACTTCTGTTAGATTTATTGAATTACCGATTCGTGCTGAGGTTTCATTAACCTCATATTATTTTCTTTGTTAATCATGCCTTAAAAATACGACATACGAACAGAAGGTTACGAATTGTTGGAGTAATAATTAAAACTCTGCGTGGTTTAGAAGCATTGCGTTAGTATATTTTAATATACTCGTACATATTCAGTAAAATAATAATATATATGACACAAAAGTATAAAAATAATCATATTCAATTTTAAAACTAACATATAAGTATTAATTTAGTTTTACTTCGAGGTCGTTGGTAAGGTACTGTTTTGAAAAGGTAAGAACTGGTATGATACTTCTCATATCTTTGTCAAATATGTCATAAACATACTACAATTTTGGTGTGTAAGTAGTTCAATCCACGAAGACGCACCCCACTTTTTTATGTTAGCATTTTTAGGGTTCCGTACGTCTGAATACAAAAACGGAACCCTTATAGGATCACTCGTGTGTCTGTCCGTCCGTCGCTTACAGTCAATTATCTCCGAATCTATTAGACCAATTAAGTTGAAATTTGGTACACATATCAATTCCTGCCCAGGCAGCACACAAGTCATATAACTGGCCAACAATTTAACCTTATGCAGGGTTAAGCTTTATTATATATGTATAGAAGCTGTGTGTATTGCCAAGTTCTGTATTAAAGTTGTTTTTTGTTATGATAATGCTATTAGCTGAGTTAGTTCTGTAATTTGCCGATTTTATTTCTTAAAGCTGAATAGTCATCATAAATAGACCTGTTACTCAAGAGTTTGTGTAACCTTTTGTATAACACTGGTATAAGATTTTATTATCCAGCAGAGTACTGAATAATTGAGGTTCTGTTCTCTTTTAGCTGTATTACACACCACATCTTGACAGTTACACAGCTGCTGTATAAAGTAGGGTGTGGTTCCTTTTATGAAGCATATAGTTAGTTAACAGAATTTAAGGTAGCTGTTATAACTACTTTATGGCGCTTTAAGTACGAAATTACTGTCATGTGCAGCTAACTGTGGTAAAAGCAAAAGTAACAGATTCTTATGCAGAAGTTGGCTGCGTATTCACGAAAAGTAGACATTTTTTAAGCTAGCAGAACTATTTTGCAATATTTGTCAGCATTTATGCGGCTAGTAGTTTGACATTTCGATTTCGTGTGCGCGCTTATACTTAATATTAAAGTGTGTTGTGTAAATGCCGCCTATAAAAAAAAAATGCTAAAATCATCTCGAATTCATGGAAAAATAGAAAAAGAACAGGAGGCATACGAAGAAAGTGCTTGCGCGAGTATGAAAACATAAAAAAAATTTTTTGTGCTAATCCACAAACGACTGAAGGAAGTTCTTCCAGTTCATCTGATCCAAGTACAAATCAAGTGCGACCACAATCCATAGAAACGGGTTCCGTAATAAATAATTATGAATCTACATTGTGTGAAGATTATGAATCAATTCAGAGGTCTGAAGATAGTGATGCGAGTTCCAATAATTTTGAAAAAAGTGAAACGGAATATGAAAAAAATTTAATATTTCGTAATAACTTAAAAAAATGGGCCATAAATAAAAACATTTCTCTAGAAGCCTTAAGGGAATTATTAGCTGTCGTCCACTTAACACCTTTAATTCTTACCCTTTTGAGAACAAACTGTACTGCATTAAAAAAATGCTTAGAGCTGGCAACAAGCCATTATCACAAATAGCTAAAAGACTTACAGAGAGTGATTGGAATGTTCAATCTAAATTAAGTAAAGCGAAAAATAAAACTAACCAATATCCTGTCATAAAAACAAATAGTAAAAATATAAAAATAATAGATTTTGGTAAGTTCGTAATTTCTAACAAAAGACAGGATAAGCATTTTATGACTACAGAAGAAGAAATTATAGAAGTGGCAGAAATAACCGATGAACATATCAAAGGGTACAGAATTGAAAATGTATCTGACATCTTCGAATTACCTATTAAGTCTTCATATCTTAATATGTTTAAAACAGGTGTACAAAATGGAAACCGTACAACAGAAATCATAAGTTTCAATAACATTAGCTATAAGTTTGTAGTAACTACAAACAAAAATGAGCTTTATTTCATTCCTCTATTACATACATTAACAATTTAAACTGTATAGACCGTATTCTAATTGCTATGTATTTACGAGGTACTTGGGCACGCTGCTGTTTAGTAACTAAGAACAGTAGGAAGGAAGGAAAGGAATGAAAACCAAGGAAGGAATACTTATCTTGATCTCATGCTATTTATAAAAATATTTGACTAAATGTGTAATATTAATGTGAATTGTAATAAAACAATTATTTAAGTCAATCAGTCTTCCTTTTATTTTCACTACAAAAATCACTTGAAAATACTTAATTGTCCGATACTTCACTACTTTTATTAAACGATTACACTTAACAAAGTACGAAAAAAAAAGCAAGTTATAAATCTGATTATGGAGTAAACGCAAGTGTTTTACTCGGGATTTTGTTTGAAAGAACACTTAATAAAATTCTAGTTATAAAAATCTAAATTGTTATAAAGAAATCAACAAAATAGAATTAAACGTATAGCGTTACATCGCCATAAAAAATCAACAAAATATAATTCAACGTATAGCGTTACATCGTAATAAAGAAATTAAAAAAATAGAAGTAAACGTATAGCGTTACGCATTAGGAACGAAATACTTTCATAAGGAAACATCTTCTTTCCTTATAAATACTAAAAAGTAATAAAAATAATAAAAATAACAAGACCTCTATTCATTCTCTTCAATTATAGCTTCGTTTTCATTAGTTGGATTATTTTCTTCATCATCGTTTTTATTATTAATGCCATTATTATTAGTCTTTTCGTCGTTGGGATTATCGTTACCGTCATTATCATTTATATTAACTCGACCATCATTTTGTATATTTCCTTCACCATCATTATTCATAACATCTTCGTCGTCATGATTATTAGCTGGTATATATAGGTATGTATTTTCAAGAATTGCAGGAGCGGACATTCTGTAACTTCTTTATTTTGTGGTCGCGTGTCGCATCGATCGAGAAATAAAGAGAAAGTCACTGTGTGGGGAAATCGCTCTGTCGTCATCCATTTGGAAGGACATCAGAAGACTGATCAGTTAAAACTGCCCGTGTGTGGCGAGCATTAATTATTTAAAAACAAATAATTCAGATAATTGCTTATAACTAGTTAGAACCTCAATTTTCTTAGTTTGTCGTTCATATTTTTACTTGAACTACCAAAATGATGCACAAAACGACAATGGATATGGACATAGAGATTTAAATAAATAGGTAGGTAGGTATTAATATACCACTATTCGTTGAGCAGCAGCATTCAAATTTAGAACTTTTTGAGGAGGAGTAGTACGTTTGTAGGATAGTTCACCGTCATCGGTATCGTCCGTGTCTGTTTTGTCTAACATTTTTGCTAATTCAACCTCTGCTTCTTCGTATGTACTATAGTTTCTTCTTTTCACTACACAATTATAGGTCAACCAATCTGTCTGGGGCTGCAGGGTATCATTTTTTGCGAGTATATCACCGTACATCTTAGGCCAACGCAATATTCCTTTGACTTCCCATGTTTCGGGCACAGTACATAGTTCTACCTTGCCTTTTCGACGAGTCGACACAATTTTAAACGGCATGTTCCCTGAAAAATATCAATAACTTAATTAGTACGTACATACCTTAAGTAGGCACATCTGGCCACTTGAAATAACCTAAATGTTTTTTGCAAGGCACAACTTACATCTATCTACTACTACTCAAACTACATATCCTATGTCTGCCACTTATCAAATTTTTAACCCTCTCTTCTTTCTGACTTATTAATGCGACAACTATCTGCTATACTCCACAAACAGCCGTACGCATGCACTCTGATGGCAGACTGACTGACTATACTATGTTTTACGGCGGAGCGAGTGGGGAGGCGGGGGGGTTAATACAGATGCCGCGCGCCCGCCGACCGAACCGAGGAGAGTACCTAAACACTACAGAGGTGTAGTAAGTAGTTAAACCTACTATACTTACTTATTTATTCTGTAAAACAACCGTGATAGCCCAGTGGGTAGAACACTCGGTTATCGTGCAAACGACTAGTGTTCAAATCCTGGGTCGGGCCTACACCAATTTGTCTTTTCTAAAGACATATGTGTGGTTAATTTATCATGGTTGTTAACGGTGAGGGAAAACATGGCTGAGTTGTACTTAGTCATGTGACTGTGTATTCATACAAAACGGCGATAGGCCTGCCCCCTATCACGTGAGTACACTGTCCATGCAAAACGTGGGTACTCTGAACACCAGGTGACAAAGTCACGTGATGTTCAGAAGTATTAGTACCTCTGCCAACCCCTTCGGGTATATTCGGCGTGAACGTTTATGTTTATGTATGTTTATTATGTTATTCTGTACTACATTAATTATTACGTTAGTTGTAATTTTTAGTGTCGTAACACTTTTTTATATTGAATAAGTATTAACTAATAATAATCATATGATTAGAGCTAAAAAAACAAATAACAATAGGTCTATACTGTGGGTGTTCATTTATTTTATGACTGAATCCTAATTGTTTGATTTATATTACGAGTGTGCATAATTATAGAACAGTTATCGAAAATATGTTGTGGGCAGACCAGTTTTAACCAGAGAACATCTGAATAAGTGGACACTTAAGGTCTGTTATGCAGACATCAGACGAGGAGCCGCTGTGCAAGCAGACTTTATTCAGAATGAGCGTCGCCATAATGAATAACATAACCTATTAAATGATGAGAAATTTTATACTCGAAAACTCAATTATGATAACGAAATCGGTATAATATTCTTGTAAAAAGTATAACAAGGTTACTTTTGAACCCTCAAATGGTATAAGAACATAAAAAATATTTCACTCGTAAAAACAAACCAACGACGAAATGTTGTTTATTTCTCAAAAACCTGGCTTATCAGGTAGCGCGTAAAAATTTTGCACGAAATGTATATATGAATACACGGTAAAGTTGCATGCGCACCTACAATTTATTATTTCAAGCACAAATAAGCGTATAAAATTATTTACTTACCGCTAGGACATACAATATGGCCATTTTTTTTTCTGCTCACCAAACAACGCGTGCACTTTTAATTTATTTTTGTGTTCGATTATGTCAACTTCAAATTTAATTTGAATAAATTCTTGATAAATGTTCTGAAATAAGCTTAAAGCTGTGTATCATCTGAATATCTGAGCTTTGAAGGACTAAGCATATAGTTCATTCATCATTCATTCATCTTCTGGATAACAGAGCTGTAATACTTGCATAAAAGAACAAAATGCTTTTATGCAGAAGATACTCAGCTTGTCGTACAGTTATTCAAAACTTATTCATGTGTTATATTGCTATTACTCAGCTATTAGCGGTATAATTTTGTGCCCAAATTGCTTGAGTAACGTCTGAGTAAGCGCCAAATCAGCTAATTACGGTAGTCTTATTCAGCAATTCGTTTCTGTGACTGCTATTATAAAAAACTTACTCAGAAGGTTTGTGCTGGCTGGGTGTGACCCGAACACAGAGGTGTGACGTGAGCAGATGAAATCTGTATATGGGGGGTCATTTTTGGAGGGGAAGGGGAAAATTAAAAATTAAAATTCTGAAAACTGCATCGTGTGGCATATCAAATGAAAGGTCTTTATATTATATTTGAGAAGATCTTAAATGTATTTTTTTGTAATTTCAAATTCAATAGTTTCCAAGTTATTCAAGAAAATAGACAAAAATTGACCATCCCCCCCCCTTATCTCCGAAACTACTGAACCTAAAATTTTGAAAAAAATACGGATAATAGTTTTCTCCTTATGGAAAATTTATAAGAAGTCCATAGTAATATCCCTCTCCAATCAGGGACCATTCATACTTTTTTTAGTTACCACAAACAAATTTGGGTCAGATTTAAAAAAAACATGATAGGTAACATCGTACTGAACCCTCTTCACGCGAGTTCAACTCGCACTTGTCCCCTTTTTTCAGTGTGAATCTCATGCTTCGATACGATTGGCCAATATTGGTTTGTGTGTATATATCCACATAGGCAAACTAATTAACCGTGAAAGCACTAACACATAAGACTTTATTTCACGCTTCTAATATAAAAGATTAGAAAAAGGAAGGGGCGCGTCTTCGTGAATTGTACTACCTATATGTCCGGACCGTAAACACCAGTTCATAACCTAGCCAACGAACCAAATAGTAAATCTGGAATTGAATCATTGAATTATAATATTATTTAAATTTAATTGCTGTTTAGCTACAAACAGACAGATAAATGAAAGAAATAAGCTGATAGAATAACAAAGATTTCTTGATATAAGTTCTAGGTAGGTAAAGTGATTATGATGAAATTAGTGAGGAGTTGCTAACTGCATTCCCTTAATTTTTTTGCCAGCGGCACACCGCGATAAGTCACATCCATTTTAATGGGTTAAAGTCACTTAATGCCTACAATAAATATCAAGTCTAAAATATGAAATGAATAATTTCCAATGCTTCCAGCGTCCTAGGTACCCTTCCCCGAGAAGAGGAGCTGGAAGATGTTTTTAGATTTTAAGTTTTTAGGCATCTATTTTAATTATGTAAATAACTGTTATACTTTTTTTAATTTATATATATATTTCTTTTTGTAGCTGATGTATATAACTAAGTAGATTATGGGATTATTTAGGTTGTAAATTGTCGATTTAAATATTCTTAATTATTCTTGAATAAAATGACTTTAATAATATCACTATTATCATAGACAGCCACATCAAAATGATGTTATTTCATCCGAAACCAGCCTTGTTTGCAAGGGCAACAAAAGTATCAAAATTTTAATTAAATTTGAATAAAAATGATGAATCACGGTACGATGCTTTACCTGAATTTGAAGCCATATTTCAAAAGGGTACATTCTAATTTCCATAATTAATTGGGCTATGGCACCCACGCTTTCCCGAGCCACTGATTTTTCTGAATAAATAAATACTTGGAATGGAATGAAAGATGTATGTAGATATTGTTGTAACAAGTGGCTTCTAAAATGAATGATAAAGAAACCCATCAGTGGCGGGTTATCATTTGTAAGCGAACCCGACGTGGGTCCGTGCGACTCGTATTGATCCGGCCCAAACTGGTCCTTAATAGGGTTGACACTTATCCCATCAAAGTATGTTTATAATTTTAGTTTCTATCAGTATTCCATTAGGCTCGGCTTAAAATATTAATGAATCGGTCATAAATGGTGTAATATTACCTCATTGGTCTTCTAAGCATTTAAAGAGACTTATAATAATTTTATGAACACATTTCAATTTTCGTTAAGAGTTTAGACAAATAATGCTGCTGTTTAGTTAGATTAATAAACTTAGATGTGTAATAAAACTTGCAGGAAAAATAAATGTTATATTCGCAGTAATAATATTTCATGATGACATTTATGAGCATTTAAATAATATAACGTTGTTAAACTATGTATTTTCGTTACATCTTTTGTTGCATCCTCAATAATGATAATAAAATAGTCTCCATCCATAAATATAGACTATAAATATTGCTTTAGAATTATTAATTTTATAGCTACTTTAGAAATTTTAGTAACAAAATATTGTAAAATCAGAAATGGCTTTCTAAATGATTTTTGGACGCTTCGGTTGAATACCCATCACCAACAACCTTTACTTTGCAATCTTTTCCCCACTTAACTTCTAAAAGTTGCTGAATAATTTCTTATTCTGAAGCTTTGGCTATATATATAGCCGTGAGTATATGTATGTATTTTCGTTTGTATTAGCTACAGTAGCGGGCAGCAAGCAAGTGAGATATTTCCAACACTAATGTTTTTGTACGGCTTACTGAAAGGTATCCGGTACGTGTGCAAGCTAAGGCAATGCATTTTTTTAATGCATGGACAAAAGATAGTAGATTTTTGCCCCAATGGGAAATTAAATCATGTGTACTAGGAGGTACGGGTTTGAACTGCTTACTTACTTGCTTACATTCCTGCCTATAATTCCCATAGGGGTAGGCAGCCTATCGATTGCCACTATACACGATCTTGACAAATTTCTTGCTTCCCTCATATTCATTATTCTTTTAAACATTTGAACCAACAATTGATAAACGATTTTCAATAATTAAAACAAGGAAACAGGAACTAAAAGGCACTTCTAGTTTATTATTTTGAATACAGTACATTGTAGCAATACGTGCATAAAAATAATTTCAAAGAGAGGATTCTCTGAACAATAAGTAGACTACGGAAAATTAGTACCTCAACAGCCTTCCGGGAATAGATGGTGTAAACAATATGTTGATACACCATTTTCAATGAAACGTGTAAGAATTAAATCTGAATTTTCTCCAGGAATATTTCGGGCATGGAGGAAAATATTTTATTTCATCATGCAACTTTCCAACCACCAATATAATATAGCATGTAGGTGAAAACTGAAATGCATATTTTCCCATCCTCCCAAAGTCTGTGTACAGTACATAAATACATATAGTCACGCTATTAGTTTCCATTGTAGGGTAGACTAAAGGGTAGGGTAGGCAGAGACTCTAGAAAGCCACTCAAAGAGTGTGCAATTATAGACAACTTTCGAGCGGCAACCCTAAGTATGTTCTAAATGGCGCGACAGGCGACATCTATCGTTGAAGGGCACTACACTTGCTAATGTATTGTGCTCGTAACAAGACGGGATTTCACTTTTTCACCCCTCTACCTTCACCCCCGGACGCCTAATAGTAGCCGGAAAACCTTTTTTAAAGGATTAGGAAGCTAATGAATGAGAAATGAAAGTATTGGTGAGGAAATATTTGGGCTACAATAACAAGTCGGTTATGTTTTGCCAGGCTACATAAACATTTCTAAATAATAATATGTGAACTTCAATTTCAATTTTTCTATTTTCTCCAAAAATATTTTATTGTCAGACACAAACCCAAATAATAAAGAAATAATACTTTATATTCTTATATTTTGCAGAATTCTTGAAAAGACATAAATTATTTTCTATTTAAATCTTTCAGTTTATCCAAAAATAACGATTATTTCGTAATCAAAATACCGTTTTAACATCAAATTATACATCAATAGTCTCCATTTTAGAAAACCCTATATATCAAAAACTCACCATTCTCTGCTGAATTCTACTCTCAAATGTAACAATGGAAAACATTTGATGCTCGCTATTCACCAACTAGTTCCAAGGGAGCGTGAAATAATTTCACTCCTAATATAATTATATCAGCCACTTAAATTAATAATTACGCATTTCCAGCGAGATTTGCTCTGAACTTGTTACTGTTATTGTATTCTACAAGAGCCGTGGAAAAGCTGAATTTTACGAGAGTGAAGAAATATTTCTCTCAAAATATAGTTTATAATTTTCACAATGTTACATTATCCTATTTAATTAGGAGAGAAATTTTCCGACAAATCTCAAATTAGAAGTCGGCTGGGAACTCAAAATAAACAGGAAATTCTGTGTTATATTAAAACCGCAACATCTATATACTGCTTAAAAAATATTTATAAATGTAGTAAACACTACGCAGGGTGCTGTATAGTGGTCGTATAAGAGAATTTTATATGACTAGTTAGCCACATAAAAGCAGCGAGTTTATAGCTTAACACTTGTGGTTACGACGTAAGAAAATGGAACGGAGTTCGTTGAACTACTTTCGGATATTTTTATGAACTTGAGGTTATTAAAGTTATTGATTTTCAGTGATTGACTTGAACTAGTAGAAAGCTATAAAAGTTATATGTGGGATTAATATCCGGTCAATACTGTAACCTATCTTTTAACCCAAGCTCAGGTTAATGACTTAGTTTAAAATGATATTGTTGTTACA
This sequence comes from Bedellia somnulentella, assembly GCA_963576735.1. Classification (NCBI taxonomy): domain Eukaryota; kingdom Metazoa; phylum Arthropoda; class Insecta; order Lepidoptera; family Bedelliidae; genus Bedellia; species Bedellia somnulentella. The sequence goes on from OY755174.1 coordinate 3,001,995, forward strand.
TTAGAACCTCGAAGAAAGTGCGTTTGTTATTTAAATAATGTGAAAATATATCATTAGGAGAATTTTAAGATTTAAAGTTAGTCAAGTGCTACCTTCAAAACGCAAGGGAATCGCACGGAATTGGCAGGAACTATGTACACACCACAAGTGTCAAAAGAGCGACTGTGACCCTCTTTTTAAACTAAGGCCACATTATAGGGAACAAGTAGCATAATCCTCTTTTACAAAGTCTCTATTTCATAAGCCCTGCGACGGTAGGAGGTAATTAAATTACTTTCTAAAAAGTTAAGTTTTACTACAGAAATAGATAATTCTTCATTTATTTCCATTCACGCTCAAAATATTGAATTCAGACTTAAGAAGAAGAAGTAACGTTTATTTGTTGCTAGTCGCACACGAACATGAAAATATTTTTACAAAATAAGAAAAAGTAAAAAAAATACAGTTAACAATAAAAAAAAAGTTGAGTACACCTAAGCAAGACTTATGAACTAGTGTTAGTACAGATTAATTTAATTCATTAAAAAAATAAATATAATAAGTGAGGAGTAGCACCGACCCGCTTTAAAGCAGACTTGGTTTGAGCAAAACAGCAGATAATATCATTTCTATTGTTTCAAATTTATGTCTAAAATATTATTGCTAACAAACAAATTAGCATTCGGAAGCTGCTAATAAATAAATAGGTAACCCATTTAAATCGCGTTAAGCGTAATATTGTACTTAGTAAAGAAGATAAATCACGTTGTTTTAGTATGTAAATGAGGACGGTCGAGAGTCAATAGAATATTGGCGGGAGAGAGGCGAACCATCATGGCGGCGAGGTGGCGGCGGCGGCGGCGGCGCGGCCGATCTCTGTTCACTGTTTACATAATTATCGGCCGCTTTCCTTTATTTTCTTAACGCGTCACTCTTGTTTTTTGTTATTTTTCGTGTTCAATAAATAATCATTTTTGTACTTTACCTGATAGGTACTTAGAAACCCTACGCGTTTCTTTCGTGTTAGCGAACTATTTGACTTGTTACAAAAGTCAGTATAGACAAGATAATGAGGTGCAGAAGCATATGTGGTTTTTGAGATAATACCTGGAAGTCTTAATAAACCTGTAGTGAGGTTAGGAGTAAGACAATTTTTCAAAAAAATACTAATTAAATACCAATAATTTAATCTCTTTATCGTATTGGCGAACTAGAAATTAGTAACGTGTGTATTATATAAACCGCAAAATAAAAAATAAACATATTGTTGGAGGAATATTGTATATACTCATTATATATTATAAATAGTTATATTTATTTTACTATACAAAAATGACAGAATTACAAACTTCTTTGCTATATTTTATTATTTAAAAGTAGAGATAATGAAAAACAGCCAGTTGCCAAAACCCAGAGGTCTTGGATTTGGCTATACATTTTCTGCGTCAGGAGCTATTTGGCAGAGCTACTAATACTTCTGAACATCACGTGACTTTGTCACCTGGTGTTCAGAGTACCCACGTTTTGCATGGACAGTGTACTCACGTGATAGGGGGCAGGCCTATCGCCGTTTTGTACGAATACACTGTCACATGACTAAGTACAACTCAGCCATGTGGGTTTCCTCACGATGTTTTCCCTCACCGTTAACAACCATGATAAATTAACCACACATATGTCTTTAGAAAAGACAAATTGGTGTAGGCCCGACCCAGGATTTGAACACTAGTCGTTTGCACGATAACCGAGTGTTCTACCCACTGGGCTATCACGGTTGCTTTGCAGTTGCAAGCCGACACTACACAGCAAAGATATATAAATATCTATAATATTAATTTTATACTGACAGATTGGCAACAGGAGTCTTATATGGTAACTTTGCCGTGTAGTGCCGGCTTAGAATGTCGCTACCCCTTTCTACCCACGGGTGTCGTAAGAGGCGACTAAGGGTATTGGGGCTTTTTATTGGATTTTTGGGCGATGCGGTTGGAGACCCATCACCAAAAACCTTTATTTTTACCATCTTTTCCCCACTCAACTTCCAAAAGTGGCTGAGGAATTTATAATTCCTTACCACTGGCTACCGCTTCTAGGGAAATATAGCCGTGAGTATATGTATGTATGTTTCACAGCACTACAACTGACGTTCAAAAAATGTTAGTTTTTAACTTAATTTTGAAGAATAAACTTTTTGACTTTTGACAAGCTCCATACAAATCCATACAAGACGGCGTTAGGCCTGTCCCCTTTTACATGAGTACACTATCCAAGCAAAACGCGGGTACTCTGAACAACAAGTAGCAATTGTCATCTGATGTTAGGAATATGTTAGGAACTGAGCCACCCCTTTGGGGAAATACGCCGTGAACGTTTGAATGAGAATAATCAATTTAAAATAGTTCCGACACCGTTGCCTTCTCATTTTAAATTTTATACATCTCTATCACATGTAAATTTTCAAACTAATTCAGAAGCTTACGAAATTGTCGAATATGAATGCCGCTTCCGCACAGATCCAATATTCTTTTCGATTTATGGTTTAAGTTCAGTCACGGTGCGAATTTCCGTAGTAATATCCGCCAATCATTTTTTATACAAATATTTTTAAAATTCAAAGGAGACTTAATTTTACATTGTAAATTAATATTATTCTAAATACTCCTTAGGTGTGATTGATTGCACTATACGAAATGGATCTTATATTTCTTTATTCCTGTGAATGTTAATGTAACGTATTTAAAAATAAAAAATAAATCCAATCTCGAAATTTATTATATAATGTATATTTCTATTTTTATTTAATTTGATATAACATTGTATTATTATTTCTGACAAACTATACTGTATTGAGAACGACTAATTTGTTCTTATTAATAATACTAAATGATTATATCTCAAAACAATATAGATGAACAATATAGGTGCCGTGTAGTGCCAGCTTAGAATGTCACTATCCTTTTCTACCCATGGGTGTCGTAAGAGGCGACTAAGGGTATTGGGGCTTTTTAATGGATTATTGGGCGATGCGGTTGGAGACCCATCACCTTTATTTTACCATCTTTTCCCCACTTAACATCCAAAAGTGGCTGGGGAATTTCTAATTCCTTAGCTCTGGCTACCCTTCTAGGGACTTATAGCTGTGAGTATATGTACTGTATGTTATTTTATTAAATTTGTATTTTGAAATAAGCCTCAAGATATCTACAATTATAACAACAGTATAAACACCAACGTGTCTATGCATTAGACTTATTTTATTACATAAAAAATACTATGTTCACCTAAAAAAAAACATTTTTGTAACTTATTTCACAACCAATAGGGTTTGAGACCGCGACCATCCGACTCCATTGCACACAGTAATTGTAATTATGTAGGTACTCGTAGTATAGGTATAATAAGTCCATAATATTTAGTCTTTGCTAATGGTATTTCCGTGTAGTGCCACCGCCAGTGCCTGCCTGCAAAGTGCGCGACGCCATGCCATAATTCTGATTTAATTTAAAATTGCTAAATTGTTACCTGTATCATACTCTTAGTTAAAATGTAAAGCAATAGTTTTATTAAATTCATTTAAAGATAAAAAATTTAAATTCAGGGATTTTAAAGTTCAGCGAATATTTTTTTTACATTGAAGGAATACGTTTTTACAAAGGTAAGAGTCCAAAGTTAGAATAATGAAAATGCATGTATAAGAGAAATGAATAATGTGAGGGAACCATGAAAGATTTGTCAACTTGGTACAAACTGGTGATGAATAGTTTCTACTCTACCCAATGGGCACAAAGGGAGTGAGTATAAATAAGTAAGTAGGTATAACATTAAATTTTTTAAGGCAAATAAACAGTTTCATTTTATTTCATTTCATTTAAATTATATTAATACTGCCTCGTGTTGTCTTTATTTTAAAATTTAAGGAGCCTACCCTTACTATCCTTAGATGTATCCTACATTGTTCGTATTGGGTATGGTAGGGTACACCAAACGGGGTGTGAGGAGGGAGCTCAACTTAATTGTTTATTTTTTATTTGTTTATTAATTGTTTATTTTATTTAAAATTTTGAGAGTTTTAACACAGAACACCCTTATAATGGGTGGTGATGGTTCCAAATGGTGCGCTTAGGCGGCGGCTGGGTCGTCTTCTCGCAGTTCTTGCAACGCGTCCAACCTATCGATAGAGAGCTCTCTTACGCGCGCAATAGTTGCAATTAACCATATTGCCGAACAAACGGACTTATTTTCCTGTTCCTTGGCTTGCTTCACAAGCGTAGCTTTTATATTGTTTGTGTTGTTAAAAGGGCGTGAGTTCCAATCCTGGGTCGGGCCTACACCAATTTGTCTTTTCTAAAAGTCATATGTGTGGTTAATTTATCATGGTTGTTAACGGTGAGGGAAAACATCGTGAGGAAACCCACATGGCTAGGTTGTACTTAATCATGTGACAGTGTATTCGTACAAAACGGCGATAGGCCTGCCCCCTATCACGTGAGTACACTGTCTAAGCAAAACGTGGGTACCTTCTCTGGACACTAGATGGCGCTGCCATGTGAGTTCAGAAGTATTGGTACCTCTGCCAACCCCTTCGGGGATGAACGGCGTGAACGTTTATGTTATGTTATGTTGTTAAAAAATGTACTGGTTTTAAACACTATTTTTTTTTGTTACACTATCTCATAAAAGATAAAATGAAATTATAACAAACCCCATTTCTATTTATAAAATTTCATGATTCGTGGGTTTTAATTTATAAAAAATACAAACATCGTATACTTTTAATTGGGAAATTCACTAAAACTCCAAGGCCCACTTTAAATAAAATGTCAGACCAAGTACGAGTACTTCAATACTTTTTCTACCAAAACATCATATTTCACAGCAACATGTTGCATTCAAGAATTCTTCGTCACTTCATGCTAGAACAAAGAATATTATGCAAAGAAATGAAATGCGGAATTCCAAAGAGTAAGTAAAGTAGGGCGCGTGTCACACCATACTTCACCGCAAACAGTAGATTTCGCGGTAGATTCCGAACTGCGGCGTCGGTCGTCGTAGTCGGCATTCCCACCAAAACATTCGCAGGACTTCTGCGGCTTAAACTACTCACCAACTATTCCATCTTCTGCGTGATCTTTAATTATATAACTAGTGACCCGAACCGTCTTTGTCCAGTTGCCAATTAATTCCCTTTGAAATTAACAAATTCAACGGTGCAAATGAATTTTCCTCTTGACTTGGTTCATCTTTTGATGAAAACAATTTTGTGGACATTCAGACTGACGTGCCGAAGACGATAATTTTGCCTGATTTCGGGATACTTAATAGAATTGCAATTTCACAACACGGTTAGTGAAATGAAATATATGTTATCATGGACTTAAACTAAATAAATATCTTGAAATGACACTTAATAAGGTCATATAGATTTTATTCCGTTATGGAATGGATTGTGTGTTAATTGAAATTTATTATGACCTTACCATAACATTTCAAATTTATGCTACTATTTCCATACAAAAGTACCAAGCTTTTATTTTGCATACATACAGTGCCCTGTTTCAAGTATTATTATCTATTTGAACTAAATTTGTTTAACTTAGCCTTGTCTACAACGTAGACCGCTTACTTTGGGCAATCCTTTTGATGATAAACACTCTAATGTTGAGGTCCATTTTTATCTTATTTACCACATCAGCCTTCACACAACATTAAAGAGTGTCAATTTTAATAAAAAATAATAAGATGTTGAAATACATTATATCTTACTTTTTTTAGTTATGTAGCTAAGTTAACACTAATACGAATTGCGGGAAAAACTAAAGAAGTCCTATCAAGCATAGTTAATTTCTGTGGCTGAAACTACTCCCTGACCACTCCCCATATCCCCATCGCGTGATCCTTAATTATTGTAGTGTAATAAGTTATTTTTACAAGCTCTCTAATTATACCTTTCTTATCCGAGCCGACCTGCGATTTCATTGTTAATTTTCGTGCGACGACAACGTTTATTTAGTTCGTGATTCAATTCAGCATGTGCGCAAGCTATTTTCAAGTTTTTGCTTACACCGTTTATATGGACACGCCTTTGCTTTATGTTTGTGTTGGAATAGTTTCCATTTAATTAAAGTTCACACGAGTGATTTAATTTGAATGTGTTTCGCCGCGAATTTCATTTGTAATGCTAAAATATGGGTGTATAAAATGAACATAATTTTGTGCATATAATTTAAATGGAAATGTGTTCTTCATGAAAATATATGAAATAATAATTAAAGACAAAACATTATGATTTATGCAGTACAAGTAGTAGGTAGTGAGTGAGTAAATGTTCCACGGATTTAATTGATCACGAACTAAAAAACAAACATAACTTTACTCTTCTTTTGATGCTGATAGAGTAGCAAAATACAAATTTGAAATATAATTATCGTTTTATTATTTTTTTATATCGAAGTACAGTGGTTTGTAACGGCTAACTGTTGAATCTATATTGCATAGGCATCCTTAATAAAAGTGCACCATCTTCTTGTCCAAAATTTCACAGAAAACTTAAAACCAATCAGTCTGCAACAAATGTGTGTTGTCAGTTAGAATATAGGTACATAGACGTGTTATCTTACAACCGACCTCGTAGGAAGGCTCAGGAGGCGAAAGCTTAGTGCTCTTAGTGTTAGGACTAGGACTTTACTACCGTTACTAGGACTTTACTACTTAAAATTTAAAAAAAGTTACAAGTTTATGACAAACAAACGATATTACCACTTGCGGGGCAATTGACCGTTTTCCAAGGGTACTGTAAAACTAACACCTAACTCAACTCTACCCTTTTTAAAATGATTTTCAATCAATTGGTACCAATTCTGGAACATCGTTCTTTAAATAAGAATAACGTCCTTAGTACATGGAAAGTTTTTGACTCATCCAAATAGTCTGTGGGAGTCATGTTAGAGCACGCACTACTACGGACTCACTCGCATATACCAGCGTCTCACTCATATTCCTAAATCGCGGAGTGTAAATATTTTTCGAGTTAAGCATAGATATGTCGTAGGATGATTTGATGTTTAGGTTTTTTGCAAAAAACCTAGGGATTTTGCAAAAATCCGGATAATTAGACAACGGTCATAATATTTTCTAATCTTACTAGGTTTTTTGCAAAAAAACTAGTTGGTTTAGTAATATTGTACTTCTTCAATGCTGATTGGCTGATTTTTAATTGCTCGCCTACACTTATTCTGATTGGTTGGTCATTGTGGTATTGAGATATTATATTTAGAGTTATAAAGGGTAAGATATGACGATACTTATTTGATAGTAGGAATTAAATATATTTCTTTACTCTCTTGTTGGAGTAAAATTACAATCACGTTCAGACATATTATACACAGATCAAGTTACCCCAAACTAAGTAACACTTGTATTATGGGATACTAACTCAGCGATATATTTAATATAATATAATACACATATGCTCATCACATAAATGTTACTCTCAATGGGGGTCAAACCCGCAACCTCCAGACCGAAAAGCTGGTCACCTATCCACTCGGCCACGGACGTCTTCAATATAGGTAGGAATAATAAAATAAATACGTTTTAAATTGTAGTATTGAGGTATTATAGCTAGAGTTATAAAGGGAAATGACAATACTATTATTATACTTAGGAACTTTTTGTCACTAAAATTAAAATAACAATCAAATTAAATGTAGGTAGGAACAATGAAGTAAGTACGTTATAATTAACAACCAATCAGAGATGACGTGTTTATGAGACACTGCAATCGACCAATCAGTGTACAGTATTCATAAAAACTGACATTTCATTTCGGAGTCATTCTAAACAAACAAGTTTTTTGCAAAAAACCTAGTAAGATTGGAAAATATTATAACCGTTGTCTAATTATCCGGATTTTTGCAAAATCCCTAGGTTTATTGCAAAAAACCTAAACATCAAATCATCCTACGACAGATACAAATTATAAGTTAGTTTAGTACACAGCAGGGTGTACTGGCCAGTATATCTTTGCTGTTCCCACAAGTCCTATCCATAAGCACGATTCCCTCCTATAAGATGAGCGATGATTGAACTTTCTCGAAAGGCAATACTTAATTTAACTTGACGTCAAATTGCTGCTGCTGATCCCGTCAAGATATCGGTTCACGAACGCATATAACCGAATTCATCGGTTCTCAAACCGAACCCATCTGATCGTAAACCGTTTATCGGTAACCCCCAAACTTGGATGTTGGAAGTGCAATCTTAATTATTGAGTTGAAATGTTCGTCGTTTGACGTTCGTGAGCTATCTTGGAAGGGCAATTATTTTTATTGCAAATTTAAATGTTATAGATATTTTCCGGGTATTTTTGGAAGTAAAATGCAGTTTTTATCTACACTAATATTATAAAGAGGATAACTTTGTATGTTTGGTTGTAATGAATAGGCTTAAAAACTACTTGACCGATTTTTAAAATTCTTTCACCATTATCCACGAGTAACATAGACTATATTTTATTTTGACAAAAAATAGGGTTCCGTAAGATATTTGGATTTTTCGGACACAAACTGAAAAAAATCAACCAAAGTAGTTACTTATTTACGCTAAACTACAAAAGATAGAACCATAAAATGTTATAATTAATTGTAGATCTTATAAATATCTACAAAAAAGTCCGCGACACACTATACCTATCTATGTCGAGTGAGGCACAAAAACCACATAATATATAAAAAAAAGTCGTGTCAGTTACACTATTTATAACTCGAGAACAGATGAACCGATCTGGCTGAAAATTGTTGGAGAGGTAGCTTAGAACCAGGAAAAGGACATAGGATATATAACATCACGCTAAATACTGTAGGGGTTAAACATTGAAAATATTTAACACCATCCGTGCGAAGCCGGGGCGGACCATTAGTTACTTATAAAAATCATGTATCTGTATCTACATGAATCTTTTTAATAGAGGTAAGATCCCTTAATAATTATTTTGGTGTATCAATATTGGAGTCGTTATTAGCTAGTTATTAGCAAATGAAACAGTAATCGTCCAGGTTATTTGCCAGAATCTATTCACATATAAATTATAACTCTGATTTTGAAAGTCATACGTACATATTTTCTAAAAATCGACAAGTTGTATAATTAACCCTTTGTGAGGCAGAAATATGACCAAAAATTAATTGTATTTTAACTTTTATTTGTAAAACTATGGTGGTCACTATATGGCCACTGCTTCATAGAGGATTAAAATATATAAAGTATGTAAGATTCAAGTTATTATTATTAAATATACTTTTAGAGATACCAAATCTAAATAATATATTTTAATTTCTTATAACACCCATAAAAACGAAGTACAAATAAATATTATGAAAAGATATGTACAATATCTCAAATACTAACTCACTGCACAATACGGTAAAGTATCTTACCACAAGTACGCAAAAACTGGTAAGTACATGTGATAAGCTAGGCCATAAAACGTTGGACAAAAAGCTAAGTTCTGGTCCAGCAAAAATAATATAGGCCTCATACGTTCCAATTCAGCTAAGTCGATTAAGTAGCGCTCTAAATCTTAGAGGTACGTTTGGCTCGGGGGATTCGCGGCCCACTATAAAAAATGTGGTGGAAGTAGGAGCCATGCAATGCGGTTTAAGCGGATTTAGAGCTAGATTTAGCATCAGTAATAGTACGTAGTGATATGATTATTGCAAAGACCGAGCCAGGTTATCTTGGTTGAGATATTGTTACTTTTTCAATTCGTGGCATGTCTATATGCATCATTTATTTTAGCCTTGTGTGTAAAATGTACAAAGGATGTCATTAAAGCGAATAATGTATAGACACAATAATTTATATTTGACTTACTTACAGCACAAGGAATCATCTTATGTTAATTGATGACGTAATGAGTTGACAATAAAAGCCATAACCAACCAACCAATGCCATATAACAAAAACCAAATTTAAAGAGCAGCATATTCTAGTATTTGTTTTCATATTCTCTGACTAAATCTAGCGCTGTCATTGGAGCAATTTAGCGCCCAAAAGCACAGAACAAGGGCAGCATGGTCTCCAGTAATAAAGCGAGTTCATTTTTAAGAGCTGGCGCTGGCTGGGAGCGGCAATCGTAAAAACAAATCACAGTGATTGCCGGAGAGTGGCGGCTCTTTCTATTATGTTTAATGGCGATTCGATCCCGGTTTATGGGAATCGGAGACGGTCGACAGGTGGCATAAATGATTGGTGGTAACAACACTACTAGTTTTATGAGTCAGAGAGTACCAACTATTGTTTTGCCTTTGATTTGGACCATGGATCGAAGTTTCAGCTGTGTAATAAAATATATGAATAAAATGTCACTGTCGCTGTGTTGTGTCGGCTTAGAATAACACTATCCCATTTCTGCCGGTGGGTGTACGTAAGAGGCGACTAACGGTATTGGGGCTTTTAAGGGATTTTTGGGCGATGTGGTTGGAAACCCATCACCAACAACCTTTATTTTGCCATCTTTTCCCCACTCAAATTTCCAAAAGTGGCTGAGGAATTTCTAGTTCCTTAGCTCTGGCTACCCCTTCTAGGGATTTATAGCCGTGAGTATATGTTTATGTTATATTACTTCGGAGAGCACGTCCAACCGTGGCCACTTTTGAGGTAGTATTCGTTCAAGTCCACCTACCTGCACTAGACCGGCGAATTGGACTCTACACTAACTAGGGTGGACTTCAGCCCCTTAGTGGTAACATCATCTTTGTTTTGTTACTTTTTCAAAATGTAAATTATTCATTATTAAAATCCACTTTTTGATTGTCATAAATCCATCAGGCAAAAATCGTCTAGATCGTTTTTATTGATAAGATCGCCAGTGGTATGTCTTTGTAAAATTCTTTTAATGCCTCTGTCTGTTTACAAAAACAAATGGCATAAGCTCTACATAAATCATTTTTATTTCGACCTAAAAAGATCAACACTAGTACATAACAAAACAAAAATCCAATAAAACCGTATAAATCGAACACAAAAAGCAGTTGTCGGAAAAACCTAATGAAAAATGAAAAAGCGTTATATCGAAGACGTGTGAATGCGATGGAACGGATCGCGTGAGAGCCCAACAGCATGTTTTGTTCCCATAGCCGCCCGAAAAAAAACTTTGTGGAGGTTTTCTACACGCGACATGTTTTGCTTAGTATTTGTGCCGAGTAGTTGAAATTTGTGCTGTGCTTTTTTAATTGTCACTGAGTAAAAAATATGAATTTGCAATAAGTTTTGACATGCATTTGATTTTGTAACCTTACGCGATCACAGGCAAAAATAACGCGTGAGTGTACATTAATTGTTTCGGAAAAATCCAATATTATAACGGTTCTCTGTCACGAAGTTAAAATTTAGTGCTCTCTTTTATTAGATTCCGAGATAATTTCTTACAAACTATACTTGGTATAGAAAATCAAAGAATTCTCTAAAATTCTTGTGTATCCTATATTTTTTGTGCAGAAGATGAACCGTTGTTTTTTTTGACTAAACCTCTTAGTCTTAATTAGATATTTTATTGTATAACTACATCTTGTTAAATATATTAAAATACAACCCAGCGCTCTTATTAACTTACTTACGTCAACAAAGATTTATGAATCCTCTAAATCCTTTATCCAAATTTCATTAATTTGAGATAACACTGGAAAGCTTGAGCTCAACAAATGTACATCGAAAATTAATAGTTTCGCGTCAAGAGAGACGTATAAAGGCCGGTCCACAATAGGCGGATTGTGTTCAGTCGGTTGCGAGCCGGTTTGTAATCTGATTTGGATCTAATACCCGGGAGTGTAAGGTTCGGATTACGTTGTTTGAGCGGAAGCCTTCTTTCGGATTACCACTTGGGTTGTTAAAGCGACTCGGTTGTCACGCCATGACGCAGTTGTCACATTAAACGGCAGTCGTCACGTGTGGCAGTGGCAACACAACTACGAATAAACTGACAATTAAGTACACAAATCATAACTTAAAACTATATGTCTCCAAAAGGATGGTAGAGTATCGTAATTGTCTGAATGTGCTAATACTTTTTGGAACCAGAGGTTCAACACATTTCGATTGGTTGGTATTCCGCTAAATAACGTAGTCGAATTATTCGAAGGGTTAATTATCCAACACTTCTTTCACTATTCACACTCATTCACTGTTTTCCTAAAATATGCATTCTACCATCACCACTCTATATAAAACAAACATGGCTTCAAAAAATCAAATACTTGTCAACGTAGCACTTGACAAAAATCAGGAACTTTTGCGTTTGATTAAAACCAGAGCTCTGACAGACTTCTAATTGATAAATAATTATTGATTTGTAACGAAATGCCATTGGAATATCAATCAAACACAACGAAAATAGGATCATACCTCTGCGACAAAAATTGTTCAGACGAGACAAGAAAAGAAAATATTTTATTATAGTTTATATGGTGAAAGATGTAGAAAGGTTCAGTGAATACAAAAATCCAATTGAACTGTCTTGTTTTCCTGAAATGGATTTGTCTATGTGTACCCTTTTACGAGGTTATTTCCTGAAGCTTAAATCGAGTTGGTATTTTTACGCTAATATCTTTTGAGACTGTCAACATGAAAATAACCAAAATTTTATGAGATAAAGCGTGAAACGCAACGACAAAGAAGGTTTAAAATTTGAGTGAATCTTTTCATGCTTCTTTAGTGAATAATAGAGTCTTACGCTCGATTTCTGAATTGAGTATTCCAGCTGAGAACAACTTAAGTATCGTTCTGTCGCATTGAAATCTTAATAACTGAATGAGACCAAACGTACTTAAGTCGTTCTCAGCTTGAATACTCAATTCAGAAATCGGGCGTTAGTCACCTGTGTAAAAAATCTATTTAATTACACGTAAGGTAATGACAATTCTACATGGCCTATGCTGAGTTATGCTTATGACTTTTTAAATTAATACAGAATTGCGAGCTATGTGCTGATATTTATGATTTACTTTTTCGGTATTTTGCCATTTGATTGAAACTTGAGTTGACATTTATTTGTTTTCCATCCTATCACACACAACGACAATATTTTAACAACAAACCATAATATTTTAACTGTCATCACTTTTTCTACCCCTTTTACTGGTTCCTTTACCTTACATCGTACGCGGATTTAGCAAAATACCTGCTATTTTGCGAAACTAAACGCAAAACCCTTTAACAAGGTTCATTTGCTCTGTATAGAAGCATCATATTCAAAACTCGCTCGCATAAAGTTCTCCATAGTGGCAGTGGGCGTAACGTAGTGGATAATAAATCGGCCCTAATCTAAACGGGGCAAGCTCATAAACGGCGCATTCATTACTGCCATATAATTAGCAGTTCATAAATCACGGACACCCATCCCTACTAGTAATTGCCGACCGATCACACCATTCGCCATACCGCGGCGTACTGCTCGTGTGTTTAAATTATTCACAGCTAATGTTATTCGACTGAAACATGATTCGATGATTCATAAATGAGAGGACGAGAGGTTATACGGATTGTTCTTTTATCTCTTTGCTTCTCCCAATGTTGTAACAGCCCAAGTCTGTTAATATTCGGAGTTAAACAAAATCGGTATTCGAAACCCAAACATGATTACTTTTTGTCAATCAACGAATGCAATTATTTTACGATTTCATCACGAACTGAATCCACCGCAAAATGTGTTTTAATTGAAATTGAAAAGTTCACATATTTTAATCATTGAAAGGATATAATAGATCTATTGTGTTCGGTCGAGAGATGGTCTTTGGTCACGCTCATTTTACATTAAACAAAATGAAAATGATTTTCTGCTTCGCTATATGAAATTAATTTATATTTCTAGTGTTACGCCCTGTAGTGTCGGCTTAGAATAGCACTACCCCGTTTCTACCGATGGGTGTACGTAAGAGGCGACTAACGGTATTGGAGCTTTCAAGGGATTTTTGGGCGATGCGGTTGGAGACCCATCACCAACAACCTTTACTTTGCCATCTTTTCCCCACTCAAATTTCCAAGAGTGGCTGAGGAGTTTCTAATTCCTTAGCTCTGGCTACCCCTTCTGGGGATTTATAGCCGTGAGTATATGTTATGTTATGTTAATATTGGATGTTTTAGTAATATTTTTAGTAACATATAAATCTGTGAAATACCTCATCTTTTAGTATGATTGAATAGCTCGTTATTAAAATGCATTGTGTAAGTCCTTAACTGCTTTTGAAAGTCCAAAGTAAGAAATGTATAAAAAAAATATAGCCGGTTTCCATAAACATGACCAGTCGATACTTTAATTAGGCGCAAATTCTTTGGTCGTCTTTTACGACACCCACGGGAATAATTGGCATAGCTGCTACTCAGGCATTCTGACATTTATCCTGTCGGAATCTATATAAAATTCATGAAAATATTTTTCCATCTGAAGCTCAGAATGAAACAACTGACCCGCCTAGTTAAGTACCCTATGGCTTATGTACTGACTGTTGGACGATTAGGCTAAAAATATAATTCAACATCTTTTTCCGTTTTCATTAAGTTTCAACTTAATGAGGTTATTATTAGATATGAAAGTATAAAATTACTGCGATAGCTCTGCTAAAACGAAATTAAGAAGCAGAGTCTAAAAAATTGAATCATAAAATTAATACCAGTTCTATTTACAAATAATATATACCTGATTAACAAATAAACATATTTTAGATAAAAAAGTATATTTACTATAATATTTTTCTCAACCCAACCACGGCCAGTATATACATGTACTAGTTCTGTATTAGTATGATAGGGTGCGGCGACGGCCGGTTATTTACGATTTCACACGCGACCGACTGCACTCGCCCGCTGAAACTAATGCTCCAATTGCAATGCGCCACTTTGCTAAGGAACTGCACACACTGGACCATATAGTTGCTAGAGCAATTGCGTTTTGTCCTTTTTTCGCTGTATTTTGCTGCTTTCTTAGAGTTGAAGTTTGTTTTGGGATGCATTTTATAAAATATATATGTAGTAAGAATGTGGATATCAGACTTGTCAGTACAGGACGAATACGGAGAACACATTACGAGTAAGATGAGACCAAGATGAGACAGTAAGTATTCTTTTGGATTTGGTCTTGTTTTTTTGTTTGCATCCACAGTATTGCAAGTTAACATCATTCATTTATTTATTTTATATATTTAATTTAGTGAACAAGTACGAAAATCACAATCTTTATCATTTATTTATTTTACATTTGTAAATAAAAAATATGAGAATATAAACTCTATCAGAGCTGTTAATTTGTTGTTTACTGTAACATAATTAAATAAATAGTAGATAAATGTTTGCTGCTTTATCTTTAGTAATAAAGATATTTACTTGTCAGGTGTAAATTCACCTTTATTCGTAGTATACTGCCACCCGCTGCTATCATAATTTCATAAAGCCTTTCTGATTTCGTGTAGTGTGCTCATTTATCTGTTATACTCTACAGCGGGACGCTGCCTTATTATAGTTATTATGTCTAATTTAATTTGGCACGCTCGCTGCATATATTTCTATAAGGTTTATGGAGCTATGAATGGTGGATTCTATTTAATTTGTTTTGTTATTCGGCTGAAATGTACATGTATTTGTGTTTCAATAGTTACTGAGTAATGTTCTTATTATATATTTTTTATTCTAAGGCGCACAGACAGAGCAACCACCTCTAGTTTCTGCCAACTGAAAATCAAGCCATAAGCCATTCATTTATTATTCTTTTTAAGCTGACTTAAATTTGTGTCATATGTTTTAAAAAAGTATATATGATAAGTCTGATCTCTACTTTTTCAATTAACATAAAATTATTTTTAAAAACAAAAGATGAGAGACTGAATAGAAGTCAACAAAGAAATTTAAAGAAATACATACATATTTCATTTCGTATTTACAATAAATTAGGGGACGTTGAGCTCTGATTTCGGCTCAAATAAAATTATTACTTGTAAAACTTGCTACTAGGTAACGGTTCGCGAGCGAGTGCATAACGCATTTGGCCATATTTTCCTAGTACATACTCATATTCTCACGCAATTAGTTCCTGTTGGGGAAGGCAGGTACTATTGATCGCCATCTGTACAAAACGACCTTCTGTGAATGCTGTACTTTGTCGACTTAGAATAGCACTTCCCCATTTCTACCCGTGGGTGTTCTAAAGAGGCGACTAAAGGAAATTGGGCTTCTTAAATGATTTTTGGGCAATGCGGTTTGGAACCCATTACCTTTATTTTATAATGTTTTCCCCACTTAACTGCCAAAAGTGGCTGAGGAATGTCTTATTTGCCGTATATATATGTATATCTATATGAACTAAAAGAAGTCTCATAAATATATCAAGGATAATTGTACATAAAGTTTTTGCCCATTGCTTCACTGGTATTCTATGACAATCATTATCTATTAAGAGAAATTAATTTATCAAGGACACTTACCTTCTTCAGTGCCAATCTTACCACCTGGCACGGAATGTTCACGATATTAACGGAAACATCCATTATTTCAGTTGGTAATGAATACTTTTGCGATACTTCCCTGTGCTATTACTTTAAGAGCCCAACCGCAAATCAGGGATATTTTCTCTCTACTAAATGACTTAATTGTGTTGCAATTTTCATTACAAGTGGCTTCAATTTAATATAGCAACTAGCTGATTTATGTGACCTTACTTGTTTAGTGTTTTATTCTTATGCATTTTTATGGAACTTCTCATACTTTCACGCCGAATACCCCAGAAGGAGTTGGCTGAGGTACTAATACTTCTGAACATCACATGGCATTGTCACCTGGTATTCAGAGTACCCATATTTTGCTAGGACAGCGTACTTACGTGATAGGGGGCAGGCCTATCGCCGTTTTGTACGAATACACTGTCACATGACGAACGGAATGAATAAGTCATTGAGCTATCACGGTTTATGGGACTTGGGAATTAAATTCGAAAATCATGGTTCTTTGATAGGTTAGTTATTTAAATGCAGTATAATTAATTAGATATGCCTCAAGGTATATTAGGTACATACATACACTCACGCCGTTACTTCGTCTACATCCATCAACCTTTTCATACATGCTCTTTTATTCTTCATACCTCGGACGCTTGCCTTTTGAGCACAGTCTCATTTTGGTCCAAGTGTGTCTTTCGTGGCATTCCTCTACTAACATTACCTTCCACATTAGCTCTATAGATACCTTTTACCAATTTTGTGTCATCCATTCTCTCGATGTGCCCAAACCATCTCAACATTCCTTTTTCTATCTTACTTACAATATCGTCTTTTACACCCCACCTTTCACGAAACACGTCATTCCTCACACGATCACATAACCTTACATTACAAAATTTTCTGAGGGACCTCATTTCTACTGCATTCACTCTGCTTTCATAATTCTTCCGCCACGATTCTTCCTTTTAAAATGTTTTTCTGACTTTAGAAACAACTAGCTTTTTGCCCGCGACTACATATAGTCATGGCCAATACATCCCAAAAATGGGTAGCCCTCTGAAGCTCTTTCAGAGCTAGAAACTCCTCAGTCATATTTGGAAGTTAATAGGGGAAAAGATGGCAGACATTAAGTATTATTGGTGATGGGTCTCCAACTGCATAGCCCAAAAACCACTTAAAGCCCCACGTATTTTGTCGATTTTACGACACCCGTGGGTAGAAAGGGGAAGTGAAATTATATATATATATTAATAATATTTATCAAGTATTCATAACTTTATTTATACCCTAAGGTTTAAGAATGAAAGTCATTGATTGATTGTTGTAGATAGGTAGTACTAATTGGCAAAACAGTGCGGAAAAATGGATGACCTGAAGCCACAAAAGTCTGTGAAGACCAGATTAACTAAAGATTATCCATCCCCGAGTGAACGCGATCCAAACAAGTTATATTAGTGTAAATGTCGGTATGCAAAATTCGTATTACACTGTTATTTAATAAAGGTTCTTTTGACATGAAAAATGTTAAGTGGTTCGTGTAGTGGTATTTATCCGTAAAGAAATCGTTCGAGTGAAATTTATGCTTGTTATCGGAACTCAACTGCTTCGAATATTATTCAAGTACAAAATAGCTATTGTGAAATTAAAAATTTTAAAAAACAACTCTCAAAAGTGTTTGTTGCATTTATTTGACTATGTAATTTTTTTGTTTAAACCATAAGTTGTCTCTTAGGGATCCCGCAGAAATAAATACGTTAGTGCTATTCTAACCCAAAACACTCTTATTATTACGTATTTTTGTTTTTTGATATACTTTTTACATAACTCAATATCAATATGACTTCAATATGACATAAATTGAAGGCTGCAGCTTTTTCATTTGTATTGAAGGTTATATATAGGCTAAGACAAATCAAGTTACATGTGATTTAGATTAGCCGTTCGAGGCGCAGGGGTTAACAAAGGCAAGAAAGGTCAGGCATACAAACGCAACCGTGTCGCCGTGTGTTTCTTTGACATGGGTACATTAGTCATGGCTTGGTCTGGCCGAGATTGGATTTTGGTTACGTCTCAATATATTTTGCGATTCTGTCTGCTATTTTGTCTACTTTTGTAAGGTGCAAAGTTTTAAAAAAATAATGTCTAATTAAAAGATTTTTTTGACCATCCTGACGTACCTCTCTTGCTTACGTCACATTCATTATTATTGATTTCGTGCAAAATGACGATCGATGCCTGATGGATGGCCTACCCCAAAGGGAGGAATGGACGTGAGTATAGATTATTAAGGTTTTATTTTCCTTAATATTGAACGCCATCAAATCAGGTATGGCATGAAAAGCGAAAAGTACTCACTAAGTTTTATAGCTAAATTAGTATGACATCAAATTACTATCTACATTATTTTACTTTCTATTATTCATTATTAGTTGATCTACTTATTTCTTATTAAATAAAAACATATATAGTAATAGTTAATCTGTACATATATACAAAATAGACACAATGATAAATAAAATACTAATGCAAGGTTACCCGCTCACCATGTACGCATTTACAGTTATGTGTAAAAACTAAGTAAGTAATTTAATCATTACATCAATATAATCGTGGAAAAAAGTGAGAAAAACATATCTCCAACGTATTTTTTTGAACTGCAACTTTTGCGAATTCTTCAAGACCAATATTCGATACTTAACAAAATATTAGTTACGCCCGAAGAATATTACAACTGGCATTTATTTTTCTTTTTTATTGCCGGGTCCATATAGCTGGTCTGCGGTGGTGGGGCCGGCACGGGGAGGGGTGTATTCCGCAGTAATAATGTAAAAAGTTTAAATGCCCGCTCAACTTTTAACACAATGTTTATGTTCTGTTTCATAAGTCGACCCTCTGTTTTGAACGGTATAATTTCCGTCCTACTTCTGTTTCAACCTTTCATTCGTTATTCAGAATGCCGGAAAAGTGCCTCACAGTTTCAAATCAAATTATGTTTGAGCAAGCATTGCTCGGTTCTGTAAACTGCCGCCGGAACTGTGATCTAGAGGAAAGACAATTAAGAGAACTGCATCTTATGAAATTCATCTAACAGAGCGAACACAGTTCAAAACTATCTGTCAAAAGCTCATTACAGACTCGTTGCGGTTAAACGAACTTTACCTCACTCCAGTCATACATATTCATGTTGAATGAAAAACAATTCGCGCCACATTTTCAGTTAGCTTTATAAAAAGCTTTTGAATAGTCAAATATTTGATTTTGTGACTGAAAACGAAGCCATGATAGCGATCTCGCTTTGAGCCATTTTTGGCTCAACAATATTTGATTGGAATAAATAAAAATATTAATACTAGCAGTTCGGAAATGAAATTTCAAAATAAATTGTTTAATTCTGAAAAGGATTATAGTAAATAAACTTTATTACCTTGAAAGCGTAATAAAAGAGATGTATTTTTTTTGTAGACGTTATAAATAAAAGTATAAATAAAAAACAAGCGAAAGAGTTCGTATATCTGGGAAGTTTGTTTACTAGGGATGGAAAGTGTGTTGAAAGAAGAGTAAAAAAGGGTAATGCGGTAAATGGAGCACTGGATAGTCTCATGTCTAGTCAATGGGTGTCCGAAAAGGCCCGAATAGCTGTGCATGATGCTGTCCTCGTTCCTACGCTTATGTATGGCAGTGAATGTTGGGTGTGGCAGAAGAAGCATGAAAGCAGAGTGAATGCAGTAGAAATGAGATCCCTCAGAAAAGTTTGTAATGTAAGGTTATGTGATCGTGTGAGGAATGATGTGATTCGTGAAAGGTGTGGTGTAAAAGATGATATTGTAAAAAAAGGAATTACCTATACTTTCTTTATTAGTAAAAAAATATATTCGTAATAGCATTTAAACCAGAAAATAGTTCATAAACGAAACATAGTCCATATACTCGTATTACAGTTTCAACAAGATGCTTAAGCCGCAATATTAAAAATGTCGCATAACAAAATCCGCACCGCTCGCATTCCCACTAAATAGGTACTTAACTTTTTTAACTTACGGGACTAACAATTATTCAAATCTGTACATTATATTAAATCTGCTGAAAACCTGTTTTTCTAAGTCAGTTTCCATAATAAAATTTTATCATTTTGAGTAATGTTTCAGTTCGTATTGGTTGATAGGAAGTCGGGCCGCTTTCGCTCCGCCGAATTGCTCTTATCGATGCTAATAAAAGGTTCCAATTTACGTTCCTTCGCGCCTTTATTTGAATAATTCTCAGCGTTTTAAATAAAAATCAAATTAAGCGTTTTTTTCAATCATGTCAGCGATTATTGCGTCGTCCGTGAACCGGCTTTGTTTTTGTCGCGAAGTTAATTAGATTATTGTTTTATGATGCTCTGTTTCTTATTTTTCCTTGTAGTATCTACAGTTTAGTATGATTATTGCGTAGCACTGCTTTATCACTTTCAGCGAGTATTGGAAGAGTGATCCAAGAATCATACCCCATTAGAGATGAATTTCGTCCCTCTTACCTACATTGTTTATTTTAATTTGTAATAGAAAATAAACATAAAAAAAATCATACTGCTGCTGAGTCATAGCGTTCATGTTTTAATATCTCCATGTAAGTAGTTAAACCATGATGACTTAGTAGTGGGTAGAATACTGCTTAGCGTGCAGACGATGAAGGTTCAAATCACAATTTGTCTTTTCTAGAAGATATATGTGTGGTTAATTTACCACGATAGTTAACGGTGAGGGAAAACATCGTTAAAGAACCAACATGGCTGAGTTGTAGAATAGAACAGAAAACTCTTTATTGTACATCATAGT
Organism: Bedellia somnulentella; assembly: GCA_963576735.1. NCBI lineage: Eukaryota > Metazoa > Arthropoda > Insecta > Lepidoptera > Bedelliidae > Bedellia > Bedellia somnulentella. The sequence continues at coordinate 3,023,266 of OY755174.1, forward strand.
TAACAAAACATTTTACATAGATTATTTTTCATATAGAAGTACGAGTGGCGGTCAATTGCACTTAGTCATGTGAAAGTGTAGTCGTGCAAAACGGCGATAGGCCTGTCCCCTATCACGTGAGTAAACTGTCCAAGCAAAACGTTGATACTTTGAACTCCAGAAGGGCAAGCACGAGCCGTGTTTAAACTTAGTTATCGCGTGGGATAAAGCAGCTATCTCTTACGCACTTACTTAGTATCGTATGCTGCCATCTCATTCTAACCGTTATCGTGTCGATAAAAAAGCTCTCGTGCTTGCCTAGCAGGTGACAATGTCACGAGATATTCAGAAGTATTGGTACTTCTGCCAACCCCGTCAGGGGTTTATGAAGTGAACGTTTTAGTTTGAGTAGTAGCAACCGTTCTTGTTTCAACATCATGAGATATCTTACCTCCTGTTTTTGATTTCACTCTGAATATCAGTTTAGAATAGCTGTTGCTTTTAAAAGGTTCTGGTGTATTATCACTAAACAAAATCTACCATACTGTTATTACCTTTATGAAATGAACGATATATACACACATGCAGATCTAGGTCTTTTTAGATTTAGATTATATTAGTCTTTATACCAGAGACAGTGTTTTTTTTGTTGTCTTCAAAAAACACCAAATTTTATTTTTATCAAGCTAGTTACACGGAACATGCGATCATAGATGGCAGAATTATAAGGATTCCTTGTTCCAGCGGAACTCTAAAAAGTAATATTCCACCGCCAAATTGTTTAGCTGAGTTTGTATCGTATTGGCTTGGTGTGTGATGTTGTTTTAATTTTATTTGTAAATATTTGAGTCGGCGTTCATCATGTTGTCACGGGCCTTTTTTATTGCAAGGGAAATTCGGAGTTTGCTGGTTTGGACGATATGAAATTCAGTGGTTTTTTGCGTTTAGTTTACTGTTTATTGAGTGAACGTGATTCAAATAATGTTATGCAAACTTTGAAGTGGAAAGTCAGAGAAGTGGAATGTAATGCATGAAAGATTGATTATGTTAATAAAATGCGAAGTTTTGGCTAGTAAATCATTAATGTGAGTTATCGGTGTGAGTAATATGTTTGATGTGTACTAACTATTTGTTACTTTCAGTTAGGGCAATATCTTACTCATACTATATTTATTATGAATTCCACGCGAAGCTAAGGCGATAGGCATTCACGTAAATTCTCATTCAAATCAAAACGACGATACTCTGAACACTAGCTGGAAAAAAACACGTGATGTTTAAAAGCATAAGAACCACAGCTACCCCTTCGGTGATGTACAGGTACAATGTGGCGTTGAGTTTGGGAGTTTCAGTGAAGTTAGAATGATCTGGGATCCGTGTCAAATTTAAAGAAGCAATAATAACGTAACGTGATGAAAAATCTATGTTTTCTATTTATACGCTTGTTTTAATGAAGTGCCAGAGTTAAATACGTGTGGTAGTATGTCATTGTGAGCTGTCACTCTAACTCCCGCCTGCGGGTCAGACGCGACGCCCGCGCATCTGTGTTTCTTGCTTAGCAATATTGGTGCTTAATTAAGCGGCGGCATCATTTGTTAGTAATTTCTATTTTTCGAAATATAGTTGTTGCTCATTTAGTTTGAAAGGTTGTGAAAATGGAAAATTTTAAGTGGTTCTGAAATATTTCATACTACTAAATTTGAAGCTAGGTATGAAAGAAGACGAATATTTAAAAAACCTGTTTTCACCTTACCCACCTTCCTAGCTTCACATGATTGGATGTGCTATATTGCGTAGCCAGAGGAATGAAAAATATAGTGTTGTTGGTTTAGAGTTTTTACCCACATTTCCACATTTGACAACGTCCGTGGTCTAATGAATTCACCTATCCAATTCAGCTTTTCGGACCAGAGGCTCGATCCATGCTGAAAGCTGCATATATGTAATGTGATTGTTTCTTCTGAATATTATTCATTTGTAAATCATATAGGATTAAATTTAACTAGTATTCCATAACGCATGTCAATAAATTGCACTTAGTTTAGGACTCACTTGATCTGTGTACATACGTATACATATATTACAAATAATATATTTAATTATATCCGTCTATATTCATTTATAAACTAAACTGAAGACTATTCCTCGCCTCTCACGTTACTAAAAAATGTATCAGAGTTATTCTAGACCAACCTAAACAAATGTATACATATAAACAAAAGCGCTTTATTTATCTGATTTAGCGAAAACATACTAACAATCCCACAATGCGCGTTTGAAGCTCTTTTTGGCATTCTCTGAAAATCACATTGTATACAGGATGTTCATTAAGACAAGTTGAACCGTGCACTTGAGTATACTTGTTGAACTTTGAGAAATACACCGCAGGCAAAACAATTCTCAGCCTACAATTTAGCTTACAATTGGGAATTGTTTCGTGTTGATAACTCTTAATTGTTAATTATAGGGTACTGAAATCAAGTTAAATATAATAATTTTCAACAAAATACACAAATAAACAGGGTTTGAAACTGTTGGATAACGATTTTTTCATTATGCTTTGCTAGGTCACATGATAGATTTCATTTCAATATGTTAAGTAATCGTGCTTTATTAATCTTCTTAATACTCACGTACCTTCATCAAAATATATATATTGTTTGTGTACGTGTGCGTATCTGGCATTCAAAACGTCTGATTACAATAAACCATACAGTACAAGTACCATGAAGTACAAATGTAATTATTGTGGAACAAATACCTAAAAAGCAGCTTCAAAAGCATGTATTGTTGTTATTTATTGGTCTGGTCTAATGCACCGCAGTCTGCTGCACTTAGTTTTTAAAAGTGTTAGCATATGAGGTTCTTATTGCAAGTTCGTGTCAATTGATTTTTCTAGGTATTTTAGAATATTCAAAATTTCTTTTTTTATATTTACATACATACATACATATACTCACGGTTATAAATCCCTAGAAGGGGTAGCCAGAGCTAAGGAAGTCGAAATTCCTTACCCACGTTTGGAAAAATGAGAGGGGAAAAGATGGTTAAATAAAGGTTGTTGGTGATGGGTCTCCAACCGCATCGCCCAAAAATCCCTTAAAAGCCCCAATACCGTTAGTCGCCTCTTACGAACACCCACCGGAAGAAATGGGGTAGTGCTATTCTAAGCCGACACTACACAGCAGTTTTATATTTACTCACAATTATTTGCATTAACTTGTCTTACTACGAATAACTATATTTTTTTTAAAATTGAAAATGAACGATGACAGTTTTATTGAACTCCATTTTGTAAAAACAACCTGATACCTCACGATCTACAAAAAATACAATAATCATTTTTACTTCATAAAGAACTAAACTTTTTTCATTTTCATTACTCCGGTAAGCGGCAACCATTAATCTTCATTTTTCAAAAGAATATTTTTACCCTGTAAATTTCGTCTCATCCTGTAGAAGCTTTCGCGTACGACTCCGCCTGTCTACGCTAGATTGATGACTGTCGAGGTGTCGTAACTGCATTTGCTTTTTTAATTATGTGTCTATTTTACATGAGCTTTAAATTGAGTTCTTGGTATTGACTCCTGTAATATGTCTCTTTGGATTATCAATTTTTGCAAATCTAATTCCATCCAAACAAAAGAACAATCACTGTGTTGAGTTGAGACTATTGTTATACTATTAATGTAATATTTTTTTTTGCAAAAATTATTTTATCATTGGATTAAAAAAAATGATGACAGTTTTGCCAAAGTTTTTAAGTTTTTTTGAAAGGTTTTAAGTTTTATTGGGGGTAGTTCGATAATGATTTTCAAATAATTTAATTTATCGTTATGATTATATTTATGAAGAATAATCATCATACAAACAATCGAACCTAATAAGCTTCAGAAACCACAATATTATTTTGTACTTATGATATAAAATCCATCTATGCCATCTGAAAAAGTTAAAAATGTGGGACAGGAATACAATTAAAAGAATAATGTTCCCCACACCTTCCTCCCATCCCGCTCTGTAAGGTAAAGAATAAATCTTGCTCAAAAGCATCAAGAAATTGCGAGCTCTAAAATATTAGATAACATAAACACTCTTCGTAAAACACATTTGTTCCGTGTAGAAGAAGTATAGCAAAAATATTAGTAGCAAAGTAATACATTGAGACCAACGCGCCTGAGCCCCGAGCAAAACAGTCGGAGACTTTCCAAACTCATTTAGTTAACAGCTTTCACGAGAGAAATCTGTTACGAGTAAAAATCATAATTCGGGCTCGAGTTGAAACAAATCACTCCGCCTCTGCCCTAAAAACGAACCGATCAAAAAATAATAAATCCAAAACTTTCCTATAATAAAACGTTCGAAGTAAGATGTCAAGTACGAACTGCTACTGTTCTGTTGTTGTATTTTATATTTGAAGGGTTCCGTTTGAACCGTAAATAACAAATTTGTACCATAAGTACTTATTATGCACCAAATATATTGTATTTATACTTTGAAAATTTAACACTTCATACTATATAAGATATACATACATACATACATATATTCACGGCTATAAATCCCTTAACGGGGTAGCCAGAGCTTTGGAATGAGAAATTCCTCAGCCACTTTTGGAAGTTGATTGGGGAAAAGATGGTAATAATAAATGTTTTTGGTGACGGGTCTCCAACCACATCGCCCAAAAATCACTTAAAATGCCACTATACCCTTATTTGCCTCTTACGATCACCCACGGGTAGAAATGGGGTAGTGTTATTCTAAGCCGACACTACACAACAAGCTATATAAGATATATACTATCATAAGCACTAACTATCTGATAGAGATGGCGGTGAGTGAGTTTGCTAATGTGTTTGGATAAGTTGATGCAAGACGAGTTTATTCAATAAACATACTATACGACTCATAATAATACACAAAAAGAAAACATATGAGACCAGTTGATTGAACTCTTGTCACTAGAGGTCGCTACAAGTACGGCATCAATTCGGTATGCAAAGTTTTACAAAAGTGGTGCTGATTACGAAACCATTTCGAGATATTATGTTTTTAAAACATATTTTCTTGAAATTAAATTAAACAAAGCTAAGATGACCGTTATTTTAGCAAAAACATTTTTACTAAACATTTCGCGTTATTTGCATGTCGCTACGTGATATTTTCGATCGATGACGTCATTAAGTACAAAAGTTGATCAATCTTTAAAAAATCATAACTTTGCAATTACTCATTTTAAATAAAAAATATTCAAATCAGTTTTTTATTTTCGTGGTTGCTATCGAATAAAAATATTTAATAAATACCAAAAAAAACTTAGCATACCGAATTATCATCATTTTTGATCAATTATCGTTATTATTTATAGGCATCGCTTATAAGTATTTACAACAAGTACATTTTTATTGATTTTAATATTCATGAGTTTCATGTTACATTTGCCAAGTCTGACGTGTGAATCTAAATGTAATTGCAGTCATCTATCTTTGAGAACTATCTGTGCCATCTAATACGTGACTGCCACTTCAGACACTTTGAGCCTCCATATGAATTCATATTTCTATCGCTTAACCTGAAAATGTTAAGGAAGATTTCTTATATGAAGCATTGCTTTTGCACAGTTCGACACTCATTATAAAGTGCTACCTTTTTGCATACATCTAGCAAATTTATTGGTGCTAAGTAAATTTTAGACGACAGATATTTCATACATACATACATAGACTCACAGCTATAAATCCCAGGAAGGGGTATCCAGAGCTAAAGAATTAGAAATTCCTTAGTCACTTTTGGAAATTTGAGATACAAATATGTCATGCGTTATTATGTATATTTCTAAAATAAATTGTTTAATTACAGATGATTCACTAGACTAGAACAATCTAAACTAGACTGAAAACAATCTATAACGAAGTTTTACTTTCTTTCACTTATTGCAATATTCTAAAACTACGTATATTGAGTCTATGACTATACCATAAACCCATGAAGGTACTATCCATATACCATATATTTACTTTCACTTTTTCGGACTGATTGAACGCGGGTGCTAAGTTTATATGGATATAAAAGAAGATAGGTATTTACTGCCAAAGAAGAAGCAAATATAATAAATCGTTTCACCACGGCAAAAATGTTTGTGCTATCTGTTGCACAAACAAAAATAAAGCCTGAATTGAAATTAAAATTACCGATTATGCTAATGACCTTTTCTTAACATAATTAATTATTTGTTGATTATCTTAAAAAAGCTTATTATCATATTTCGTGTTGGCCAAAGGCATTTCGTTTTAGTAAGTATGCGATGTTTAACAAAAACCTTTTCTTTGATAAAACTTGAATAGAATGTTTTGAAAAGGATCCCAAAAAATTCCAATGTAATGTCAGAAAACACGATATTGTTAAGATTTTTTATATGACGATGGAGACAATTCTTCTTCCGCCTTCTTCCTTAATTAAAGGGGTTTACTAGTTTTTTATGAATATTATCCTATACTATATAAAAATAAAGACGTTTATGGTGACACAAAAAAATGATAACAATAAGCTGGAACATAGTTAAGATGAAATGCAATAATAACTAATATCTGATTTCACTCTTTGACACACATGTATTGAGTTAGATATGAAAACAATTACGTAGGGGTTCTTAACCATACCCGGACCATTTAAAATACAGAAAAAAAAATAGGATTAGCACTTTTCCTATCTTACTACTTATTATTATCTTTACCTATGATCTATGCTTTGTCTAGAAGTGAGTCATATCTTTGATATTCTAAACCGTAAAGTTATTATATCCGATAATATTGTCTTTTGTTTGCGCGAGTAAAGTTAAACTGAAAAGTATCCGAAACGTTACGACTAAATTAAATTTAAAACGCGATAGTATCCGAATAATAGTTTCATTAAATTATTGTATCTGGTTCGTCCGCTGTAGGTTGATTGTAAGTCACCCAAACTCTTTTATTTGTGTTTAATTGTCCTTCTTTTCTAACCTAACAGGTATAATTCTCCAGGGATGAACTTCTGAAAGTATGAAATAAAAACTCCTGTTTGTAGGCCAGTGTTGAAACTATGGACCGCGAAACCGGTGTTATGATTCAGTATTTCATTAAATAACCGCTAAGATTTAACCTCAAGATCGCTAGTTTTCTTCCATAAATCTCTATTTAATTGTTAATCCACTATGGCAAAACTTTGATGGGATATTATTTTATTACACGTCAAGCTATAGCCACTGGGCCACTAATGTAGTTAAGGTTGTAGTTACGTCATGAACCAAAGCTAATTCAATTTTGATAGGTTTTTCACACGTCAGTTCGCATGGAGACAAACTATGTCGGAATTCCCAAAGCCATTATATGGCGCAGTTTGGGATATGATATAGTAAAATGTTCCGCCTTTATTTTAATTACTGAGAAGCAAATCCGTGCTTTTAGTTTGTATTCTGAACACCAGGTGGCGAACTGACACGCAATGTTTAAAAAAAAACTTATTTTAGACTTCTTTTAAAATGTATTAAAGAAATATTATTTTTGTCACAGAGAAATTGATGTTTAATATCAAAGAAAATATTTTTTAAAAAGAAAACAGAATGCTTTGTAGTGTCGGCATAGAATAGCACTACCTCATTTCTTCCGGTGGATGTACGTAAGAGGCGACTAACGGTATTGGGGCTTTTAAGAGATTTTTGTGCGATGCGGTTGGAGACCCATCACCAACAACCTTTATTTTACCATCTTCTCCCCACTCAAGATTCCAAAAGTGGCTGAGGAATTTCTAATTCCTTAGCTCTGGCTACCCCTTCTAGGGATTTACAGCCATGAGTATATGTATGTATGTATGTAAAACAGAAAACAAAAAGGACTAGGGTCATAATAGCTTTGATTAGTATTAATCGATATCTTCTATTATTTGAAGCAGTAGTCTATGTAACTATTCTTACGTACTTATACTCACGCTCGTTTTTCCCACTGGGGTAGGCAGAGACTATAGATGGCCACTGTGTACAATCCAGGCAAAACTCTCTTATTTCTGTCACATTCATCATTCTCCTCATATATCTTCTTTTATTCTTTTCACTGCCGACTTTCGCCTTCGTAAAAACGTACTATTTTTTCATATATGTAATTTGAAACAGTACACTAACGATTTAAAACTTACCAACTTTCCTTCTTTTCTAAAAGTGACCTATAAAATGGCATAACACGCGTTTACTCAAATTATTATTCAAAGTAATAAATTTAGTTCCAATTATCAGTACTAGTAAATACATTTACTTACTTTTTGGAACAGCTTGTTTTAAGTAATAACACTACTAATTGTATATATTATTGAACAAAATATCTGTAAAATCATTTAATACTATTGCAGAAAAGTAAGCTTCTGAATGTTATTTTAAACTAAAGAAGAACACAAAGATGGTATGTTACACGATGTAATCTCATGAATAATCCTGCGAGCGAGCGTTACAAACTTGTGTGGAAAGTTGAGGAGCCGTTGTATTGGAGTTTCGTATTTATATGGTAATGCGATTCTCGATACTGATACTTCTTTACCAAATACCAAATTAACTCAACTCACTGACAATGTCATCCATCAGGATATTATATAAGCAATCTGCTAGTATACGAAACAGTTACATACATACATATACTCACGGCTATAAAACCCTTAACGGGGTAGCCAGAGCTTTGGAATAATAAATTCCTCAGCCACTTTTGGAAGTTGATTGGGGAAAAGATGATAATAATAAACGTTTTTGGTGACGGGTCTCCAACCAGTTCGCCCAAAAATCACTTAAAAAGCCCCTATACCCTTAGTCGCCTCTTACGATCACCCACGGGTAGAAATGGGGTAGTGTTATTCTAAGCCGACACTACACGAAACAGTTAATTTTAAGCAACCGTGATAGCTCAATGGGTAGAACACCACTTTTCGTGCAGACGATGACGGTTTAAATCCGGGTCGGCCCTAAACCAACTCGTCTTTTCTAAAGTCATATGTGTGGTTACTTTAGCATGATTGTTAACGGTGGGGGAAAACATCATGTGGAAAGCTAGATGGCTAAATTGTACTTAGTCATGTGACAGTGTATTGCCTGCCCGCTATCACGTGTGTACATTGTCCAAACAAAACGTGAGTACTCTAAGCACTAGGTGATGTATCACGTGTTCAGAAGTATTAATACTTCTGCGGACCCCTTCGGAGATGTACGGCGTGAACGTTTGAGTTGATATAGGAATCAAAGTATCCACGGTAAAAATCATAGAATAGAATAGAATAACTCTTTATTGCACATCAAACACAACATAACATAACATAAACGTTCACGCCGAATATCTCCGAAGGGGTTGCAGAGGTACTAGTATTTCTGAACATCGCGTGACTTTGTCACCTGGTGTTCAGAGTACCCACTTGCATGGACAGTGTACTCAAGTGATAGGGGGCAGGCCTATCTCCGTTTTGTATGAATACACTGTCACATGACTAAGTACAACTCAGTCATGTGGGTTTCCTCACGATGTTTTCCCTCACCGTTAACAATCATGATAAATTAACTACACACATGTCTTTAGAAAAGACAAATTGGTGTAGGCCCGACCCGAGATTTGAACACTAGTCGCTTGCACGTTAATCGGTGTTCTAACCATTGAGCTATCACATCAAACACAAATAGTTTGTAAATTATTTACAAAAATAATAATATGATCAAACAGTTACAGTGAAGTACAATTTGCGGTCTTATCACTAAAAGTGATCTCTTCCAGACAACCTTTGGAAGGTGAGATCGATAAATTAATTATTGTTATGCCTAAATTAAGGATTGCTGTGCAATAGTTTCTGATTACATTAACTAATGACCACTAAAACCTCCGTGACAAATACACACCTCATAACAATCATATAAATATATATATATATATATATATATTTTAATCTGTTACTATATATATACTCGTTATATAATACATACAAGATGTATGTAAACTGCACTTTTTGATAATATCTGTAAAATCATACATACATACATAATTATACTCACGCCATTAGTTCCCATTGGGGTAGGCAGAGACTATTGATCGCCACTTCGCACGATCCTGACAAACCTCTCTAGCTTCGTTTAAATCCATCAATCTTTTCATACATGCTCTTTTATTCTTCATACTTCGGACGCCAGCCTTTTTGAGCACACTCTCAATTTGGTCCAAGTGTGTTCTCCGTGGTCGTCCTCCACTAACATTACCATAATTGAAGATATAATAATTAAAATTACTTAGTTCTACATTATAGCGCAATGTATGGAAAGGTGAAAGCCTAACTATATTTATACATATAAGAAGTGTCGGTTGGTAATATAAAAACACTTTTAGTAAACTTATATAAAGGTGTCAATATCATATAGATAGATTTATCTAAACGTTATTGTGAACAGTCTGAGTTTTTCAGCTACCATCTGAAACGACAGATAGCTCATGTTACAAGTAGTAAGTTGGAACTTTTTTTTTACCTTTTCTTATATATTTAAAAAGTTTACTACCCATTAAAAGCCGAAATTAATTGTTAGTGAAGAATAGAATCCTTTCCCCACTCAACCTTCCAAAAGTGGCTGAGGAATTTCAAATTCCTTAGCTCTGGCTACCCTTTCTAGGGATTTATGGCTGTGAGTAAATGTATGTAAAGAATATAATTAATAGGTGCAACGTTTATCACGGTTTGATTAAGTTAAATGTTTTTTTGAACTGGATACCTGATGTTGGCACAATCACTATAGGACACCTTTTGTGTGTTATTTGTAAACAGAATATTCATATGACTTTCGCAGAAACACTCTACTGTTTGAGGATACGAATCAATTGCTGGAACTAGACATGATCTGTTTTCCAAAAGTTCAGTTTGTATATTATTTAGGTATTTTTTATGAAATAGTGATGAAATGACTCAGTATCACCGAATTATTTAATCAAAATGAATATTGAAACTCTAACAACAAATGCTATATCATCATCAAAGCCCATAAATGTCTCGACTCTCGACCAAGGGGCTCGGCTCGAGGTGTTGGCAGACAAACACTATGATCGTAAATAGTAACAAACAACAATTAAGTAGTTTCAAATAAAAAAAATTTAACACGGCAGCAATTAAACTGACGCCATATGAGCGATAAGATATGGTTCGCCACTATTTATTCTCTCACGCTTCATTCCACTTTTTACGAGTATGTTCATAGGTACTCTCACTACAGACTTATATAATTCCTCAGCCACTTTTGGAAGTTGAGTGGGGAAAAGGCGGTAAAATAAAGGTTTTTGGTGATGGAACTCCAACCACATCGCCCAAAAATCCAATAAAAAGTCCCAATACCCTTAGTCGCCTTTTACGACACCCGTGGGTAGAAAGGGGTAGCGACATTCTAAGCCAGCACTACACATGGCATGTTTATATGTCAAATAAAACCAATAATATTAACCCCAACAACATGTATCTTCGACTATCCTCGTATCCACAACCTAACCACCACACCACAGCTACTTTAAAGACGTAGATCAGAGTTCACGTTTCAAACGAGTCAAGGTTGTCACAAATGAGATTCGTGCTCGCCATCGAAAGAGAAACTCGACATCAAAGCATGTTGCTTCACGAAACAAAATAACTGGCGACGCGGAGATAAGCCGATTACTTTGAAAAAGGATGTCTTTAAACAGAACAAAGAAGTGTATGACTCCCGTTTGCTTAGGAGATGCTCGTAGACATTTTGCGAATCATAAGACCTTTGTAGTTGCTCTGAATGAATATTCTAGTTAAATGTAATGGGAAGAAGAACAGTGTTATTTATTCTTTTAGTCAATAAATAGGTTTTTCATTGCATTTGAACGTTTTGAAATTTCACACAATGCCTTATATAAATTTTCTTTATAGTAACATTAATATAGGAAAATATGATTGGAAAATGGTCAAGTATTTAGGTTCAATAAAACTTTTAGATCGGCTAATACTTAATATAGAATACACGAAATCATAGAATAAAAGATAATTTTCACCCAATTACCAATTACCAAATACCAGTTGCGTAACAGACTGTGTATTTTTACTTATTTTTTGAAAAGGAATGTATAAAAACTTTAGTCCACAGTTTCTGCATCCATAATTAAATTATTTAAGCAAACAAGTCCCACAAAACAAAACTCATTACAACACAAAGAAGTTTTATCTCCAGCATAACAAAGTTTTAGCCTTTTGATTTCATCTAAATTAAATCGAAGCCATCACAATTAATTATTTCAGATGAAGAGTAATTGGAAACTTCGATCTCTTTGAATGACATAAATTTCTCGAAATTCCATTATGTAATCAGAAACCAATCCGTTTTCGCTACAATCGTTTTGGACATATCAAAGACTACAATAGCACTTATTGAAATTAAATATTGTAGTCGACTGTACGTGCAGGCTGTTATTACAAAGATGTAAGTGAGTACAAGTGAGTAGACAATTGTTTTGAGCAAAGTGCTGTTCGCGCGCGGCAGGGGGCTATTGTGTGATTCGGTTTCCGAGGCGTGAAGGTGGCTATTCATTGGGATGTGCGGTGCCTCGATACGACTTCAATTCTTTAGTACGGAGGATTTAGTTAGAAGAGATTGCGGGTTGTTAAGCGGAGATATGATTAAATTACTATGAAAAATCCAATAATCAACCAAGACTCAAACTATTTCAAGTGTGTATTGTTTGTGATGGTATATATGGTATGGATGACGGCAGCATAGGACCGGTCGTTGTGGAAATCGTTGAAGAGGCTTATAGCAGCCAACAGTGTACGTCAATTGACTGATGATAATTTGGTATGATTAAATGTTCTTTTGCAGTGACTTTTTGGTTATGCCATCTATGCTTCTGGCAATTTCCCGACGTTGCTGAGCATTTGCCTGCAGTTGGGTTTGATTTAATAGTAACATAAATCATAGGGGAAATATGAACTTTTGGATTACCTATACAAATAAAACAAAGATAAACGATAATGTCAAGAATAATTTCAATATTTCTTCCAAATCATCAGCAATAGCGTTAAAGTGCTAACACCTTGGGTCGCATTTTCTACTGTAAGGCCAGAAAACAGGGTATGTTTAGCAAAAAAGAAATGTTTTTTTTATTACATACTGTTATAAATTATGAAATTGATACCAAAATCGCTGACATCCCCGCTACTGTCGCGTATCTCACTCCCCACCACGCCTGTAGGTCACTAACTGAAAAGCTTTTATTCGAATGCATTTTCTTGAAACGATGGATTTCCTATTGTCTCGAATAACGGTAAAAGATTTTTTCCATTCATCTTATTGTCTTTGCTTTATTCTACTTTGTGAATCGAGACTTCAACTATTATTTAGATCTGAACGACTTTAACTGCAACTGTCATTGTTAATATATATTTTTAACTTTAAACAACGAGTTATGGTATCATTAAAAGTATGGTGAAAAGAGCCAGGGTTTTTTAAATGATATTTTGAATTCACCGATATAAGGAGTCAATTTCTTTAGACGGTCAAGCGACCATTTTAACTCTATGTACTTTGTTACTATTTTATAGTTTAAAAGATATAATCTACTAAAGTGGCCTAGTTTGTGTTCCTCCCCCTCTAAATTTTGAAACAAAAGAAGTTGAACTCTAAATAAGAAACAATATGTAGGTCTCAATAAAAACCAAGCATATTTTATTGGTTTGAGAAAGTAAACTTAGCCCAAGTGATTATAACATTTCACTAGGGAGCTACTTTGATAGTGTAATCACTTTTGTTTGATACTTTGGCAATTTTGTAACTTCTTTTAGTAAATGTTAACCCGAGTTTCCCTTTTCAACGTTACACAGTGTGATTTTCATAACATAAAACATAAACGTTCACGCCGTTTATCCCCGAAGGGGTTGGCAGAGGTACCAATACTTCTGAACTCACATAGCAGCGCCATCTAGTGTCCAGAGAAGGTACCCACGTTTTGCTTAGACAGTGTACTCACGTGATAGGGGGCAGGCCTATCGCCGTTTTGTACGAATACACTGTCACATGACTAAGTACAACTCAGCCGTGTGGGTTTCCTCACGATGTTTTCCCTCACCGTTAACAACCATGATAAATTAACCACACATATGACTTTAGAAAAGACAAATTGGTGTAGGCCCGACCCAGGATTGGAACTCACGCCCCTCTGTTTTCGGGCGGGTGTTCTACCCACTGGACTATCATGTCGTTTTCGTCGTATAGAATACCAGCTCTAGAGAAATATCGTTCTGAAGGGACAGAAATTATTAGTATAAGCAGATATTTATAGGTTATTTGGACGACGGGGCGATAGAGTGTAAGCGGAAGACTTACTTGAGTTAGCACATTGATAACTCTGGTTGATCAGATTTCACCTCAATCCGAGTTAATGCGACTCGACAACTTGAGTTAACACATCACTATTACTAAACAGATAAAATGGGGTTTTCTTTGTAAGTTACGCATGATTTTGCTGAATAAACTCACGCCATTTTACCCCATTAGGGTGGGGCAGAGAGTATCGATCGCCAGTTTAACATAACACAAATAAACCTATAAACGAATGGGGCATTGCTTGCTAGATATCCAAAGCATCAAACAGAGTTTCTTTCAATAACAATGTGTAATGGCAAGGTGACATGAAGAAACACTATTTAAAACCGGTGGTACTCGATTATATTATCACATCTTACCCTTCGTATCGGTTACGAGTAAAAATGTACTATTATTATCAAGTTTTGCCAGTGAAATTCCAAAATTGCCTGAGAAATTATTAATTATGAACTTCTGACTACATTTTATTTGGAAAAGTCATTTGCATGCATTGAAGTAAGTACGTAGTCATAAATCGATTGAACAAAAAAACCATAAACTTCAACCGCACTATTGCCATTTAAAAACAGTTAGTAGCAGTAACATAACAAGCAATAACCCCACATTAACATACCACCCGTAAGCACTTAATACATTACAGCGAGAGAAAACACTTAACAGCGGGTTTTATACGGAAGCGGGCTGCGGCGCTCGGCGGCCCGTGATGGATTGCTGCTGCCAGCCCGCGTGTGCTGTGAGAGCATTCTTTAATCGACTCCGTTTTATTAAATACTCTTTTGTAGATTATGCATTTACCTGCATCGTTTTTGATGTTCCGGAAGGTATTGAGAGGTTGTTTAAAAGGGATTATTGGTTTATTATACGCTAGTGAAGAAATAAATAATTATAAATTACATACAGTAACAAAAACAGCATTGTAACTGTAACAATTGGCATAATAGTTATATTTATGGTATTAATCCTCTCAGGGAATCTTGGGAACTAAAATTTTAAATAGTTCTTATTCATTTCTGTATTAATAAAATAAATTATATTTAAATTAAATCGAATATTGGTCTCAAGAAATGTAATACGATTCTTCAGCTTCATATTAAAGTATGAATTTACATCACTCAAAATGAGCACGAATCGAGAGGTATTGAATGCTTTTTATACTTTTTCATATCTAAGTAAAAACCTCAAATGTATATTTTAATTTGAGTACCAATATCTCGATAGTAAAAGATTGTCGCAGTTATTCATAGTTTGAAATAAATAAACTATTTTGGATAGAAATCAGCTACTGATGGCTATTTTGTTCTTCAATTAAAACACATACAGGCACAAATAATCACGGATATATATCCCGGGAAATGGGTTTTAGGATTTAAAGTTTTAGGATTTTAGAAGGAAAAGGATTGTAAAATAAAGAATGATTGGTGATATTGATATGTCTCTAGCAACAACACCCAAACCCCAAATGAGGCTCTGCGATACAGGCAGGTAGAAATGGGTAAGTACTCTTCTAAACCAACTCTACATCCCTTCTTCTCCTAAAATCACACCAACTAAACCATGTTGCTGTGTAGTGTCGGCTTAGAAAAGCACTACCCCATTTTTTTATGGTGGGTGTATGTAAGAGGCGACTAACGGTATTGGGGCTTTTAAGGGATTTTTAGGCGATGCGGTTGGAGACCCATCACCAACAACCTTTATTTTACCATCTTTTCCCCACTCAACTTTCCAAACGTGGCTGAGGAATTTCGAATTTCTTAACTCTGGCTACCCCTTCTAGGGATTTAAAGCCGTGAATATATGTATATGTATGTAAACCATCCTGTGATATTTTTTACCAATTTGAGAAATAACACATTTTCAATAAACCCTAACTCTTTTTCGTTTTTACCCTTAAAATATTATAATCAATCGTCCAAGCTCCTAAGATTCTGAAACGTTCTTACTCAATGTCATCGTTAATAACCGGCTTGGAAAGGCGAGGTGTTCGCAATAATTCCCAAAAATCAAAAGGTTTCATCTGATCCACTCCCGGCTGCCATTCACCCTTTTTTCCCAAATAATTCTAATTTAAAGGGCTGTCCCATAAAATTCTCTGTGACATTTGATTTCTCATTATTCGGCCTTTATCGCTGCAAACAATAGGCTGGAATTCGGTAAAAAGTGTTTCACCGCTTTTTAGTAGGGAAGTTTGTACTCTATTGGATTGTTGAGGTTGAGGATTGTTGTAGATGATTTGGTGAAATATACCGTCTCATGGCTATAAATTCATAAAAGTGGTGGCCAGGGTTTTGGGGTTAGATATTTTTTCTACAATGGAACGATAATTTAAACTATACCTTCAGCTATATATTCCAGAACGGGGTACCCAAACCATTGGACTCTACAATTCCTTTGCCGCTTTTGATAGGTGATTGGGGAGAAGATAGTAAAAATGAAGAGGCTGTGGTGATAGGTCTCGTACCACATAATTAAACAACTCATTTTTAAGTCCCATACGCTAAGTCCACACCCGCGAGAATAAATATGGCTGTGTGAATAAATATAAAAACCAACTGTTTAAGATAAAGCCATTAAATGAAAAACATTTTATCTCAAATACAGAAGTATTTCATGAGTATAAATAGATGTGTCGCTTGTCAATGACAAAAACGTCTACAATAAGGAGACATAAATCACCATTATAGGTAACATTAATTTTCGATAAATAAACCGAAACAAGTAAATGTAGCAGACTAGCCACAAACGGTTTCTACCATCGAACAATTTATATTAAACCAAGTGAGGTGAAAGGTCGAGCGAGTCCTGGCTAATAGCTATCGATTTACTATAATATCGAGATTGAATCGAGCTGATTATAAAGTTGTAGACGCTTATGATGATTCTGTTCCGACCTCGTTCGATTAATTAACCGAATAGGATCTAATAACGGCTGTGTTAGTCGATTTTGTGTTAAACTATATTCAGGTTTAAAATTATATCGGTCGAGTCTCTTAGCCGAGATCGTAGTGGCTAAGGACCGTGGGAAAATTATGCCAATTTATTATAGTGATTTCTTTCGGTTGTGATTTTAATGACTTAAGTAGTTATATTGTTAACATTTAACAGATTTTCATTGTAAACAATAAACCATCATTGGACTGTTTGTTTGTCTCAGTTCCAGCTTGTATGTTATTTATTTATGTATTATATATTATTCAATTTATAGTCAAGTCCCTTAGCTCAATTCATTATTGTACTTTTTAGGGTCTAGCATGATCTGTATAATATATTCGAATAAATTTATTTATTTATAACAAATACTCGCCCGTTACTGGTTGCAAGATATGAATACTATGTAACGTCTATTACTGTTTTAAGATGATTGTTTCACCAAATCTTGGTGGTGGTAAGAAGTACTGAGCTTAAAATACTATAGTAAAAGTTATACCCACTTGAGACCCACAGGAGGCATTACTCTCTAGCAGTATCGGTACAGATTGTCCTGTATAGTATGTATGCACTTGTGCTAACGTGTAAGTAAGTGAGAGCATGTTCGCTGAGTGATGGCCGTGTAATGTGTACTAATGAAGCTGCAGTCGGTAACAGCGAACTCGTGTCGTTTGCAAACTTGTCAACTAGAGCTCGAGTGGGACATCTGTGATGCAACTTGGCTCATGTTTGATGTGAACTTATGAATATTTGCTGTGCAGCATAAGCTTAGAATAGCACTACTCTATTTCTTCCGGTGGGTGTACGTAAGAGGCGACTAACGTTATTGTGGCTTTGTTCGTGTTTGTTGGTTTTAGGGATTTTTGGGCGATGCGGTTGGAGTCCCATCAGCAAGAACCTTTATTTCACCATCTTTTCCCCACGCAACTTCCAAAAGTGGCTGAGGAATTTCTAATTCTTTAGCTCTGGCTACCCCTTCTTGGGATTTATACCCGTGATTATATGCATGTATGTTATGAACGTGCTGCGTTTTACATTTGGGCGTACAGAGACTGTCGATAGTTCTTGTTTTTTTTTTATAAAAAGTAATGTGGGCAATTGTTTTTATTTTATTTACTAACGTGTACACATATTATACATATACATTTTGAGGTAGTAAGAAACTATTGATTAACGCTATAAGGAGTTATGTTAGTCCCCTCTTGATGAAAATATCTTTGTGGGTATATCTTCAAAGTTTACAACCCGAGATCTACAGTATGCATAACTCTCTAACAGTATCGGTACAACTTGTCTTGTCTTGTATGTATGCACTTGAGCTAACGTGTAGGTAAGTGCGAGCATGTTCGCTGAGTGATGGCCGTGTAATGTGTACTAAGGAAGCTGCAGTCGGTAACAGCGAACTCGTGTCGTGTGCAAACTTGTCAACTAGAGCTCGAGTGGGACAGCTGTGATGCGACTTGGCTAATGTTTGATGTGAACTTATGAATATGCTGTGTTTCAATGTTGGGCACACAGAGACTATAGATGGGAAGTAACTTTAAGCCTCTTAGGTTGCTGCGCCTTTACAGGGTGTCACATTTGTAACTAATCAACTCATTACCACCTAATCCCACAATATGACTTGCAATAAATATATTTGAATTTGAATTTGATCTTTGATTTTTGATAAGGAGTCTACAGGCACATATTTTTACTTTTTACTAACGTTTACCCACATATTATACAATTACATACATACATATTCTCACGCCGTTAGTTCCCATTATTAGAATAGTAATAAACTATTGATATAGTAAGAAACTATTGATTAACGCTTTAGAATAGAATAGAATAACTCTTTATTGCACATCAAACACAAATTTACAAAAATCATGATATGATCAAACAGTTTACAGTGAGGTACAATTGAGCTTTATAGAGTTATCCTCTCTTGTTTGCGTCATATTCATTAATATTTTGGCCTACATATCTTTCATTTTTACTCTTGTCCGATATAAACAGCATTGAAGTAATATGGGAACCAATGGGAACTAACGGCGGCGTGAGAATATGTATGTATGTATATGTGAAGTAATATATAAGTCGAGTTTTTTTTTTGCGAACAAAAGATTGAAATAAAGTTTTTAAATTAAATATATATAATCGCGAACAAACTGTATTTTACACAATTTTCCCCATCCTTAAAAAGAAACTCGTTGTTTATAAATCTAAAATATAAATCGTTGCTCTGCTCTGCTTTACTTGTCTGTGGATTCAAATTTATTTGTTTATAATCCTAAACTAACCTTTTTATTTACTGATACATATATGTGATTATGGTTTCATGCTGTAAAATAAATATGGTCAAATAACCGGTCAAAACAGCTTTTGGCGGATTTTTGCAGTTGCGGTTTTGTTCAGGCCGCTATGAGTATTGGCTGTAAAATATATAGTGGTGCAGTCTGAAAACCAGCGTGTAGCCACTAATGTGTTTTCAGAGAAACAAGCTGAAAAATACGGTTTATGCATAATATATGTTCAGATATTCTTGTAAGCGTCAGTTTATTTACTTATAGACAAAAATGAATATTTTAGGAATAGGATTACATTACATTCTCATATTATTTTATTTGGGTTATAACATAAATTTAGAAATAAATAAATAAAACAGCCTATTTAAATATGGTATCAAATATTTAATGAATTGTATGTTGGTTTATTTATGTTAAATATCAAAAATTAATTAACCGGAAGTTACATTTATACTTGACTAACTGATTCGATATGAATTTAGTTGTGCACATGACTCCGTCTATATAAGTAGATGTATCAGGCTATCCCGTCTTCAGTTGTTACTAGCGCTGTTGAAGTATTTCTAATATTACGCTCCTTGTGCTGATATAAATAAATAAGTTCTATATAAAAAGTGAAGTGATTATTATTCGACCTATAGCCTAAAATACTAACAGGTTGTGGGCCCAGTTTAGCTAAATTAAAACTGTGCAACGTTTGTGTTAACTCGTCGTGTGAACTATGGAATTCAAAACGAAACGCAACATAAAACCGTTTTGTGGCGAAAAGTACTCGGTGTGGAAATTTCGTATTCGTGCCTTGTTAAGTGAGCTGGATCTAATCAAAGTGCTCGAGGAAGATCCGTCAGAAAAAGGGGCTGAGTGGGAAAAATCATGCCGTCTCGCTAAAAGCATAATCGTCGAATATCTATCGGACTCGTTTCTCGGTTTTGCTACAGAAGAAGCTACAGCAAAAGACATCCTGCTGAAATTAGATGCCCTGTACGAGAGAAAAAGCATTGCAACTCAACTGGCTGTTCGCAAAAAGCTGTTAAGTTTAAAACTACAAGGTGAGGGTTCCCTCGTTTCTCACTTTACTACGTTCGAAGAACTAATTAGTGAACTGATAGCCGCTGGTGCTAAGCTTGATGAAACTGATAAGATTTCGCATTTGC
The DNA here is from genome assembly GCA_963576735.1 of Bedellia somnulentella. Taxonomy (NCBI): domain Eukaryota; kingdom Metazoa; phylum Arthropoda; class Insecta; order Lepidoptera; family Bedelliidae; genus Bedellia; species Bedellia somnulentella. The sequence goes on from OY755174.1 coordinate 3,043,986, forward strand.
TACTTACCCTGCCCTCCAGCTACGATGGTGTCATAACTGCCATCGAAACATTAACCGATGACAACTTGACCTTGGCCTTCGTTAAAACGCGCCTGCTGGATCACGAAGTAAAACTACGGAATGAGGGAAGGGATACAAGCGCTAAAGTACTTCACGCTGAGCAGTTTAAGCGAAGAAAATTTGATCACAACAACCAGCCAAAAATCTCGACCTACAACAACCGGTACAAACACCATCCAAAGAAGTTTGTAAAGTGCCATTTTTGTGGACGAAAAGGCCATATGAAGAGGGATTGCTTTTACTTCAAAAGATCAAATCAACCCAAGGCAATTGAGCGAACTAGGACTGTGCAAGCAATCGAGTTAACACGAAGCTCGGAACCTACACATACTTCGGAAGGTTTCGCTTTCATGACAGGAGACTATCAGATGGAAGAGGATGGAGTGGAAGGGCGAGTTACTTTCCTGATTGACTCTGGCGCATCTGACCATATTATAAACAGGGAAGATTTTTTCAGTACCTTTACTATTTTAAACTACCCTACCAAAATATCGATTGCAAAAATGGGTCATTTCATTTCAGCTACTAAAAAGGGAACGCTCAACGTGATCAGCAATTTGGGCGTGGCCGGCGTGCTAGAGGACGTGCTGTTCTGCCCCGAAGCGCCGCACAACCTGCTGTCGGTGTCCAAGATGAAGCGAGCTGGCCTCAGCGTCGTTTTCGACCAGCAGGGGGCTCACGTCTTCAGCAATGACGGTAAAAAGCTGATGTCCGGTGAGTGCAGAAATAATTTGTTTAATGTAAGCTTTTCTGTTCGAGTGTGTCGGTCTGTTTCCAATGTGTGCAGTAATTCTAATAAAACCTATGCTTTGTGGCACCAACGTTTAGGGCATATTAGTAAAAGCAAATTTCTCGAATTGAAAAATAATAAATTGGTAGATGACTGTGAAGTTATTAAATCGGTGTCAATAGATGAGAGTTTATGTGAACCATGCATAAATGGGAAGCAGGCACGACTGCCATTCAATAAGTCAAAAGATATGTCGCATGTAAAACGGCCCTTATATATTGTACACTCTGATGTATGTGGTCCTATTACTCCTCCAAGCATTGACAATAAAAATTATTTTGTGTTGTTTGTTGACCAATTCACACATTACTGCGTAGTGTACCTGATAACATATAAGTCAGATGTGTTTGTTGCCTTTAAAGATTTCATAGCTAAGTGTGAAACCAAATTTAATTCTAAATTAGTCAATCTGTACTGCGATAACGGTGGCGAGTATCTTTCTACTGAAATGAAAGAGTATTGTATTGGAAAAGGTATCACATATCACCTCACGGTGCCAAGAACGCCTCAGCTCAATGGTGTTTCGGAGCGTATGGTGCGCACGATAACTGAAAAAGCCCGTACCATGATAAGCGGTGCAAAGCTAGATAAGGTGTTTTGGGGTGAAGCGGTTTTAACTGCGGTTCATTTAATCAACATAACACCGACTAAAGCACTTAAGCGATCTGAGACGCCATATGAGTTGTGGCATGGCAAAAAGCCTGTTCTTAAATATCTTAGGGTATTTGGTGCGACTGTTTACGTACATAATAAAACCAGTAAGACTAAGTTTGATGAGAAATCATGGAAGGGTATACTGGTGGGCTATGAACCAAACGGGTATAAAGTTTGGAACTCCGAATGTAATAAGTTTGTGACGGTAAGGGACGTCATAGTTGATGAAATAAAATTCCTGGATTCAAGGCCTCTAATTAACAAAACAGGAAGTGAAAAGAAAAGACCTCACGACAGGTCAGAAACTGAGGAGTATATACCAGAACCTCAGTGTGTTGATAAATCAGATAGGTTAAAATCTGATGTCATTCCCGAAAAAGTACGTAAGCAGTGCGATACCGAATGCCAAAACAATAGTTCCAAAAATATTCAAAATGAAGGGCCGCTGCCGTCATCTTCAGTAGAAAGTAATAATTTGAGGAGAAGTAATAGGCTAAAAGCTAAGGATCCTGTATGTTACAAAGAAAGTTCTAAGGATGAGGATTACTTAATGTGTGCTCAGTTAATGTTAGATGATACACCGCGTTCATATGCCGAAATTAAAACTAGGGCTGATAGGTGCAAATGGGAGGTTGCTGTGGAGGAGGAACTTAATTCTCTCAAGGAAAATAATACTTGGACTTTAGTCGATAGGCCCGCGCATAAAAATATAGTTGATTGTAAATGGATTTTTACCATTAAATACGACAAGTTTGGAAAACCTTTTAGGTATAAGGCACGCCTAGTAGCCAGAGGATTCAGTCAAGAATACCTCGCCGATTTTAATGAAACATTTGCCCCTGTTGCTAGAATGTCCAGTTTTAGATTAATTCTTAGCTTAGCAAATCAATACAACCTATTAATTCATCATATGGATGTTAAAACAGCCTTCCTCAATGGTATATTGAAGGAAGAGATATTTATGGAAGTTCCAGAAGGGGTAGTTAGAAATGGTGAAAAAGTATGTAGGCTTAATAAGGCTCTTTATGGTTTGAAACAAGCTGCTAGGTGTTGGTTTGAGGTTTTTGAGCAAACTCTAAAGGAAAAAGGTTTTCAAAACTCGTCAGTAGATCGATGTATATATGTAAAGAATAATGGACACATAACTAAAAACGTGTACATAGTATTGTACGTAGATGATTTGGCTCTCGTTTGTGCGGATAGTAACACAATGAATAACTTAAAGATGTATTTAATGAGTAGATTTAAAATGACTGACTTGAGAGAAATTGAGTTGTTCCTTGGCATAAACATAAGTAGAGACAGTGACAGTATAACTCTAGATCAGAGCACTTATATTGAAACTATATTGCAGAAATTTAATATGGATGAATGTAATCCTGTAAGTACGCCTCTTGAAAGTAAGCTAGATTATGAAGCTTTAAATTCTAATGAGAAATATGACGCGCCCTGTAGAAACCTAATCGGATGTTTAATGTACGTCATGCTCTGTACACGGCCTGATCTAAGTGCCAGCATCAATATATTAAGTAGGTATACTAATAAAAATAATAAAGAGCTCTGGCTATGTTTAAAGAGGGTTCTTAGATATTTAAAAGGTACTAAAGACTTAAAACTCGTGTATAAACGAGGTAATACCGAAAAGTTGTTAAATGGCTACACCGACTCTGACTGGGGTGGTGACACCACTGACAGAAAAAGTACCACAGGATATTTGTTCCAACTATTTAACAAATGTACAATAACCTGGTGCACTAAGAAACAGGCAACTGTGGCAGCTTCTTCTACAGAGGCAGAGTACATGGCGCTCTACGAGGCTGTAAAGGAAGCTCTATGGTTAAAGTCATTAGCATCATCAATATGTTTTGATATCGTTATTCCTATAACAATATACGAAGACAATAATGGCTGCATAAGTATAGCGAATAATCCTACAAGCCATAAACGGTCGAAACATATTGATATTAAATATCATTTTTCACGAGAGCAAGTTGAGAATAAGGTTATTAAACTTTGTTATGTACCTACAGGTGAGCAATTAGCTGATATGCTGACTAAGCCACTAGCCGCAATCACCTTCCAGAAAATGAGGGATGGTATCGGATTGCAAAAATAGTGGATAGATGTAAATGTGTGAATATGTACAGATATATGAAGTACATAAGCAAAATGTAAATAGTGTAATTTAATTAAGTAAATATATATCATTAAAACATAAGATAATTTAATGTTGAAATATCCTACATAAGAATAATTGGTATACAATTGAGTAAATATTGTGAAAATTCTTTATACAAAACTGTAAATGATACAATTATTTTGAATTGTGTAATTATGTAGTGCATATATATAACATAATGATTTTAAATGACCTGATTAGGTTTTTCTGGGTTTTTCCTAATCCATGCAACAAATGTTGGGTCATTATAATTGTACATATTTTTCCCAGATAAACACTTGGAGGTAATATTTTTTTTGTAAATAAGAATTAATTTTTGAGGGGGCCTGTTGGTTTATTTATGTTAAATATCAAAAATTAATTAACCGGAAGTTACATTTATACTTGACTAACTGATTCGATATGAATTTAGTTGTGCACATGACTCCGTCTATATAAGTAGATGTATCAGGCTATCCCGTCTTCAGTTGTTACTAGCGCTGTTGAAGTATTTCTAATATTACGCTCCTTGTGCTGATATAAATAAATAAGTTCTATATAAAAAGTGAAGTGATTATTATTCGACCTATAGCCTAAAATACTAACATTGTATTGTTTGTTTCAGGTATGATAAAATGCATCTTCACAAGCTGGTTTCGAAGGTTTATTTTTTTTTTATTTTTTTATTTATATAGAAATAATCTTTACAGATAAAGTATCTAATAGGATAATTGATTTAGATTGCATGTGTTACTCAAGGAAATAATTATTGACTATTTCAGTTATTTCAGAAATAGTGTATAAAAATACCATAGAAAGAAAATATTTTATGTTTACGCTATATTGATTATTCCTGCCAATAAAATTAAAAATAATGGATTTGATTGAAATAGTTTTAAGTTTTTACATTAACCATGAAAACAAAATATACATACATACATACATACATATACTCACGCCATTAGTTCCCATTGGGGTAGGCAGAGACTATTGATCGCCACTTCGCACGATCCTGACAAACCTCTCTAGCTTCGTTTACATCCATCAATCTTTTCATACATGCTCTTTTATTCTTCATACTTCGGACGCCAGCCTTTTTGAGCACACTCTCAATTTGGTCCAAGTGTGTTCTCCGTGGTCGTCCTCTACTAACATTACCATCCACACTAGCTCTATAGATCCCTTTTACAAATTTTCTATCATCCATCCTCTCTATGTGCCCAAACCATCTCAACATTCCTTTTTCTATCTTTCTTACAATATCATCTTTCACACCACACTTTTCACGAATAACACTATTTCTCACTCGGTCACATAATCTAACATTACAAATTTTTCTGAGGGACCTCATCTCTACTGCATTCACTCTGCTCTCATGCTTCTTCTGCCACACCCAACATTCGTTTCCATACATAAGCGTAGGAACAAGAACAGCATCATGCACAGCCATTCGGGCCTTTTCAGACACCGATTGACAGGTCATTAGGCTATGCATTGCTCCATTTACCGCATTTCCCTTTTTCACTCTTCTTTCAATATCTTCATCACATTTTCCATCCCTTGTAAACAAACTTCCCAGATATACAAACTCCTTCACCTGTTCCACATCCTTACCATCAATCGCAATCACGCATTCTGTCACATCTTCCTGTCTCTCAAAAACCATCGTTTTGGTCTTATCCACATTCACCCTCATTCCCTTTCTTACAAAAGACTCACATGCAATATTCATCATCTCTTGCAACTCTTCTGCCGACGATGCAAGTAGCACTTGATCGTCAGCATACAAGAGGCATTTAATGATGAATCCACTCATTCTTAGTCCATAATCACTTTCACGCAACTCTGTCAAACAGTCATCCATGAACAAATTGAAGAGCCACGGAGAAGCTACACATCCCTGTCGGACACCCCTAGAGATTCCGAACCAGTCAGTGTTTTCCCCGTTTACTCTTACACATGCACTAGAATCCTCATAGAGTGATACTAATGCACGTATAAGTTGACTCCCCAAACCGAACTTGGATAACACCTCCCATAAACACTTTCTTACCACCCTATCATACGCCTTCTCTAAATCAATGAAGGAGCAATACACCTTTTGGTTCTTAGCTAAGAACTTTTCAGTGATGCTCCTTAGAGAGAAAATTTGATCCATACATCCCATTCCTTTCCTAAATCCCGCTTGCACATCCCATATTTTCTCATCAGTTTCATTCATCACTCTTTCAATCAGTACCTTAGCATACAATTTACCAACAATGCTGAGTAAGCTGATGCCGCGGTAGTTTTTAGCCTCTTGGTGTGACCCCTTTCCTTTATATAGAGGCACAATCACCGCCTTGCACCAGTCTCGTGGAACTTTGCCACTCGACCAGCATTTTTGAAAAAGGAAGTACAACCAAGAAGCCACCAACCCTTTACCAGCCCTCAGCATTTCGATAGTAATCCTATCATACCCTGCCGCCTTCCCTAATTTCATACTTTTCATTGCTTTCATTATTTCTTCCATACTAATCTCGCTGTCACTAAATTCACCCATCTCTCCGTTCCAATCAACATTACTGTCGATTGGCGAAGAAATGGATGCATCCTCTTTCTCAAACAGTCCCTCAAAATAATTCTTCCATACCCGTTTCATGCTACTTTCATCCGTCGCCAATTCACCCTGTTCATCTCTTATTACACTCACTCTCGTGTTTTGGGAAACTCCCTTTTCTTTCCGGATATACTTCCAGAATAACTTTTGGTTATTCCGGAAATTATCAGAAAGTTTCCTCTCACACCACTCTTGCAAATCCCGCTTTTTCTTTTCTATTTTCTTCTTTACCTCATTTTTAACTCTCTTATATTCATCTTCACTTTTCTGCATTACATCGTCAGTTACACTCGCATCCATCCGTTTACTAGCTTTAATCGCTAGTAAATCTAACCACGCTTTCTTCTTATCTCCAACCGCCTCTTTCACAACTTTATCCCACCAACTTGTTGGTGGTCTATTTGACCTTTTACACACTCCACATACTTCCGTCGCACATTCAACCATCGTCGATTTGAGCACATCCCATACTTCTTCTATTTCCATTTCATCCTTCATCTCCACGCAACTTAGTCTATCATCCAATTTCCTCAAGTATTCATCTCTGATATTTTCATCTTCTTGCAGTTTTTCTACTTTTATTCTCGGAAAATCCGTTGTTGACACTTTAGGCCTGTGACGCAAACGCGTGCACAGACCCCTTAATCGTGATATAACGAGAAAGTGATCTGTGCCAACGTTCGTGCCCCTATAGACCCTGGTGTCAACAACTTTTGCTCTCAGCCTTTCATCAATTATCACAAAATCAATCATACTTCTCTCGCTTCCCCTCTGTCTTGTATACATATGGATATCTTTGTGCTTAAACAACGTGTTTGTAACACAAAGATTCCTCTCCAAACATACCTCAATCAATTTCTCACCATTCTCATTCATTCTTTGATCACCAAACTTTCCTAAAACTCTTTCGCAACCGTTGCGTGACACACCAACCCAGCCATTAAAATCTCCTAACATTACAAGTCTCTCATTCTGATCACACCCATTCACAACATCGTCTAACAGATTCCAAAACTCCTCCCTCTCGGATAGGGATTTAGACATGTCCGGAGCGTATACGCAAATTATGCGCATCCGGACTAGTCCCAATTTCACCTTAATCCACAGGAGCCTTGGACTCACACATTGGTAATCTTTCATACACTGAGCCATCCTTTCAGATATCAGAAGTCCCACTCCTTGGCTAGCTCGGTCACTGTCAGCGACTCCAGACCAGATTGCTGTAATGTTGCCAAGTTGTGAAACTTCCTTTCCCTTACGCTTCTTCTCATTTACACAAAGAAAATCCAGTTTTCTTTCATTCATAATCATACATACTTCATCTAATTTTTCAAACATTCCTCCACATACATTCATCGTACTGAAGCGGGTCTCTTTAGCCCACTTTTCGCCCCGTGAGCAACCATGGCGTGATGAGTGGCGAGCTACATCGCCGCCTCCGTGTTTACTAAAATTTGAACACATATTGGACCCACGAGAAGCAAGGGAAGTAAACTGTCCACCTAGCCAGAGCCCCGCTTGACTAGGTAAGGTTATTTAGTACCCGGAGTGCACCAAGCTCCGGGACGGCGGCACGCTAGCGACCAGGCTCACCCCTGGCCATGCATCCCTCGGCGCGGCAGACCTTGGATTGGTGTAAGAGCGAAGATGGAAAAGCCCTAGTCCCTTAGTCGACTTCTACGACACCCACGGGAAGAGATGGGGTAGTGCTATTCTAAGCCGACACTACACAGCACAAAAACAAAATATATTTTTACAAAACTGATTTGCTTAAATATATTAATTACAATAAGAACTATTCAATAATTTTGGTAGGTACGCGCAATATATTGCTGTTTCCTAACAATATCCAATATTCAATTCAGCATTTAGCAGCAATTCTCTAATTGATTTAGTAGATATACAAGGTATAAATATTTAAAGTTATAAAGAAAGCAATGGTGATAGGTATTTTAATAAAATATAGTTTAAATAAAAAAAAAACAAAAATCACGCTTTTAAAGCACATCAAAATAAAAAGTGAAAAATAATTCATTACCGTTTTCAGCTTATATTAGGAATTATTTTTCACTTTTTAGTTTGATGTGCTTGAAAAGCGTGTTTTTTTTATTTAAACTATATTTTATTTTTAATTTTTTAGTACTGAATCATTTGAAATTATCTAATACTGGCGACCCTAATCATGGTACTGGGATGAACCTATGAAATTATTATATTGTCCCTGATTCTCGATAAGAGTACAAATTTTGAATTAAATCGGTCCGTTTAAAGTGGGTCAAAATCGAGTTTAAGGTAGTCGGTTACATACATACATACAGGTAAAGCTAATATAAGCGTGTTAGAAAAGACTATAACGCCTGTTTCATTTAACTTACATCTTCAGAATTTGTGCCATTTCAGATTAAACTAACAAGATTAATTTAATGTTATATGAAAACTCAAGCTCTCAAAATTAGTTAATTAGCAACTTTCAAAATCTGCAATACACTGAGGCTTAAGTAAAATGCAATTTCCTTAGTATAAAGGTGTTTAATTTAATAACAAACGCTGCCTCCCGCTCAGTGAAATTCAAATGAAGTCTTCTTTACTAAAAAATAATATGATTAAGCTTGAAGACGGCTCTCGGTTAATGGACGCAGGCTTAATGGGATTATAATTAGGTTGTAACAAGTAGTTGTTTTTAGAACTGCTTCACCACCCTGCTTATCTGATGTTTAAAGCAAAAAGATGATAAAAGGAGTTTGCCATGACTTGGAATACCTGAACCCGATCTTATTCCGTGGATCTATAAAGTGACGAAAGGATGATGGGCTTTCAAATTACTTATTCTTTTATATGATGCCATTAAAACGAAAATAAAAAATAAAAACGAATTTGGTGCTTTAAAGCTTTGTATATTATGTTTCTTTTCCCATCTCTTTCTTTTCATATATATATATATATATATATATATATATTATCAACTCATTAGCATTATCAATTAAAAACATATATTTACATTACATCAGTGGTCATCAAGTTATCTAAATGCAGCGCAACATAAAAGTAGATAAAAAAAAAACCATTGAACAGCTCCCAACTTCGTATTAAAAAGAACTACTCGAAAACGTGTAAAAATCTTGGAAAACTAATTAAGATTAACATCACGACAACACTCTAAACTGATTTTAGAAAAGAACCTGAAAAACTTTACTACCTCTGTTATAAGTGTTGGTACGGTCGGCGACATGATAAATGATGCACGGCACTTCGCATTAACTGTTGCCCAGCTCGGCTTCAGCTCAGCCCATTCAATATTCAGCAGGGCTTGCTTCCAGTCACTGCCCTCGCTTGGGTACGGTACACCTTCGACCTCGGCTTGCATCTGCATCGAACATTTAGTAGAAAGGAACTAGTACTTGATGTAGCTTGTGGTTTTAATTGACTTTAAAGGAGAGTGGTTCTGGGATAGAGTCACAAATAAGTGATGGTCTATGCAACAAATGGTTACTATTTTTAGTAGACAAAATAAGCAAGATAATAGGTACGTGGCGTTAATTTGCGAATGTAGTGACATTTACACATAACTTAAGACAAGTATGTCTTAAATCATATGTGGGGTTATTTTATCATGGTTGCTAACGGTGAGGCAAACATAGTGAGCAAACAATGAACTTGTACAAATACGGCGACAGACCTGCCTCCTATCACATGAGTGCACTGTCCTTACAAAATGAGGGTATTCTGAACACCAAGTGTCATTATTGTTACGTGATATTAAGAAATGGGATATACGGCGTGAACGTTTTAGTTATAGAATTGGTCGTGCGCTGTAAATTGCTTTACCACGTACACAATTACAATATAATTAGATTTTAGTATTAAAAGGAAAATCATCACCATTTTGGCAAATTATCCTTATTCCATGATTGGAGTGCAATCAACAGTAAACTACATGAACATTATGCCTCTTTTGAAATACAAAACATTAACACGGAAGCGCAAAAAATAATAGCATAATTGTGTCTTCATTTCATAAAGTTGTATGAAGTTGTTTAAAGATAACTTAGCGATTCGCTCCAATTTCCTTTCCGACGGCAGTTAGCACAAAGCGCTGCGGCCGTGCCGCTAGCTCTCCCTTAAACTTTTTATTGCTATAATTTAGCGAAACTTTTGATGGTACTGCTTCGTTTATTCAGCTAAAACACTTACCTCGGAAGCTTATTTTGCTTAATTTCACTACAACAAATTTCGAACAGGCTTTATTCGTTTTTATTACATGATTGTTTGAATTGTACAGTTAACAGTTTGTTGTTTCTTTTCTGACACATGAAAGACAATATAAGAAAGAGAGATAGTTGTATATTAGTCATAGAGTTAAACTTGGTGAAGTCGCATGCGATTGCAGTCACGAATTTTAGACAGTTGAACTGTTATGCACGGTGTAAATTGTGCTTTGAATAATTGTGTTCCGGCAAGTTATTAAATGCATTACAATTTTTAGTTGCAGTTTTAAATGAGCCTTTCAGATAATCTACGTTATTAAAATTAGAACTGAGCAACGATGATAAGGAGTTAATTTAAGTTGCAAATGTGCTCGAAATGAGACTAAAAGTTCTTCTAGTTAAAAACACGTTGCATAACGAAGACAATTAAAATGGAGTTTGTTTAACGATGAGTATGTTTTTAATTGGTATGCATGCTGATTTCACATCAAATCTTTTTTGATTATTAAAATATATAAACACAGGTATTTTTAAATCCTGAAATGGAATAGCCAGATCATCGGATATTCGATTTTATAGGCAATTTTGGGAGTTAATTGGAGTAAGATTGTAAAAATACATTATCATCGTTGACTCACTTGAATAGGCAGACTTCCAAAGTATGAAAAATGGAAGGGCATGTATGAACATATTGAGAACGTAGACGAAGCTTGAAAAGGGACCAATGGGGACTAATATTTCATGGCGTTCTATTCTAATCCTCTTAAGAGCAATAAAAAAACACATTTAAAATATAAATAAAAAATATAAATAATACACAGCTTGCACACATTCAAAGAATTCAAAGTTGTGGAGGAATCATTCAATTAAAAGTAACAAAAGGAGCTGTCGACAGCGATTCCGGCGCGGTTGATGACGTCAACGCAACAACAAGCGGCTAATGAGTGTGTTCGTACGGGCGGCCGCGGCTGCGATGTAACCTGACTCGTTTTAATGTACGAGCCTCTTCCAAGGTGTACGAAATGTCATAAATAAGTTAAACCTTTTTAAACCTTTACAATTAATATATTTGTATTGACCTCTTATTTTGCACATCAAACGTTAGCTCACGCGCACACAATGGCAGCGACGCTTAAGAGAGATATCCTACATCGTGCAATAAATAAAAGCATATTTGAAGTATAAATACAAATTACAAATTTGTACACAGCTCACACACATTCAAAGAATTTAAAGTTGTGGAGGAATAATTCAATTAAAAGTAACAAAAGGAGTTGTCGACAGCGATTCCGGCGGGGTTGATGACGTCAACGCAACAACAAGCGGCTAATGAGTGTGTTCGGACGGGCGGCCGCGACTGCGAGGTGCCTGACACGTTTTAATATACGAGCCGCTAACATAACCCGACGGTTATCTTTTCAGTTCGCTGAAATAAACATACAACTTATTTCTAAGTGTTTAGATAAAAAAGGTCGTATTATATAAGGTCCAAATATTTTGTATACGCGGTGTACTATTGGAGGCATATAAGTTAGATGTGGATGGTAATGGCAGAAATAAAAATATGCTATACATATATATATATATACGTTCACGGCAATAAATCCTAATAATGGATACCTAGAGTATCAGAATTTTCTCAGACGCATTTGGAAGATCAGAAGGGTTTTTCTTTTAAATAAATCTCGCTCGTGATGCGATTGCAGCCGCAGAGTCGAACCATTACTTCAAATTCCAAAAGCATCTCTATAAACACTTGTGGAAATAAATGAGTTACTGTTATTCTTAACCGACATTACACGAACAAGTTGTTTGTATATTATACATTAAATATATCAAAAAAAGTCAATCGGATAATTTCATCACAAAACAATTGTTTCGCACCCTCGAATACAATATCGTTTTTCTCGTAAATGATACTTTGTGTATTCAATGTATTACATATTTGAGTGTCAAGTAATTGCCAATACACTTAGCGTGAGTGTTGCCTTTTTTGTCGTCAAGTTCTCACAGATGAAAAAACAACAAATAATATTTGAACCAATTGAAATATTTACGGTAAAGATACTGCTTTTCAATAAGGCTTTATTTCATAATCAAGGGGATGACAGTTACTATGTGTAATATTTCGTCTTTATATTGAGAGTATCCACTCAACATTTAAAAGGTAAACACTTAGATATTATAACATTAAAACTCATACATTCATAAACGGCTATAAATCCCAAAGAGGGGAGCCAGAGCTTCAGAGCTAGAAAATCCTTAACCACATTTAGAAGCTGATAGGGGACAAGATGGTGGAAATAAAGTATCGTTGGTGATGCGTCTCCAACCGCATCGCCCAAAACCACTTAAAAGTCCACATAGAAAGGGGTGGGACATTCTAAGCCGGCAAATTAAAATAATGATCTAAATTATTATGTTTAAATGTTTATAAAATAAGATGTACGTTATAATAAAGTTCAGGTTAATAGTTTTTAAACTTATATTTACTTTAACGTTATAGTTTATGCGATCAATTCACTTGTCATATTTTTTTTATTTTGCCTCAATCTATATTTATATATACAAATAAAGAAGCTGTTATCCTATTAATATTATAAATTTGAAAGTTTAGATGTTTGGATGTTTGTGTGTTTGAGGCAAAACGGCTCCTCAACTACACAATGCATGTGATGACATTTGGCAGAATGCAAGATAATGACCCAAATAATGACATAGGATACTTCTCATCCCGGAAAAAATGATAAATAAAATATTCACGGCTGGAAACGCCTAAAGTTTTGTCATAAGCAAATTTGACAGAGTACAAAGTCTGTCGGGTGAGCTAGTAATAAATAATTTTACTTTGATATCTTAAATTATAAATTGTAAAATAACATAGATTTTTAAAATTCACCTTTCAAAAAAAAAAGATTTATTTGCCAAGTAACAGATTACAACATTTGTACTTAAACTAACGATCATTGTTTTACAAATTGTAATTTATAATGCAGCTATTCTTTAGCTTTTTATGACATATTAAGAGGTCGAGTAGAAAAACAAAAGACTATTTTTTCCTTGTGGCTTGTAGTACAAAACAAAACAATAAAACTCTAGCACCTAAACTAGGCCGGGCCTGTATCTTAGGTACTAGTTTTTTCCCATATATTTCATTAATTATTACATTTCAATTTAGATAACATATATATTTAAGGAGCTAGGTAAGGTAGGAGCAGAGCGTTATTTTAAAGTTGGGTAGTTATGAATAATAATTTGGTTTTCTACAATAGTATTGTGATCCAATGAAATAGCGCGCGAGAGCGTGCGCGTCATAAAAATATGACGTGATAGTTAGACTACTTTGACCATGATGTGTTACAATTTTGTTTTTTGTCCTATTTTTATATTTTAAAACAAAATGATATTTTTTATGCAAACTAAATGTTAACAAAAATATACATTTTATGACAAAAAATTGTTTTTATCAAAATGAGTAAAACGTACACAAGCGGTTACATTATGGCGTTACTTTATGATTCTAAGATTAATCGGAAACATTTACATACGCATACAAATGCAAACAAACACGAACAATTCAATATACGAACATATCTATAAGTTTAATTAATCAGAGATAAACTAAATCTATAAGCTTCTCATTTTTCCCTTTCAATCATGGGCCCCTAAAAAACACTCATCTGACTGATTGACTGCACCCTAAGTGATAGACTCATTCAGTTGTTAAGATTTCAAGGCGACAGAACGATACTTAAGTCGTTCTCAGCTTGAATACTCAATTCAGAAATCGAGCGAGAGACAACAAAAATGTAATCACGTGAGCCCCACGTGACGCGGCAAGGATGCGGCGTACGCAAATAATTAATGAATGCGGACAGACAGACTGACTTTATCTATTTAACATTGCCATTCGGTTAGCTCGGGGAAATGAATTGACGTCGTTTGGGTAAGACTATTAATTGGTACGTTTCATTCCTTTTGTTACTGTATATAGTATCTGTATACATTTACATAAACTGTGGGGTTTTTTAAAAGTTGCTTAAGCGGTAATTGCTGGTACTTACCGAATCGGATCGGTAAATTATATCTAATCTATGTTACTTTTGATCTGAGACGTTTGGTAATATATCAAAAATGAATGTTAAGCGGCTGTGTATGTCGGCTTAGAATAGTACTACCCCATTACTTCCGGTGGGTGTAAGTAAGAGGCGACCAACGGACTTGGGACTTTTCAAGGGATTTTCGAGCGATGCGGTTGGAGACCCATCACCAACAACCTTTATTCTACCATCTTTTCCCCACTCAACTTCCAAAAGTGGCTGAGGACTTTATAATTTCTCAGCTCTGGCTACCCTTTTTAGGGATTTATAGCCGTGGATATATATATGTATGTTTAGTAAAACTGCGATCCTAATTCCTACAAACCCCGAACTGTTTAGAATAGTTTATTCAATGAGCACATTAGTAGATAGTTTTCTTGTAGTATTTTTACTCGTCTTGGATACAAATTTATATTTTAGGTTCCCGGGTTCATATTCATACTATTATTTTCGTTTCCCAATTGACAAAGTTTTAATATAAAAATACAGTACAAAAAATGTTTTGAAAACAAAACTAAGAAAACAGTAATAGAAAAACTCATTGATAATTCATTTATCTGATTGTAGTGAATACGAACGATTCGTTGAATTGTGTATAAGAGAGAGGTTGGTGGGCGGGCGGGACGCTGCTACGTCGCATTAGGGTGTACTAGTTATGTTGTACTCCGATACTTTAACAAAGATCTATTAATAGACAGCTTTCGAAAATAGACGTTTCACGTATAACAAAAGGCCTTGCTAGGTTAGCGGGGCATATTTATAAAACATCTTATTCGTTGTAATTATTCTTATTCGATGGTCTACATACTTCAAATTTGATATTTGTTTGCTTTGTTGCTTAATTATTTAGTACAAAACGGTTAACCCTTATTTTTTGTTTTCATAGCCCAATAAAATGTCTCAAAAGAAATGTCTTATGAAATATACAAAATATAATATACAAAATTTGAAGTGAGTAGTTTAATATTCCAATAGTAAAGTTATTCGAGAAAACTTTATATGAATTAAAACAACGCAAACAGAATTAAAATTCAGAAAAAATATGAACCCAGTCCTTAACTATTTTTCCCGCCTGTGTCGAAATTTTTCTTTCCTTTATTTATTCTTTATTTATTAGTAATAATCCCCACATGACGTTTTCATGAACAAAAAGATTTAAACTTAACTATTTTTGTTCACTTGTTTTCTATATTAATTCCATCCAAAAGACCTTTTCAATATGATTTGTATTCCAATAGAAAATGTAAGGTTTTTAGTCAAATTAGTCGAGGGTGGTGCTAGAAATTAAAGTTAAAACAAAACATCAGCCATCTATTCTTTATCCTCTGGCTTTCCACCCGCTTTTAGCTAGTCATCCCAAAGTTACACTATAAAAGTAAGCGACAGTGCCTATCCGAACCTAGCTAATTTCCACCTGTAATCTGTCCTAATGCCTTCTAAGTGCTACCTTCTAGACTAAGACCTATACCCATTTTCTTAAAGATATTGTTGTAATAAGATTTGGTTTAGTAAACAGCTTTAACATGATTTGTATCTTACAGATTTGTAAGATGTTTGGTTACTAAAAGAGATTAATTTGATATGCGCATACTAGAACGATGCTTTGATGTATTTTTGTATTGACTTTGTTTTTTGTATTGTCTTTTTTACTTTGATTTCTTATTTTTTATAAGATGTTAGTAAAGTTAAATATGATAATGAATTTTTGTTTGCGTACAAATGATTATTAAATGAAAAAGTGCCTCGTATTTTAAAATAAAAAATATATATTAATTTTTCTTTTTCAATATACATCGCGTGCCTCGACTAAGTGCGAGTGCAAGTCGGCCGGCGTCAACGTGCACACATAAATATATTTGGAGTGTCTGTTTGTATTAATTATATCAGTAACTTTTTTTCTTAAAGCATAATATAAAAGTGTACTAGGTGTATATACCAAATTAGTTTTTTACCCTTATGTCTGCTTGTTTCAGCTTATCTTATAAATGGATGAACTGATTTTAACATGCACTTTCACTAGCAGATAACCGATCTCTCTTCTATAACACCGGTGCGTTTACGTTTGTTGCAAGAATTATTAGCCTATATTTGTTTAAATCTTTGTTTGGCTCTATAGTGACAATATAAATACATGGTGACTGGATCCCGTTTCACTTATCTTTGTAAGGAATCCTAAAAAGGAATCCTAACAAAAACTAAGTGGTGGTCGGATTTATAGAAAATAAATTATTAATCATACTGAATATAAATCAGAGATATTAATTATTTTTTTTTTTTTTACAGGCGGATTAAAATTTAGCAAACTCAATTCTTCACCAATGTTTCGTCATTTTTAAAATTTTCTTACGCTATTTCCATAAATGGCTGAGTTCCAAAGATCGAAGAACCAACGAAGTTATCCGATTCCGAAGCTCTGGCTTGCCTTTTCGGGATTTAGTCGCGAGTAAGTTTAGGTCGGCAATGCAGGTGTCAGTGTCAATCCAGATGCTTTACATTTCTAGAATCCTTGTTGCAGATATCAAAGCAAATGCAACAACTAGATTTGATGTAGGCGTTTGTATAAGCATCATTTAATCAGTGTAAATAATTGGAATAATTTATAACCTCTTTGTTCAGTTCAAAATAACTTTGATGTTATTTGTTTGTAACAATTGCCGAATATGCAAAGAATGTTTAAATCAAACTTGATTTACTAGTCCTGTCCTGTATGTATATTGATTTACTTGGTCTAGTCATTGTATAGAATGCCTTTTGATCATCAAGAGAAGTGTGTTTGAAGTCGAAAGTATTTCCGCTTCGCTGAAGAACAGTAATACATACATACATGTACTCACGGCTATATATCCCTAAAAGGGGTAGCCAGAGTTTCAGAATACGAAATTTCTGAGCCACTTTTTGATGTTATGTGGGTAAAATATTGTAAAATAAAGTTTCTTGGGGATGATCGCCCAAAAATTACTTAAAAATCTTACGAATACCCACGGGCAGAAATTTCAGCATTACAACTATAATGCCTTAATAGTAATACCTTAATTTATATTTTGCGTAGTTATTTAAAGGGACCAACGAATATCGATATCCTAACAAATCTCTCTTGCTCCTTCACATTCAACATTAATCTGATACATACATACATATACTCACGGCTATAAATCCCTAGAAGAGGTAGCCAGAGCTAAGGAATTCAAAATTCCTCAGCCACGTTTGGAAAGTTGAGTGGGGAAAAGATGGTAAAATAAAGGTTGTTGGTGATGGGTCTCCAACCGCATCGCCGAAAAATCCCTTAAAAGTCCCGATACCGTTAATCGCCTCTTACGTACACCCACCAGAAGAAATGGGGTGGTCCTATTCTAAGCCGGCACTACACAGCAATCTGATACATGTTCTTTTATTCCTCCTTCACGCAGTAATGGATCTAGATTAAAGTATACGATGGATGCTAGTCTGAGAATGTATGTTGCTCAGGAAATATTATCGGTAGAACAGGTAAAGAAAAAATAAAGGACCTGTAACATAAGAGTAATACTCCCTACAAGACACGCGATGATATGAAGTACAAAGTACATTTCTTTCGAGGCCCAAAACTACCGGCTACTGAGCATATCTTATAAAGTTTACATACAACTTTTACAAAGTGCCAAAGTTCATGTCGCTAAAAGACGAGCCTCGTAATAAACATAATAAAAATCGCAGAATACTGAACTGTGAGTCGTTATAATAAATGCTATTTTACATTAACCGGCCAAGTTTCGGGTACGCCATCAATCGTCGAAGGGAACCCCGAACACATTCGGCTAGTAAGTTTTGACAAGGAAATTATACACATTGTAGTAGTTCACCATCTGATACCAGTAAGGGCCGTGTATCAATATTGACGGTTGTAATGAAAAATTGATGGGATTGCTCCAGTATATCTTACATACTGAATTGCGATGTGTTTTGATATCGAATCGCGTGATTGAATGTCCTTGAGCACGGAAACAAATGATTGCTGGGGTAGACGATGAAAATGGCATTATTCCGAGATATTGGAAATTATTGGTACAAGGTAATGCAAAATATGTGATGGGAGGTTAAATATTATTGAAAATAGACAAATGAATATCTAAATAAGGAAATACCGGTTTCTTTTTTAACATACATATACTCACGGCCATCAATCCCAAAAATGGCTAGTCAGAGCTTTAGAGCTAGAAACTCCTCAGCCACATTTGGCAGTTGATAGGAGAGAAGATGGTAGAAATAAAGTATCGTTCTTTTTAAATAGTAAATTAATATATATAATATATTTGTCACTGCGATGTTTCAAAATGTATAAATTCAAATTCAAATTCAAATATTATTTATTTCCAAAAAACGGTTCATACATTGTTTTACAGTGGTCTCCACACTAGGCGCGTAGCCTGTATAGTGGCGGCCAAAAATTATTAACAATCCAAATTTTCGTGGCGCATGCAAACAGTTGGTTTAAACTTAATTTAACTTAACTTAAATATAGTACTGGATGGTAAAATTTTTATTAAACGATAAAACAATAATAAAATAATATAAGGCTGGGTAATACAATAGTTTATCTAACTTACTTATAAAGGTATTTCAATATTACTTGTTTTCGGTCGCGCGTTGGTTGTATGTTTTATGATAATGAATGTGTGTGGAAGTATGTAAGGGTGCGTATAAGTGTGTGTATGTGTGTAGGGGTGTAGTGTGAGTATGTTTGTTTAGACAAAAGTGAAACAGTAAAAAGCATTTTCCAAATATACTTCAATTGACTGTTTTAGATAGGTATAGCAATGTTATAACTTATTTAATAATTTTGAGTAAAGTCTCGGTCGAGTTGTAATCCCACGTTGCTAAAAACTTTTTTAGAGTAAGCTTCGCATCCTTAACAGTTAGGTTGGTAATTTCGCATTCTTTAATTATTTTGTTAAATAAATGTGGTTGAAGGAATGCTGAAAAGCGCATAGCAAAGACAGTGGTCATTTGTGGTTTGGGTAGGCGGACAGTACGTTTGCTGATAATTTTATTATAATTAGGTGATGATAACAGTGTTTTGTAGGCTGTGAGTACCGACTTAATTATGAATAGTTGTCGAATGGTTGATACACCACAGTCAGAGAAAAGTTGTATCGTTGGATAACGGAATGGTTTGTTGTGGAGAACTTTAAGAATTGCTCGTTGGGCCCTCTCAAGTTTAATCATGTATGATGCAGCTGCTCCACCCCAGGAAGATATACAGTAAGACATCACCGACTCGCATAGCGCAGTGTACACAATTTTTTTAACAGATTCATCTGTGATGTTTCGTATCTTACTCATCATAAACATAAGTTTTCGAGCTCGACTGGAAACAGAGGTAATATGTGCATTAAAATTCAGATGCTCGTCGAGGATGACACCGAGGTACCGGATTGAATTAGTACGTTTGATGCTGCTGGAGCAGGAACATTGATGAGAGTCTGTTTGGCAGCTATGAAGTTTGAGAGAATCTAGTTGACTGGGCTTTGAAGCTGCAGTTTTGTGGAAGCAAATGAATTTTGATTTGTCCGAGTTTAATGTTAGCAAGTTGCTGTTGAGCCAGCCACACAGCCCTCTCATACCAGTCTCGGCTTTTCCCAGGGCTTCGTCCCAGGTGGAACCATTGTAAATTACTGCTGTGTCATCAGCATAACAGAAAAGTTCTGTGCTTAAAGGCTCACTAATGGACCTACTAATATCGTTCATGTAGGCTATGAAAAGTGATGGACCAAGAATGCTGCCCTGGGGAACTCCAAAACTTGTCTCTTCTGTGTCGCTGTACAAGTCTCCAATCCGAGTCTGTTGTTTTCTATTGCAAAGATAACTGGAAAACCATTCATTTGCAACGCCTCTTATTCCAAGTCTGGAGAGTTTTTCAAGAAGTAACGGGATGGAGACCGTGTCAAACGCCTTCGCAAGGTCCAGGAATACACCGATGCAGCATTTTCCTTTATCAAGGTACGAGGTAACTATACCCAACAGTGCAGAAACAGCGTCATCTGTGGATCTTTTGCGCCTAAAACCAAACTGGAAGTCAGAGAGTAAAGCTTTTGATTCAAGAAAATCCATGAGCCTTCTATTAACTATTTTTTCCAGGAGCTTAGAGAACACGGTAAGCAAGGATATAGGGCGATAGTTGGTGGGGGACGATTTAGTACCACCTTTATGGATTGGTGATACTACAGCTGTCTTCCAACATGCCGGGAAGATGCCTGTGGACAGGCTGAGATTAAAAATATGGGTCATAGGAGTAACTATTGAATTTACGCATTGCTTTACAAGAGAGTTACCGATTCCATCATATCCGGGCGCACTGTCTGTTTTTAGTTTTTGTATCAGGCATCTCAACTCCATCGGGTCCGTTGGTTGCATGAAAAGGGTTTCACAAAATTTTGGGATATCTACCTCTGAAACCAAACAGTTTTGTGTTTTGTCGAGATTATTTAATGTTTCTTTAGCTAAGTTAGGTCCAACCGAAACAAAAAAAGAATTACAGTGGTTTAGTGAAGCTTGTTGGGATTGCATTAATGCTAATAGTTCATTCGGTGGGCTCTTCTGTTTAGCAGATTGGTCACACATGCTTTTGATTGTTTTCCACAGGTCTTTTGGATTTCCCTTGCTGTCATTAATTTGTTTATTAAAATAAGATGTTTTGACATTTTTCAATAGAGAACCACAAAAATTACGATACCGAGTGTATGTTAATTTAAGAACCTGATCATTGGGTCTTTTACGTTGTTTCAGGTGAAGGCGATCCCGGTGTTTCATACACCTTAAGAGACCGGGTGTTATCCAGGGCTTAAATGTACGTTTAGAGCATGGGATTTTAACTTGTTTTGTATGTTTTGTGACAATCTGGGAGAAAATTTCAGTAAACCGTGAGGCTGATGCGTCGGCACAATCAGAGCCGAGAACAGTTGACCAATCCTCACCCTGCATCTCCTCTGCCACGGCCACATGATCTGTGGTTTTGCGATATTTATTTTCGGGCTTACGTTGACCTCTTGAGGTTTGTAATGAGCACATTATCATGTCGTGGTCTGTCACGGAGGCATTGCAGATAATGGATTCACATGTATGGCCCGTTCGCACAAAAATATGATCTAAACAGGACTCACCACGCGTAGGCTTGGTAATGGCGGGTAGTAATCCATAGTTGGCTAGTAGATTGAGATAGTTAGTGCAATCATTAGTGTCTTCAAGGGTATTAATATTAATGTCACCGATTAGGATAACGGATTTCGTAGTTTTAAGTGACTTCAGAGCTTGCTCTAAAGTTGTTAAATAATTTTGGGGGTCTTTAAAAGAGGGAGATCTGTAAGAAGCAATTAAAGACATAGAATTCGGCAGATTAACAATTAAACCTTCACCTTCGAGAAGGTCAGGTTCAAGTACTGACTCATTCCAGTTATGTTTTACATACACTACTACTCCTCCTGCCTTATTGATAACTGTGGTGGTGTGATAAGAGTTATAACCGGGAATAATCCTAATGTTGTCGCCATTTAGCCAGCATTCGGTGAGGACAATCACATCGAACGCCATCTCACTTCGTTGTAAGGTCGTTATGAAACTGTCAAAATTACAATTAATGCTTCTAATATTTAAAGATAAAACCTTAAAATTGTTCGTGTTTTTAAACAAACCCACCTTTCTACACGTTTCAACGGTGTCTAACACATGGCATACGATTGGCTGGAAGGAATCAATGTCGTCGCACGTAGCCGTGTTAACCATGGTCAAATGTGTGTATTGTGATGAGGGAAAATATTTTACCGAGTGCTAAAACACCGTTTTCAGATGTAGAATACGGGAGATTTAATTTTATTTTTAGTAGAAAATCTGAGTAAGCTGTGAAAACATTCATTATTGAAGCATTTTTGTGGGTCAAATTGTTAGTTAAAAGTGTGAATAATTGTTTGTAGTGTAGCAGTAAGTAGTGTGTGTCAGTGTGTGATAGGTGTAGGAATTCATGTTGTATTTGTGTACGAAGGTGACGCGAAAACATTGATTTATACATTGAGATATATAATAATATAACCTGCAAAATAGACAGGTGAAATTCCGAGAACAAAGAAAAAATTTTAATAATCACGGGGCTGAAGTCGCTACTTATATAGGCCTGGACTCTTGTTTCAGTTTTCTGCAACGGGCGCGCTATTTCTTGATGGGTTTGGACCGAAGAGATCGTCGAGTTCGTTCGAATTTTTAATTTGCTTATAGGGTTTTTTGTCGTCTTTGCGGACATATATGAACCCTTGCTTAACCCAGCAATATTTGTAGTCAGATGTCCTGGATCGCATTCTAGCCTCACGAAAAAGCTGCCGGTTGTATTTTGTAAGACGTTCATTAATGTATAATTTCGATCTTGGTCCACTGAAACCTAGGTTCTCGGAGCTGATGTTTTTCCGTTGCCTGGCCGCGCTGATGATTTCGTTGCGTTTTGCTAAGCGCTGGAAGCGCACGACGACGGGCCGTGGTGCTGCTGATTCTTTGGTGTTTCTCATTTTCGCGCCGACGCGGCAGACAGAGTCCAAGTCCTGCTCCAAATTAATCTTGACGCCAGTCAGTTGAGCGGTGAGACCAACGAGGTGGTCTAGGTTCTCGTTTTCGCATTCGGGAATGCCCATGATTTCGATCTCATGACGTAGACTGTTTTGTTCTTGTGCATTAATTTGGTCCTGAAGTAGAGCTATGGTCTGATTGAGATAGGCGACATCTTTGCGTTGATTCTCCTCCAGGCTGGTGCATTTTCCTTCAATTTGCTGGATCCGGAGTTCCCATGAGTTCACAGTGGTGGATAGAGTGGAGAGCTGATCGGTTACTTTCTGTTTGAAATCGGACAGATTTTTTGATAAATTATCAAATTTTCGGTCCATGTAAGCTATCAGGCCGTTAGTATCGATGTTTACAATGGAAGCCAGATCAAATTCTTCCTCTGTAATGGGCTTGTGGAGCGAGATCTGAGGGCTGTTCAAAAATTGAGCGGCGAGGGGTGGGGGTTGGCTCTTTTTGATGGGCTTACATTGCTGGCATTTCCATTTAGGCTTATTCATTGGAAGTATTCGTTTGAAATCGGCTTCAGATAATCCTTGGCACAAGTGATGAAAAATACCAAGACATTGAGCACACTTAATTCCATCTTCCGGCTTAGTTGGTTTTGTACATTTCTTGCATTCTCTGCATTCCATAGTTTATATGACAAATGGTGTACTCTTGAGGCAAATAGAAAAAGAAAAAGGTCTAGGTCTACCACTTTAATTTCAGTATTTAACAGAGCCCACTCTCTGCACTTTACAGTACAGTTTGTATATCATTTATTTATTTTCAAATTTTATTATATCATTATTTAAAATAGGTATTGAAATCTGGTTAAACTTGCTTCCGATTATATTGGTAGTAGGCTGCAAAATTTCGTTTTGGCCTTTGGCTGTTTTGTCAAGATGTAAAAACAACAACACAAATGTCAAATGTCAGCTCTGTCAAACATGTTCTGTCAGCTGATTGTTTGTTATGAATGAATCAGTACTTGTTTTTATAATTTCAATTTTAGAATACCGGCCAAATACAGATAATTTATTTAATTTATTCAAATATAAGCCGTTTATTTAAAAACCACAGTGAATTTCTTTCAGATATTGTGCAATTATTGATTAAAAGGCTATAGTTCAATGAGTATAAAGTTGTTTACTCACAGGCTTGTGATCCGGTGCTATTTTTCGACGATTTTTTGTATCCTTTTAAATGCACTTTGCAGCTTTTCTTTAATTATTTTAACAGAGAGACACGAAACATGTAGTGCTGTTACAGTAGCGGAAACGGAAAAAGCATAGTATAGATGGCAATGATAACAGAAACAAATTCACAATCCAATGCCGTCATGCTTGTCAATTCCAATTTTACGCATGCAACTTGACATTTACAGTCGCTAGTTGACAGCTGTCAAGTGTCACAAATGACAAGTTAATCGGGCACGCATGGGTCGTCCGTTGATATTATTTATGACGGGTCTTCACTCATTGTTCACAGCTTTGATTTACGTGTATCATTAATTACGAAATGAAACCAGTTGCAAGTTACCAATATTTAATAAGGATTATCAAATTCATTATGGGTTTACTATCGAAACTCCCCCAGGCAAAATAGCTGTAATAATACAGTACATTAATTGGTTTTCAAACTGCTGCGGGCAATATCGCTCTGTTTATTTTCATAGAGTACCGAAGATATGGCTGTCAAATGCACAAAAACTGTGATAGCCTTTCAATGACTATTGATCATGTTGTTGATTAAGTTCATCCATTTGTGTTGGACTTATATCAATTACTGCTTCCATGGTCTAGCGGAGCAGCGATCGGGTCATCTCGGGTCGAGTCCCCGGAGGGCTAAAGTTAGTTGCAGTTATGAAACACCTGATTATCAGAACATTATCTTGATTACTAATAAATAAAGGAAAGAAAAATAAGTCGAAATTTTCATGAACAAAAACATTCAAATTAGGTGATAGTTAGGAGTTCTCAACATTTGCATTCTATCAGAAAAGGTAGGCAAGTGGCCTTCCGAATTTGTAAAAGTGTAAAAGAAACAAAAGATAGAAGAATTTCGGACTGGCAGCTATTGACACGGTAGCTCAATTGGCAGAGCGACGGGGGCGTACACCCGAGGTCGCGGGTTCCATCCCCGCCTGTGTCGAAATTTTTCTTAGCCGTGGCCAGTGCGAAATTCTTCTATCCTTTCTTTCTTTTTACACTTTCAAGTTATTCGAATTTGTAAAAAAAAAGAAAGGATAGAAGAATTTCGCGCTGGCAGCCATTGACACGGTAGCTCAATTGGCAGAGCGACGGGGGCGTATACCCGAGGTCGCGGGTTTTATTCCCGCCTGTGCCGAAATTTTTCTTTCCTTTATTTATTAGTATTATTTGCCGTGTAGTGCCGGCTTAGAATGTCGCTACCCCTTTCTGCCCATTGGGGCTTTCATTGGATTTTTGGGCGATGCGGTTGGAAACCCATCACCAAAAACCTTTATTTTACTATCTTTTCCCCACTCAACTTCCAAAAGTGGCTGAGGAATTTATAATTCCTTGCCTCTGGCTACCCCTTCTAGGGAATTACAGCCGTGAGTATATGTATGTATGTATGTGATTAGTATTAATCCCAACATGAGGTTTTCATGAACAAAAACATTCAAACACTGTTATAAGATTTTTAAATACCAATTACGACTTTTATTCATGCCGACCAATATTTAAAAAGGCGTTACTTCTACTGAGCTACTAAGTTTTCACTCATTGTAGTTGGTAATTACTCTATGTTTAATAAGTTCTCAATTATCTAGTTATCAATTAGTTCCCACTATAGTTGTATGAACACCGTTTAAAGATATTTCAAAGTCAAAGATCGAACAGGAAAAAATAAGGCTATAGAGAGTATAATAGTAAATACAAAATTGATAAAAATTAAATAAAACCGCCGATTCTGTTTCGTCGCCGTTTTGTATTTCAGAAATTCGACATTGGCAAAAGAGCATTTGTTACATAAGAATTTCACAAAAATAAAAAACAAATGTTGATTGATTTTGACAATCATCGACATGACATTGACCCTGGTCACATATGTATACAATTGCAAATCAAGAAACCCTTACGTACACTTATGAACAAAACGTCGAAACAGATTTATATACAGATCCACAATCATAACTTGGCCGGCGGCGACTCTGGTACTACTGTCGCCATTTTGAAATTTCGGCCTGTCATTGTCAGTTAGTTCTTAACTAAATAAAAATTATAGGGTGACCTACGTACATAATAAATTATCACTTTCATTAATATTTTTTGTAGTGGAAACTTTTTTTCAAAGACAATTATTTTTATGATGTATCTTTGCTTATTAATAAACGCTTTTATTTCCAATATTCAATATAAAAATTTATGAAAATTATTATTTCTTTTGTTAAATTTTATCTAAGTAGGCTAACACCGTCCGAAAAGTTGTGCGCGCATGACTATAGCGGTGCGGGTTACGGGAAGTGGGGAAATAATCCCGAATAAGATTTCACTTCGTATACACTGATGCGTGGGTTCTAATCCTAATGCGGGGATGTACCAATGTGTCATTTCTTAAGTCATAACTGTCTGACATATATATAAAAATATAAGGCAAATACGACGTGATAACCGGTGTTGTACCTAATGGACCGTGCAAGCGACTAGTGTTCAAATCCCGGATCGGGCCTACACCAATTTGTCTTTTCTAAAGACATATGTGTGGTTGATTTATCACGGTTTTTAACGGTGAGGGAAAACATTGTGAGGAAACCCACATGGCTGAGTTGCACTTAGTGGTGTGACAGTGTATTCGTACAAAACGGCGATAGGCCTGCCCCCTATCACGTGAGTACACTGTCCATGCAAAACGTGGGTACTCTGAAAACCAGGTGACAAAGTCACGTGATGTTCAGAAGTATTAGTACCTCTGCCAAACCCCTTCGGGGGTATTCGGCGAGAACGTTTATGTTATGTTATGTTATGTTATATGTTACAAGGCTGTTAACAGCAATAAAAAAGTGCCCATAAATTGCCCGTAAATATGAAATGTTAAAGACAGTACACAACAAGGTAAGCCTCTAATTTACAGGATTTAAAAAATGATTTTAAGTAGTTACCCACTTATTAACTCTGAGTGGCACAAATAACAAATCCTTGAGTATAAAATAATGAAACAGCTTGCAGAAAAGGACAATTGGCAGTGTTATCGCTAAAAGCTTCCAGACAACATTTGGGAGGTAAGATCATCAAATTTAGGATACACAGTCATTCGGGTAGATATACCAGACAAGGGCAAAAATAAATAAATCTAATTAGGTGACATTAAAACGAACTTGTTTCCTTACAATAATAGTTATTACATACATATACTCAAGGCTGTAAATCCCTAGAAGGGGTAGCCCGAGCGAAGGAACTAGAAACTCCTCAGCCACTTTCGGAAAGTTGAGTGGGGTAAAGATGGTAAAATAAAGGTTATTGGTAATGGGTCTCCAACCGCTTCGCCCAAAAATCTCTTAAAAGCCCCAATACCGTTAGTCGCCTCTTACGTACACCCACCGGCAGAAATGGGGTAGTGCTATTTTAAGCCGACACTACACAGCAACTTGTTATTAATTAAATGAATATTATATAAATTGTATTATTAAGACATTTCAATACATAAATAAATTAGCCCGTATGATGTAAAGTTATTTCCCTTATAATGGTTATTTGTTATTTACTGGCAATACTAATATCGATGACAGCGACAGCCCTTACCGGCCAAGAAAAGATTGTGGATCTGTAGACCAAATGACGTACAGCTCCAGATGTCAGGAGATCGGAGATCATAATAAGATAGCAGTACGTGTCCGAACTCGTAAATTTAGTGCTTACACCAAATGCCTCTCAATTGGCAGCTCCCACAAAAGGAGCGTAAGGTTTTGATAGCTCATTTGTTGAGAGGCATTTTATGTGGATCCTCTTATCTTAATCTTTATGTGCGAGTAAAACGAAGCACTAAACGCGGCTCCTTAAATAAACGAATATCAGCTATAAAGGTAAACGAAATGTTGGGTGCATGACGGGTAATACAGTTCGGGAATTAAAATTTTGTGGCCTTGTCGAGGACAACCGCAGAATGCGTAGCTGTAATGTGTTACGTGCATTCGAACGTGCCCAACTGATTGTGGCAATATTTCTTCGTTTGATACATCTGCATTAAAATTATATTATTAATAATGTATAACAGCAATGTGATTTATATATTTAGTATCGACTATAGATATACAGATGGAAATTGTTGTAGAATTACGTTGAAGTATTCTAAAACTCTGGAAAACGTCCATTTAAATAACATTAATTCAACAGCGTAAAGTTTAAAAACTAATATTTGAGACAAATAAATCGACCCAAAGTTACATATAAGAAATTAACTCCACTTCTTCAATTCTAGTAGCAAATCGCCAATGTAAACACAATCCGCTTGTAAATCATTCACAGTGCTTCAGCAGAATGACACGGTTTATGAAATTGGGCGCCGGCCAAGGCGGTCCGAGCGGCCCGTCACCGGAGTAGACTGACACTGGCGGAAGACAAGGGTCCGATAGGCTAACAAGCCATTTGTTTACTTATTACGCTCTCCCTGTTGTATTATAAACATATTGTTTTCCCGCCGTCATTGCTAAAGAAGAATGTGTATTTTAAAAATTGAAACCTCCTCCAATGTTAAAATTGAGCCAGCACTTTGGGAATCCACCTATGCATCCCATCCTATGAAGGAGGGATATTAGGAAAAATCCTTATTTGTTGGGGGACTGAGTGATTACGTTAAACGATAACATGCAAATCGGTAAAATTCCCATACCATGAATTATGAAAGCTTTTTCAGAATTCCATTTAAAAACATGTTGAGAAGAGTTGAAACTAACTAGTTGTTTATTTTCCAATAATAAGAAGCAAAGGTTTCAACCTCATTTAATAATAAAAATAAATGATGAACGCAAAGAACAGCTTCAGAGGCAAGTTTCCTGAGAGCAAAGATGACAGACTTTCCCAACTTGTGCTTTAAGTTCCAACTTTGAAACTTCTGAAAGCTTCGGCCATCTTGAAAATATTTGTTTTGTATCCGATTCGTAAACAAAGTATTTTTATTTCTATTATCCAACTTTATACATTTCGTGTGATATTTCAGTGATTAATTCATAATTCAGAACCGACAATGCATGGTTTGATCAAAGTAATTACTTAAATATTCTAATGCGTTTTAATTTAAGAACAAGTTTGTATTAATACATACATACATACTCGTACATATACTCACGGCTATATTTCCCTAGAAGGGGTAACCAGAGCTAAGGAATTATAAATTCCTCAGCCACTTTTGGAAGTTGAGTGGGGAAATGATGGTAAGAATCAAGGTTTTTGGTGATGGGTCTCCAACCGCATCGCCCAAAAACCCAATAAAAAGCCCCAATACCCTTAGTCGCCTCTTACGACACCAGTGGGTAGAAAGGGGTAGCGACATTCTAAGCCGGCACTACACGGTAAATTATTTATTGTAATTTAATGTATTGATATATGCAAAATATTTGTTTAAGCAATTATTTTATTTTTCTTACCATCCAAAGGTCGTCTGCAAGTAATTGCTTTTAGTGATAAAACCGCCAATTAATATTCTTCTTTGTTAAACTGATTTCATTATTTCTGTACAATTTATGTCTGATGTGCAATAAAGCGTTTTTCTATGCTATTCTATTCAGTTTATTAAATTCTTTGTAAAATTATTTTAGCAATACTAACTCCGACTTAAATTAACTCCCATCAATATATTGTGCCCTCTCGCTTGCACAGCCTGTAGCTATATCATTCCAAACTTAAAAGTAACTATTATATTAGCCATAGTCCCTTTGTGCTCTCCTCATCCATTGGTTTTGCTACTTTCACCGAGTCATCATTTCACCTGAGCACATTGCGGCGTCGTCCGGTCTGTTTCTGCCTCCACAGAACCTGAGATCCCCAGCCACGGTTGATTCTGTATGCATTTTGCCCGACCTTTTACCATTTAAGTTTTTTAACACTTAAGGCTATGATAGTTACTCCTCGTTATGGATTCAAAACTTAATGTAAGTAAATGAAGTGTAAGATTTTATGAATTAATTTTAATTGCCACTTATATGTTGAACATATTTTTTCAAAATATAAACAAGTCATTATAGATAACAAAATGGGAGAATGAATGTTTTTTAACTTGTGTTAGATATAGCAAGAAGAAAGTAGTTAAGATTAATAAGGATGCTTCGCAATGAGAAGATTTCTCTTAAAAGTTCGAACAGAAATGCTTACTCATCGGAGAAATTTACTTTTCGACAGCAAACAAATTTGTGTTATGAAACAATCTTTTAGATTTTCTACTTATGCATTATTAAATGCATATTGTCTAAAGTTATTTTTTTGTAATCATATTACCCACTAATCACTTTAAAACCTCAGGCCACTTAGTCGATTCGTGTGATATCCGACTCAATAGATAAATAGCTTATTAATAAAAGTTTCTATAATCTAATAAATGCTGTTATAATTATGTGATGATTCAAAACTTCCATGAGTCGAGATCAACCAAGCCTACTTTATACCAAACCTAAAAGAAAACTGGTAATTGCAAAATCAATACTAAAATTATAAATGTTCGGAAGTTACATTTACTAAAACTATTTACCTATCTTTTAGTGTTTGAGTATCAAAGTTATGATGATAACATTCAAGTCTTCTTCCGTCGAGTCGGCTAAAATGGTGAATAGAACTTTTAGAGCCATAACAAATAGTTAAGCGCTCAAAGCTCCAACTATCATAAAGGTATGTGGTGTAAGTAACAAATGTAGCGAGTTCAGTTCGTAGTTTGGCTATCGATTTTAGACTAGAGAATTGGTGCAGTCTTCTTCTGATAAATTAGCTGACTACTCGCTTATACATAGTACTTAGTCATATGGCGGATGGAACCAATGTTCTAAAAAGTATAAGTGTTGTCAAATTATTCAGCTTTTAAAAAGGTCAGTACACCATAATATTTGTGCTAAAGTAACATAAACAAAATAGGTACTAGATTACAAAACATCGCGATGATGAATTATTAAATTATATTAGTTTAAAATACTTTGAAAATCTATACTAAGAAATATATATTTTTATATTAGCCATATTTTTGGCAAAAGTGTCTTTCATAATATTATCTACATCCGGAAGAACTATGATTTGTCTTCATAAACTAGAATACCTAAGAACATAAATATTAATATATTTCACTTAAAGTCTTCCCTTTAAATACCTAGACACATGTTATTTATTAATAGACCCAAAATTATAAACACTTTCGTTAACTTCTAACTAATAAAAATTCCACAAAGTTGTAAAAGAGTAACCATAACTCGACAAGATAAACTCACAAGAATTCTTCGGGACACAAAACTTTCCTAATCACAATGAGAACCTTCTAATTACGCATACCTACAGCTTCATTTTCACTCGAATTACGATTATGACTCGGCGAGAGGGACAACCCTATTGAGATGAAAGGATGTGAAAGAGACAGGTATATGTGGTAATGCGCAAAGGCAGTAAAAGGTAATATAATTTAATTTGTGTAGCGATAGGCCGGTTTATGAAGCAGAAAGATATCTCGCGACATGATTAGTGATGTGCCCCAGTTCTTCGAGTTATTTTGAATAAAACGTCGAATATTTTATGAAAATACGACAGTAAAAAGGGTCCCATTTCTCAAATTAAAACTCAAACGTTTAGGCCGTATATCCCTGAAGGGGTTGGCATAGGTACTGAACATCACATGAAGTTGTCACCTGGTGCAGAGTACCCACGTTTTGCATGCGTACTTTTTTATTATTACTATTATTAATTAATAGTTCTTCATTATAATACACATTCATATTGCGAATGCCTTTATACTAGTCATATTCGTTGTTGTGACATGGGTGTGTAAACCTATTTGGCTGATTTAGTTTTTTATGCGGGAAACAAATGGAGTTGTGATTGTGGTGTTGGTTTAGAAAGGAACTTAACCATATTGTCCCGCAGGTTACTCGACAGATAATTTAGGGTTTTAGGGCTTTTAGGTGATTATTGGGGTTTGTGGATGATTAATCATCACCGATTGTCCATTTATTTTACTGTTTTTCCCCAAAAATAATCAAAAAATTACTAAGGAATGTCTAAATCTGAATTCTTGGCTCTATTTATAGCCGTAGGTATAGCTAGGTAGGAGAGTAAAAGTTATATTATGGTCCGTAAAATGAATATATGAAGTAAACATACTCATATACCACATGCATATATTGACTTTTGACTAAAGTATCTATACAGATATGATGTCAGAAAGTCTGTCGTACATCTCTAAATGAACATAAATGAACGTATTTTATGTAGATTACCAAGCATTACATACGAGCGCCCCGTAATGTACTCGCCCATTTCACGGAGTTACTCTTTCATTATACTTTTTTAGTCTTCTGGAAACCTTCAACTGGATGCTTTTATTGGAAATCAACTTTACCTGCTTAGAAAAGCGTATCGTTTGATATCAAATTAAAAGCCATTGTATTGGAACCTTATATTACTCAACCATATTAGCGTTTTGAATGTCTTACATTATTGTTTCACCAATTTAGTCGCACGAATGAGGGGGAAGAATATAAAGTAGCTAAGTGAAATGTTTGGCCATCGGTGATGTTATTTTAAAAAGGGAAAGATGGAATTATGCGTTATAATACCAAATAGAGCCGTTATATTCACAAAAAGGGTTTGGTATAATATGAAAATGTTAAGTAAACTTATAAGATAAAGTTAATAAATAAACGGAAAGTAAGAAAGTACCCGACAAAATTACTGATTTTATTATAAGCAGCTAAGTCAATGATTCAAAAATAACACTTCATGTAAATCCTTATAGTATTTGGATTTTTGAACAATTAATGTATGTAACTTAAAAACGAGCCTTGTATAGAACTAGCTGCCCATAATAGGAGCAAAGTGAGAAAATGTTTCATCGGACTCCAGCCAACATGCCCCGGAAAAACTAACAGAGAAAACTCCGAACTATTCTGCAATAACATAAGTTGTTTTTCATCAAAATTAGTAACCATCACTGAAACTGGTGTATGAAAAGTCTAGTAAAAATTGGAACGCAAAAAAATATCACAAATGGAACTATATTCTACCTACTCCACCCGTTTTAATACTCAGAACAAGGCAACCAGTGGTTCGGTATTAGCAATACGTTAGCCATTTTTGGTAATTTTGAGGAATTGAACATCAAAAATAGGATACCGATGATTGGTTTCCAGCTGAACCGACAAACAAGCAAATATATTTTGCAACCATTTTGATATAGAAAAGGTTGAATAGAAAAATTGGTTCGTAAAAACGCGGCTGCGTTTTCAAAAGTAAATTTTACTATATTTTTTTGTTTTGATGTAGTTCATTTATTGGTTCATAGAATTTTGCCAGCCCTTATAGAGTGGTTAAAGTGGATTTGCAAAGTAATTATTAAAATAACCAGATTATATAAAAACGGTGCTTTGAACAATATTTTTTTGTTTCAGGTATGAGCATTGGGCAGTTATGAATTATAATTTGGAATTTAAGGGCCACATAAATATTTTAATATAAATGCATCGTGATCTTATGTAAGTAAAACAATTATAGTAATAAAATTAAAGACAGAATACAAGGTTATGCACGAAAAAAATTACCCGTGATTTTGATTAAAATCCTAAATATGGTGAAATAAGGGATTGTTAGTGACGTGTCTAAAGTTCTTAATATCCTAAGTGATCTCTGACAATTTCCGCGAGAACAAAAGAGTTAAAATTATATTAAGCCGCAAAAAAATCATGTAAAGTCACCAGAAAAATGTACCATACCAATAAATGTATCCGCCAATAGCAGTGGTAACAACGCAAAGATGGTACTCGACACGTGACTGCCGTATGAAACAACGGCTAAAATAACAGTCGCGAGTTAATATCCAGCTTATTGCGGTCGGAGGTTGAGACCATATTGCTTCGGACGTTATTGCGTTTGTCGCATGAAGGCTGTGTCTGGATTTCAGATGGGGCTAGCTTATTAAACTTGAAAACTTGCAAATTATATAAATATTTGTTAGTGCTAGCTAATTGAGTTAAAATTGCCGATGTTTGTTTCTAACATACTTACTTTTTTTTTGTTCTGCATAAATAATGAAATACTTTCAAGATATTTTTCTATTTTTTTAGTTAGATTCTAAATTATAAAAATCCTTTATTATAGTAGTATAGTATAGTACAAAACGGCGATAGGCCTGCCCCCTATCACGTGAGTACACTGTCTAAGCAAAACGTGGGTACTCTGAACACCAGGTGACAAAGTCACGTGATGTTCAGAAGTATTAGTACCTCTGCCAACCCCTTCGGGGATATTCGGCGTGAACGTTTATGTTATGTTATGTTTATTATAGATGCCTTTAGTAGAGGCTAAATATAAAAAAAATATAAAATTCATAACTAAATTTATTTAATGTATGGTAATCACAAAGCATGTAATGCATGTAAGGATAGTCTTTTGTTTTTTCTGAAGAACGTTAAAGATGGTTTTTTAAAAGGTTATTTCAATTCAACAGTGACGCCAGAAAATTCAAATTCATTTTATATTATTTCAAATATAAATAATATTTTTACAAAGTCACTGACAAATTTGTTGTGTAGTGTCGGCTTAGAATACCACTACCCCATTTCTTCCGATGGGTGAACGTAAAAGACGACTAACGGTATTGGGGCTTTTATGGATTTTTTGGGCGATGCGGTTGGAGACCCATCACCAACAAACTTAATTTTACCATCTTTTCCCCATGTAACTTCCAAAAGTGGCTGAGGAATTTCTGATTCCTTAGCTCTGGCTACCCCTTCTAGAGATTTATAGCCGTAAGTATATGTATGTATGTGCTGACAAAAAATAACTAAAAAAAACACTAATCCTAAGTCACATTGAACGATACCTACAAGAAAAAACCCAGATAGTGCAATTATAATCAACTTTTTTGTTGTTGTTATATTTAGTAGTTTAGAAGAGGATTGATAATCAAATAAATTATCGTTCGTAACACGTTTTAATGCATCTATCAAATAATAATAGAGCCATGTTGTTTAAACTTATATTTACCTTCTTTATTCTGTGGTAATTTTATAGTGAGTTTACATTAATTCATGTGACAATGTATTATTAGAGTAAATAACTAGGCAAAAGTATTTAACCTGAAAAGATCAATGTTCCATGTGATGAGAGAGAGAGAGAGAGATTTATTCTCTGCACAGAACATGGAAAAATAACATTGATAAAGAATAGAAAAAAAAACACATTATTCAATTCTGAAAGCTAGAAAACAAAAGTAAACAAGAAAAAATATAAAAATACAATATTTAGAAAGCAAGGCCTCTGCACAGCGAAACGGTGCTGCTTCAGCATTACAACACTGATTTTCAGTCAGCACCGACTCAAGTGACATTGCGAGCATTACACCATACGGAACAGATAATTGGACATACATACTTAAAGTTTTAAAATTAATAAATTACAGTTACAAGTTTTTCCGTTTTCGTTGAAAAATATTTTAAATATGAAAAAAATACTAAAAGTACTTATAAACCAAACAATACTTTTTTTATATTATTTGCGCTTGCGCAAATAAACATATAAATTTTTCAT
The DNA here is from genome assembly GCA_963576735.1 of Bedellia somnulentella. Taxonomy (NCBI): domain Eukaryota; kingdom Metazoa; phylum Arthropoda; class Insecta; order Lepidoptera; family Bedelliidae; genus Bedellia; species Bedellia somnulentella. Next base: position 3,079,842 of record OY755174.1, read on the forward strand.
ACTAAAATGTGAAAGTATAAAACCACAAGGTCGTAGTATCTCAATAAGTATTAAATATCTAAAAAATACTAATTCCTTCGAAAATTCTTGATTACATACCAATAACCAAGTTCATTACCACTTGACCAAGCATACTAAGACCTAACCGCAAACAAACAGCATTTATAATGTAATAAATGAGAATCTGCATCAATACCACATACATTGCTGGCTTAACTTGAAAGTGTGTGGAGCCGTGCTAAGTAAACTGCTGATGGGCAGTGTGTAGGGCAATAGTGTTGCGTGAGTCGCGGCTGCGCTGTGCAGCAATCAATAATGCAGCCTCCGACGACCTACTTGACGACTGCATACATGCATCTACGAAGGGGACTAGATAAATTATCTAACTAAGTTAAGCGATTGATGTTGAGTGGACTACGACGGTACTTGCTACGAGCGACGCGGCCGGCGTAGCAAATCGTGTAGTCGCTCGTAGCACTTCAATTTGTAAATTACCCAATCTGTGTGTTTGCGTTTCGTGGAACTGCAGAGTGATAGTTGGGATGTTATGCTAATTGGTTTTCATAGCTTGTAAAGCATGGCATAATATTGGTAATAATCTCTTAATTCGTACATTTGAGACTATTTTTTATTAATTTTTCTATACAAACTTCCTTTTGATACATAGTAATATAACAAACGGGACGATTTTTAGTGTAATACGATCTGATTTCATATTTAATACTTTCGCAGAGATGTTGATTCTATGGCTACTTTCTACTCATCATTCGAATGATTTAGTATAAATTCAACAATTATCACATTCACACCCTAAATCAGATAATAAACGATAAAAACGGGCCTTCTTTAGAAAAACATTTTAAGGCTACCACTTAACCAAATAATTGCTTTTAAAATACACGATAAAAGAAGTACATAAAAACTTGTAATGGCTATAACATTCACTTTTTTTGTACATTGGAATATAATTGAGTTTTCTAAATAAAATAAAAACATTTATTACAACTAAACAAAACTATAGGTTTTGGAACTTTTCAAAACATAATATATTCACATAGCCAAGTATTTGCACCGATTGAATAACGCACACACATAAATGTCTACGCCACTTCTCGTAGTCGTATTCGCGTAGATGACAGGTATTCATAAGTTTCGTGTCACGTGGGTGGAACAGTTTGTATAAAGAGATTTCAGAAATATAAAATACTTTGCAAACTTTGTTTCTACCTGACAATTGCATTGCCAAACTAACTGTATTTACCGATGTAAATCCTAAAAGAGGTAAAAAGAGCATTGGAATTGGCGGTTTTAGAAATTGAGAGGGAGTAAATATTATAGAATAAAGGATGGTTTGTGATGAATCCCCCATTGCCATAAAATGATTTAAATGACTCAAAACTCAAACTGTCATCTTTCAAAACCCTTTGAAAAGTGAAATACTGCTATTTTAACCGTGATAGCCCAGTGGGTAGAACACTCGGTTATCGTGCAAACGACTAGTGTTCAAATCCTGGGTCGGGCCTACACTAATTTTTCTTTTCTAAAGACATATGTGTGGTTAATTTATCATGGTTGTTAACGGTGAGGGAAAACATCGTGAGGAAACCCACATGGCTGAGTTGTACTTAGTCATGTGACAGTGTATTCGTACAAAACGGCGATAGGCCTGCCCCCTATCACGTGAGTACACTGTCCATGCAAAACGTGGGTACTCTGAACACCAGGTGACAAAGTCACGTGATTATTAGTATTAGTAGATTATTAGTATTAGTACCTCTGCCAACCCCTTCGGGGATATTCGGCGTGAACGTTTATGTTTATGTTATGTTATGTTATTATGTTTTAAGCACTACCACACTATACATCTGTTACATTGGTTAAATGAAATATTTTAACAGAAACTTATATATTGAACACTCATTGAAAACTACTCAGGTAATCTTATTATCATCATTTCCAGCCAAATATAAGCCTCCCCTAAATGTTGAGGTCTGCGTTGCCTTCATCTATTGGTTCTCCACAATCTTTTCCAAGTTGTCGGTCAGACTTTTGGATGTTGATAACAAGCCACGTTTGATAATTTGCCACCCCTCAAGACCCCGATTTGAAACCTAATAAAGATCATCTTTTTGTGAAATTTATCTCATTGATTGCAATTAAGTTCCCACAACCTTTGGGTTTTGTAAACAACCTCCGCTTTTGACGGATCTTCTCATTGCAGATTTTACCACGTTTTGAATTGTTTATATCATTCTAGGCTTTTTTTGGTTACTTTTTATACCGTTTGTTATAATTCCCATCGCAAATAGCATCGCAGCTTGCTAAGCGCTGCCCCTCTGAGCTGAATTCTATGGTTGACTTAGTACTCAAAGTCAGTTTTGCTTAACGAAATTGTAAATTCCAGTTCTATATATAATAGTCGACCACTTTGAGTGCAGAGTCTTGAAATTAAATAAGTTCTGGGTACAACACAAATATTTATGGACAAAAAATGAGAAACAATATATTTATATCTATAAACATGCAAAACAAACAGATTTGACACTGAAATAATTGTGTACATTGAAACTTATTGGATATATCAATTTTAGGCGCCTTCCTTATTGGACTGTAAATACTACTTGTATATGTTTGATTATTATTAATACTAGTCCCTTTATTTTGTCTGCATTTTACAAAGTGTATTACATGTCTAAATCAACATGTTTTATTCAAAAATTCCAGAAAGCCAGTTCGGCTGTACAGAGTTAGTAGTTGAAGTTATCTGGAACTCAAAATAATTTTTCAATTTTGAGCGGGCGCTGTTTCACGAAGCTTGCTTAAACTTTGCGCAAAGTAAAACTGGAACTGACCTGTTGGACTGTTGACATAATATTTCACATTCAGAAAACTGAATGCTTATCCTTTGTGTCTGTTTAAGATATTTCTACCACAAAAACGTATATTTTCTTTAGACTTACAGTATTAAAAACCAAAGTTAATCACGTTATGAGTTCCCATTAACTTCTTCTTTGACTAAAATTACCATCTGCCACATTCGCCCAATAAAACATTTTACTTAATATATTTTATTCTTCCTCTTTATTTTTCTAAACCATCTTAAATTTCCCTTACAGTGTAGTAAACAATGACTTCGATAAGTATATGGATGATAAAAATATTATGTTAAATATCATATCAGCAACAATCACTCGGCTCTTGCAGCACTGTACAAATATATTTTGATAGTCCCTTACCATTAGATAACTAGAACTGTTAATAAAACAATGAAACCAAGACAAGTCATCCCAACTTTTCTAGTGTGTCGTACTCGCGTGGCTCTGTTTAAATATTGGGTTCTTGGAACTCCGTGTAGTTTATTCAAAAGAACTAATTTAAAACAATGTTTGCCCGCGACCTGCCTCCCGTGCTCTCACACTCGCGTCTCACTTTGCTCCAGAAGGCTCTTTCACTCACTGCTCAAACTAAACTATAACCAACTTTGACTTTGGCAAATGCACGTTTTACATTTAAATATTTAATGAAGTTCTTTATTACTTTTATAATAAGATACGAATGTACCTGTACTCGCAGTTATTATTGTGAAGAAAGAGAGCTTAGTGAAACATTGTTATATGTCACTTTAGTAGGAGTATTATGTATATTTTATATATTTGTAATATATTTTTTTTATAATGTTCATCGGTTTTCTTTAATTTTTTACAGAAGTTTTTTTTTGGAAAAATGAGCATAAAAGAAGCTTAGATTAAATATATACATGAATTTACAGCAATATATCGGAAAAAAAGGTTGCCAAAATTACAGTATATGGTTTTATTCAGCCAATTTTGGAACTTCAGTAGGGAAAATGTTGATTATAACGGGTCTTCAGCCGCATTGCCAAAAAATCAATAGGTCCTAATTTCTTAAGTCACCGTTTACGACTTCTGCGGGAAGAAATGGGTTAGTTCTATTCTAAGCCGACACTACACAGCAATACATAATAATCATGAGTTCAGTTCAATTACAAATAACGCTCTTTCTGGGTAGTATTAGTTTAAAATAGTAACTAGGCCAACTTTAATAGTGATTGTCTTATGTATAGAAGCAAAAGTGATTTGCCTGGATCGTACAAAGTGGCGATCGATAGTCTCTGCCTACCCCAATGGGAACAATGGGCGCGAGTATAAGTAAGTAAGTGTCTTATGTATGGCGTATTCATGTAACTCTCTCACTCTCATTAATACTCTCCTCGCCATCTTACTTGTATGGACAAATAGCCTAAAATACTTAGAAAGCATCAATTCTGAAATTTTCGGCATCTTTAAGTATGTTTTAGCTGTAAGGTTATATTAAGTCAGGTTCTATAAACTTAACATTTGGTTTCATATTTATAAAGATTTAACTCCCACTAAAATGTTAACAATAATATGTTTTCAGTGAAAATATAGTACAGATAACTATGATATCGCAACTACTAAGATACAATGTAGTTGCAACAGTATAGATTGTTGAGATATCACCTTATAAAACTTCAGTCCCATGATATTATCGCTAAGTAACTGAAACGATTTCAATCAGAAGATAAAAATAAAACGTTCCATTAGAATTTCAATTCCACGGAGACTTTTTAATATCCTGCATAGAATAAATATTCTTTGGTACATTGCCGGTTTCTTTCCGCGGTATTGAAAGGACGCTTGTACATGGCCGGCAATGGATGGCGGAAGTGATCTATCCCGGGGGACACATGCTGGCCGGAAACGGAAGTAGCTCGGGACAAGCTGAGGAGGTTCTACTTGTGTCGAATATGACGTTGAAGTATCTATCTTGGAAATCATATCAGGTTCTACTAATGCCACTCAGTATAGAATAGGATTAAAGCAATTGCCTTAAGTGTATATAGATTGGTACTACGGGAATAGTTTGGTGTGGTACTATTTTAATAATAGAGAACCAGTGTTAGATCCGAATGAAATCTCTTCAAGTTTGGTCTGGGTTCAAATCTGAACAAAATTATACACATACTGATGATAGTGCTTAGTATAAAAAATACCATGGCCATAATACCAATTGGGCGCGTGACAGTTTGTCTATTTTTATTATAATACGTTAAGCGAAATTTTGGATCAGCAAGGGCACAATTTACAGTTTTGTTTCGATCAAAAAGGATACCTTCTATATTAGAAAATCTCGTTGCAAAATATGAAATCATAAAACTCGATCCTCCAACGACAAAGGATAGTTTATTGGCCAATTTGTTAAGGAAAAATGGTCTCTATTTCTTTGAGATAGGGTATTGTCAATATAAGCGTGTGTGATAAATATTATGTGTCTAGAAGTAAATATACGGTAGACAGTGCACGGGTGTAGATGTATGCTCCGTGATGGCGAGGCGTGCTGTGAACTGTGATACCGTGATATACCGACCTATTGTGACAGGTTTTATCGACATTTCAAATGTTTTGAACCATTTATATTTATCTGTTTAGCGAATGACGACAATAACAGGGAGGATGACCATCAGTTTATTAAAGAGATATTATCGAAGAGCTAGGGTTGAATAAGAGGGAGAATAAAAAAGTGTGAGCTTCCAAAACTATTACAGATTTGTCAAGATCGCTTGCTCGCTCAAGTCGCTGCCGACACTAATGGGAACCAGTGACTTTTCGATTAAATTTTTAATTTATTTCAAAACTGAATCAAAGTAGGTAATAATGCTTTTTTGAATAATATTTTTATGGTTGAATATTTCTCCATGGCTGAGGTTTTATTTAGTAAAGTAATTATGTAAATAACAAAGACAGCATTACTTCCAAATATTATATTGGTTAAAATTTTGTAACTTTTATAAAGTTTATGGCTAAAATGAAAATTCAGTAACAACGTGTTGTCTCATAACTTTTTACGAGATGGGTCCCACCTGCTTCTACAATATTTGATTGGTCGTCAAGTGCTTTGATTTTAGTATGGAAAGTTCTTTACATGAATAGTAATAGGTAAGCGTAGTACATAGATTCATTGTCTATATATTTTAATAAAAATGTATTACTTTCTATTAAATGTTTTGTGCATATTTTCAATCGATAATTGTATTTTGCTATTAACAGTTCGGAACTGAGCTTTTTGTACTTATTTAATTAATTGGGTCTCCTGCACATCGTCTAATGATCACTAGAAAAACCTCTATACTCATAGAGACTTCCGTGAGGAGTAATGGGCAAGTCATCGAACTAATAACAGTTCGACAGGGTTAATGCTATTTTAAGCTGATATTACCGAACTAGTTTTTACCTTCAATACATTATTTATTGCTTTGCTGCTAATGCAAAGAAAGAAAAAAAAATTGTATTAATTTGATACTGCGACTATCTATGAAACTCAAAGTAAGCTTAGCTCTTAGCAAAACAAACAAACGTTCATGATATTAAACTTACCGGGGTCGCCTTATAATTACGTAAAGTCCTCATTAAATTAAGGAGCCCCAAAAATGGGAGTGAAAACGTGAAAAATGTATGTTATTTATTGTGCCGTTAGGGACTAATTGTCGCGGTGCGTTGTCGACAAGGCTAAGTCCGCCATTTTGGCTAATTCGGCTAAATCGCCCCCATTATGGACACTGGCGGCTGTCACCGGCCATACTACTAGCGACCTCTACTAGTGTTTGCTGCAAACAGAGCGCCGCTCGCCTACCCAATTGTGGCTTTACCTCAGCCCAGAGGTCGCCAGAATTTCGACTGCTAACCTAATTTCGCTAAGGAAATTACATAATGTTTAATCTCAGATCCAAGCTATTTAAAATCTGGACACAGAACTGTTTCCGAACCAAATTAAACTTCACGTGATTTTAGCTGTGTAGTGTCGGCTTAGAATAGCACTACCCCATTTCTTCCGGTGATGGGTGTACGTAAGAGGCGACTAACGGTATTGGGGATTTAAAGGGATTATTGGGCGATGCGGTTGGAGACCCATCACCAACAACCTTTATTTTACCATCTTTTTTCCACTCAACTTTCCAAAGGTGGCTGAGGAATTTCTCATTCCTTAGCTCTGGCTACCCTATCTAGGGATTTATAGCCGTGCGTATATGTATTTATGTATGTATGTGATTTTTTTAAAGCTTAATTTACAAGGTTGTGAAATGGACTGAGTAGTGTTGGTGCAGAATAGCACCAATGAATTTCTACATGCAGAAGTCGTAAGAGGTGAATTAGAGCTTTGGGGCTATATAGTTATTGTTAAGTGATGTAGCTAGAGAACTACCTGAATATTTTACAAAAAAAATCTCACTTAACAACTTAAAAGTGTTAGTCATTTCTAATTTAGAAGATCTGGCTTCCCTTTTTTGGGATGAGAAGTTATGGATTGGTCTTAGAATAAATGTATGCTACCTTTTTGCCGTACAAGGCGTCTTGAGGTCTAACTGGGTCTCAATAAGTAAAAACATGGTGTGCGAAGTAGTATCTGACCATCAGCAATTATATTCATTACATTATTTTATACGACGTGATAGCTCAATGGATAGAACACCGTTTATGGTGCAAACGACTAGTGTTCAAATCCCGGGTCGAGCCTACACCAATTTGTCTTTTCTAAAGACATATGTGTGGTTAATTTATCATGGTTGTTAACGGTGAGGGAAAACATCGTGAGGAAACCCACATGGCTGAGATTTACTTAGTCATGTGACAGTGTATTCGTATAAAACGGCGATGGGCCAGCCCCCTATCACGTGAGTACACAGTCCATGCAAAACGTGGGTACTCTGAAAACCAGGTGACAGAGTCACATGATGTTCAGAAGTATTAGTACCTCTGCCAACCCCTTCGGGGATATTCGGCGTGAACGTTTATGATATGTTTATGTTATTTTATCTTTTGAAAGTGGCTGAAGAATAATTTCTATTAATGTGATGTGTTAATACACTGTATAGGGTCGGCTTAGCATAATACTACTTATATAAGACAAAATCTAGTACTACCTGCAAAGTACGTGTACTATGTATGTAGGCAAATATAAATGCCTACATATTAACAACAACGGAGATGTTTTTTATTGCTATATTTATTACTACTTTCTTGGTGAACATGGTCGTTATGAATCGTTACTTCATAAGGACCATACGACAGTAGAAATTATAAACAGGCAAACATAAATATACTTAAAACTTTATCAAAGCGAAGGGTACAATGGTCAAAACAATGTTAAACTATGATTTCCTGAACACACATACAAAAATCTCATTTACATCATACTCGATAGTGTGAGCATAATTCGGCAAGATAATATCTATTGCAATAGTTGTTTTCAAAAGGTAAATGAAATAAATCTCGCAGCACATTTTTAGTGCCAACAAACGTAAAAAAAGCTGTATCACAAATTACAGTCGCGCGGGCCGTTGCATATACATTCGTTCCACGTTCCAATTTTCCAATTTCAAATTCAAACATGGCGGCCTTTAGGGATGTGACAAATAAAAGTATGAGCTAATTTAGAGATCGTTGGACACGTTTGTCAAACCTATATTTGAATATGGAACGTTTTATAATTGAAATTAACAGGGCAACAATCGTTGTAAGTTAAAATAGTCGAAGGATAGTAATCAAACGTACGTATTTCACGATAAATGCATAATGATGATTTAAATAATTTAGTGTCCCCTTAAGCATATCAATATTACAATTTAAATACGTCTTTGAACCCATTAACGATTCGTCTATGCATATTATTTAAGTAAATCCGAAATAATATGACGGTTGTCGTAGAATATTAAAGCGGTGCGTCGCCAGCGTGCCCTATTCAAATCACGCGCCCGACAATTTCCGTCCACTTGTCGGTCGAGTCGTGTGTGTCCAGTTAGCGAGACTTTCATTCGAGCGAATCGATCGTTGTCCTACAGCGAGTGACCGATTCGGACGATTCGCTCGCTTTTACCGTCTAATTGATGTTGATACAGTTTGGTGACACTTAATTCGCTGCTAGTTTTTGATATTAGGAAATGGAATTCTTTTGTTTATACGGCCCTTCCCGTCAAATGGTGTTAGAATGATTGCCAGCTTTTAATATCCATTTACGGTAAAAATGCGGTAGAAATACCACGCTAATTGATCAGTTACTCGTAAAATATTTACGAAGGTAACGGGTAACTTTTATTTTGTCTCAAAATAACTACTAAACCTCATATTTCAGATGTCATAATAAAGATATTTAATGGATCTAGATTTCAGACGTGGTTGGGGGTTTATATGGTTGGTAATGCACCACTGACATTGTTTATTCATATTTTATTAATGCAAAACTTAGCTCAGAATATATTGAATACTAAAATATATATCACGTTTTTTTTTGGACCAAAATATGTTCCGAGATATATTTTTGAAACCATTTTGCTTTGCAAACAACTATTGCAATATAATATATTGTTTGCTGTGTATTGTCGTCTTAGAATACTACTACCACATTTCTTCCCCTGGGTGATCGTAAAAGGCTTCTATGGGTATCGGGACTTTTTAAGTGATTTTTGGGCGATGCGTTTGGAGACCCATCATCATAAACATTTATTCGACAACCGTTTCCCCACTTGAGTTCCAAAAGTGGCCGAAGAATTTTCTGAATCTAAAGCTCTGGCTACCCCTTTTAGGGATTTATAGCCGTGAGTGTATGTATGTATATTAATTTGAAAGCTATGCTCAGTATCTAATATGATGTCAATGAGATTTTTTGTTTGTGTTTCGATGAAACCATAATGGTTTTGGCGGATGTATCCTGGTGCTAATGAATGCCTCAGTCATTTTGTATTTAACAATAGTTTAGACTCAATTGAGACATCACTGTTCCTAAACCATCATGTAATAAATTTCATTAATATTATATATAGCTGACGATATAGGCCTACTCTCCCACTCAGCACCCGAGCTCCAACGAATGTTGCGAGAGCTATCCACGGCAAGCCTTGAGGTTGGACTGATGATGAACCGGTCGAAGACGAAAGTTATGACCAATAGCACAAAACGTAGGGTTGAGGTAGATGGGCAGGAAATACAATACGTCGATGAGTACATTTACTTGGGCCAGATAGCGTCCTTCGAATCCAGACAGGACAAGGAGATCGATCGAAGGATTGAAAACGCCTGGAAGAGCTTCTGGTCCATGAAGTCGCTAATGAAGGGCGACTTACCTTTGTCCCCGAAGCGTAAACTCATTGATATGTGTATCCTGCCTGTCCTAACTTACGGTGCACAGACATGGTCACTAACTGAGTCTCAGAAGTCCAAACTCAAGGTGTGCCAGAGAGCGATTGAGCGCAGTATTTTGGGTGTGAAGCGAACAGACCGCATTCGTAACACCGACCTGCGCTCCAAAACTCAAATAGCCGACGTGGGTGCTAAGACAGCCAAATTGAAGTGGGACTGGGCGGGGCATGTCTGCCGTATGCCGCCGGACAGGTGGGCTAAAAATATAACCCAATGGGTTCCTAGCAACGGCCGCCGGCGCAGAGGCAGACCAAGAAGGAGATGGCGGGATGACCTGGACTCTTTTCGAAAAGATTGGAGAGAGCAGGCCCAAAGCAGGGATGAATGGAAAATCCAGGGAGAGACCTTTGCCCAGCAGTGGGACACAATAGGTTAATAAAAAAAAAAAAAAAAATTTATGGGGAAAAACTTTGCTGATTTTATTGATTCGTCTTTATACTTACAATTTTCTTCATTATTCGCGCAGATTAATTTGCTGGTAACAAGTTGTGGGAAGTCGACCAAACGACTTTGAAGAAAGTTATTAAACGCTGAACCGTTTGAACCGCGGCGATGCACCAACTATTTATGCCAATTAAACAACTCGGGAAACATTAAACCATTCTCAGGTTTTACTTGTTTAATCAAAGTTTTAAACCACTTCTTTATTGTCTTCCTTAGAGTTCAAATAATGAAAAAGTGTCAATGAAATATTGTTGCCTTGATTGTAATGAGGCTTGTCCAGGTTTTGTGAAGGTAAAAGCGAAAGCTACGTAATCATTTTGTCTTTCACATTTTATATATTACATTTATATATTTCATGAAATTTAAGGTTGCAATCACAGTCCGACTACACTTATTTTCATGTTGATGTGATATTCAAATCTCTTTCAATCGATACTACCCCACAAAAAAATATTATTAAAAAGCAAAAATATAAATAAAAGATGTTATTAAAGGAAAGAAAAACACAAACACTACTTGAACGTGTAAAAAAGAAAAAAACAAAGGATAGAGAAATTTCGCGCTGGATGCCAACTGACACTGTAGCTCAGTTGGCAGAGCGACGGGGGCGTATACCCGAAGGTCGCGGGTTCGAACCCCGCCAGTGTCGAAATTTTTCTTTCCTTTAATAACATCTTTTATTTATGAGTAATAATCCCCACATGAGGAATTCATGTCAAAAAACATTAAATTAAAGCAAAAATATTTAAAGAAAATTCAAATCAAATAGATACGAAATATTTTGTCCCGCTTGTGTAGTTTAAAATAAAAAGATGAACATTTTCTCATGACGTTTTGAAGTGCATTAGCATAATACAATTGTGCACGTCTTGAATTAATGAGAGTTGGTCCCATTATGTAGATTATTGTTAAGTGAGTGCGCCAGAGAACAAGTTATGAGAGCCTCCACCAACTATTTTATTAAAACTAGCAGGAACGTGCCTCCCGTCGATATCAGCGGTGAATTATGTTCGACTGGCACTTCTATTATCTTCTATTACTCTTTGGACTTAGCCTACTTGGAATCGCTTCCGTAGGGATTTTGGTTTCTTTGTGGTAAGATATATTTTTTAACAAAGTCACTTACTTATTTCTCAGAAGTTACGGTAACAAAGAAAGGAAATATTTTCCTTCCAATATTATACACTATAAAATAATATTAAATGAGAATACACGTTTCACATAACATATAATGTTAAATTTGTTCATTTCTGCAAAACAAAAATTTAATACTTACAGAGAAAATAAATTACAGAAAACAAAAAGTTTTAAATTCATACTACATATCTAAAAGGGCAGATCACAGCTTTAAAATTCAAAATTCCTCTACTAAAATTACTTAATCAAGGCTGGATGGGAAGCCAGCTACATCGCCCAAAAAACCCTCAGCTAGCCCAACAAACCTTCTTACGCCCATATAGTAACTTGTTATTTTAGGACAGAGCCCGTGAGGAAAAATAGGATAATACTATTCTGACAGACACTAGAAAGAACAAATAAACAACGCAAAACTAAAATCAAATATTTCTCAACTGTTACAAAGTGAAACCATAATTATTTCGGAATTTAAATGGAAACCTTTCTTTTGCTTCCTTCAGCACAGTCATAAAAATCTAAAACCACGCTACTAACAACTAAGAAACTACGAAATGCAACGCAACCCAAGGTCACAAATTTGGATACACAAAGCTTAAAGACATCTTTTCCCGAAAACATTTACCAGCAACCATTCACGACTTTACTCCCTTTGCAATAGCGTTGCTAATCGCTTATCAGCGCAAGTTCGTGTATAAAAGCCCACATGGTGAACGCTAATGGTCCTGAAAGCCCTCGCTGAAACATGGTACACAGTATCGACGTGCATTAAACTATGCAAGCTCATTTCGTTACATCTTAGTTTCGTTTTCCTTAATTTCCTTTCGGTTTTCTCCCAACGATGTTTTCCTGCTATTTCGTTCGTTTATTAAGAAGGCATGACTTGTGATTATTGAAATTAGGCAAAACTAATTGCTAAATACTTGTTTGTTTTGTTTTGCAAGCTAATATTATTGAGATTTCTCATAAACAAATAAAGTACTAGTTATATGTTCAAAGAATGTATGCCAGATAGAGGAAAAAAATAATCGGCCAAATGCGAGTCGGACTCACGCACGAAGAGTTCCGTACTATCATCTACAATGAAAATAACTTTTTTGTACATACCCTTTGATATTTACTGTTATTTAATTATTTATTTTATAATATTCTGTGAAAATTTGAAGCATCTAATTATTATCGTTTTTAATATTGAGCAAAAAATACGAAATAAAGACGTTTATTGTATGAAGACCAATTGTTGGCTTACCAATTGTAATCTCACCTTCTGTAAAATGAAATTATCAATGAAAACTGTGCATCAATGTTTGTTTACAAAAATTAATCATGAGATGAGTAAGAAATGAAGAAACATTTACTTTAATTGCATCATAATCTCGTTTATTTCCTTAGTTGATTAGAGTAATTGCTAAGGATCTGAGATACGGTGAATAACACTATTTTGTAATTTGGCATTAAAATTACCAAAGTTTTAATCAATTTTTCAAGTTTCTAATCGACTTTTAAATTTCGTCACAAGCAATTAAAAGTGGCAATATCGATGAATTTATTGGATTTCTTTCCTCATCAGTCTGTTACTAACTTGCTCAAAACCAAAGTTTATAAAAGTATGTCAAATTTTTTTCACAACTTACAGGAATATTGATTCCTTATAGGCGAATATATTTAATTTGTCTAAGAAATTTTTCATGCTACCACCATTGAAGAAGTTACTTAAGTGACTTAAGTTAAATTCCATTGAAAACATCGATTGAAAAATGTTTCTTTGCCACTATACTAAGAAATCTTGAAGAAAGAACCCACTGCACTTCTAAAATAAAAATATACTTTAGAAGTAAAAAAAACACTTTGATTTATCCAAGAAAATAATTTTCGTTGGAACCCGAAGTCAACGTTATTGGAAAAACGTGAAAAATATGTTTATTTCACAATCCCCACTTAACTTCCATAAGTTGCTGAAGAGCTTTTTGATTCTGAAGCTCTGGCTATACCTTTTTTTGGATTTAGAGCCGTGAGTGTTTGTGAGGAATGAGAATGCTATGATTTTATAACACAGTTTCTCTCACCAAAATGCCACTGCAACTACATTGATCAGAAAAAGCTTTAAGCTTAGTTTGACACTGATAAAGACTGTACAGTGACAAGAACTTGTCTTTGTAAGTAAAAGTAAATAAATTTTGCAAACGCTGGAGCTTTAACACATTACCTATGTTTATTTTTGTTGGAACTTTTATAAATTATATATTGCCGTGTAGTGGCTTAGAATAGCACTACCTCGTTTCTATCGATGGGTGTACGTAAGAGGCGACTAACGGTATTGGGGCTTTTAAGGGATTTTTGGGCGATCCTTTCCCCACTCAATTTTTCAAATGTGGCTGAGGAATTTCTAATTCCTTAGCTCTGGCTACCCCTTCTAGGGATTTATAGCCGTGAGTATATGTATGTATGTAGGTATGTATGTAACTTTTATAAAACAATATCTTGAGTTTTAAATGAGAATGAATAAAATTTACTGACGACGTGTTAGCGCAATGGGTAGAACACCGGTTATCTTGCAAACGACTAGTGTTCAAATCCCGGGTCGGGCCTACACCAATTTGTATTTTATTACATATGTGTGGTTAATTTATCATGGTTCTTAACGGTGAGGGAAAACATCGCGAGGAAACCCACATGGCTGAGTTGTACTTAGTCATGTGACAGTGTATTCGTACAAAACGGCGATAGGCGATACGATATACGATCATGTGGGTACACTGTCCATGCAAAACGTGAGTACTCTGAACACCAGGTGACAAAGTCACGTGATGTTCAGAAGTATTAGTACCTCTGCCAACCCCTTCGGGGATATTCGGCGTGAACGTTTATGTTATGTTATACCAATGACATTTTTTTATGTATTACGCTGTAGCGTCCCTACCGGTAGAAAAAAAAAAACAACGGTAGGTAGCCAACAAAATTTGTATTAATAAAAAAAGGTGGTTCATTAAGCCTATCTATCTTAACCTATATAATGTTCCTTCCCTGTTTTGGTGTAGTCCGAAGGGCCGGTCGGTAGGTAACAGTAGCCGCAACGTCCAGATGGTTCAAGGAAGGGGTCGACTGATGAAATGAATTCTGTTCAAATCCTCAAGATGAACCCTGGAATTGACAATAAAGGACGTCGTCAAGGAACGCACAACTACCGATGCAATTAATTACCCTGACCATAGGAAAGGAAAGAAGTAGTAATGCCGTGTGTTAAAAAATCAGAACGGAGTTACAAAAATAATAAAATTAAGTTGTTATGCATAAAATACACATAGAAATTAATATGGTCATCGTAAGCAAAAGCAATATAACTAATAGAAAAAAGTATATAATTAGGAACAACATTTATTTAGTAATATTAATATACTGAAATATAACGAACAACATCAATTATAATGAAATACGTATGAGAATAACGTATTTATCTCTTTACAACAAATCATCATCAATAAGGAGGTGGGTTAAAAATAATTGTATCAAACAGTTTGCCACTTACCCAGTTTGGGGTTGAAGATACGTAATTTATAACAACAGGCACTAGAAATCCTGTACAGATTATATTATCTCAATCTTATAGTAACCATTTAATGGAGAACACGAAATTAAAATGTTCTAACGGTAGTAGCGATGTAAGGCTATGAGGTCAATCGTCTCAGCCGAACAACTGATCTTTTGTTTCGAATGACAGACAGTGTTGCCAACAAGTCAAGACCTTATGTCGCCCAATTTTCAAAACTGGAGTAGCCTAAGTAGCCCAATTTGAAATAAGGTAGCCTAAAGTAGCCCAAACCCAAAACTAAAATAAAACCACTTTTTTAACTATTTATTTATGTATTTATATTATAACTTCCTATACATACAATAACATCAGTACTTCACACTTAAACCTACAAGTCTTTTAAACTAGAGTCTGAAGTTATTTAAAGAAAATAAAAGTATCAAAACGTAATTTGAATGTTTTTGATCATGAAAACCTAATGTGGGTATTTTTACTAATAAAAAAATAATAAATAAAGGGAAGAAAATTTTCGACATAGGCGGGAATCGAACCCGCGACCTCGGGCATACGCCTCCGTCGCTCTGCCAATTGAGCTACGTGTCAATGGCTAACAACGCGAAATTCTTCTATCCTTTGTTTCTACACTTTTAAGTTTGCGTTTCCTACCTTCAATTTTTTTTTACAAAATTTTATACATACATACATATACATATACTCAGGGCTATAAATCCCTAGAAGGGGTAGCCAGAGCTAAGGAATTAGAAATTCCTCAGCCACTTTTGGAAAGTTAAGTGGGGATAAGATGGTAAAATAAAGGTTTTTGGTGATTGGTCTCCAACCGCATCGCCCAAAAATCCCTTAAAAGCCCCAATACAGTTAGTCGCCTCTTACGTACACCCACCGGAAGAAATGGGGTAGTGCTATTCTAATCCGACACTACGCAGCAAGTTGATTTTATAATTTTTGCAAACTCTACTTAAAAGTGTAAAAGAAACAAAGGATAGAAGAATTTCGCGCTGGCAGTCATTGACATGGTAGCTCAATTGGCAGAGCGACGGGGGCGTAGATCCGAGGTTGCGGGTTCGATTCCCGCCTGTGTCGAAGTTTTTCTTTCCTTTATTCATTAAACATAACATAATAAACATAAACGTTCACGCCGAATATCCCCGAAGGGGTTGGCAGAGGTACTAATACTTCTGAACATCACGTGACTTTGTGACCTGGTGTTCAGAGTACCCACGTTTTGCATGGACAGTGTACTCTAAAGATGCGCTAACCATGTCCACGAAATGACCGAACATGGAACGGTTCTTTGCCAGTTCGGAAACATGTCCTTTAATATACTCCGCGGAGTATACTTATCGGAGTATACTTCATCAACCTCTCCGATCCGAACCAATCAATTCCTTCATACTTAACATTAACTAGGCTTAGGACTTTCAACTCAAATTATATACAATACAAATGATATTTTAAGAATTATAAAATGATTTGATAACATATAAATATTTTTAAACATTAACTTGTGAATACTAATAACAATAGATTACGCACATTGAAATCGAAATACTATGCGGATTTTTCTAGTTTATGATGTGAATGAAAAACCTATTTTCTCGTTTAAAATTCGTAATCTAAGTCCATGCAAAATGGCATCGAAATCAAATATCAAAAGAATAAAATAGTTGTTAGTATTGGACTAATATTCATATAAAACTTTGAACAACACTTTGAACTATGATGATAAAATCTTAACCAAATAGTGTGGAAGCGAGATAGATATAATGCAGCTGTCGCCGTTCGGTCGCGCGCGTGTCGCGCGCGACCGGTGCGGCGGCGGCGCGGCGGCGAATTCCGCTAAATATAGTCCGCGGAGTATACTTATCGGAGTATACTCTATCAATCTCAAGTTTGAATCAATCTAAAGTGTGTCTTATACCTAAGTCATTAAAGTCTAAATCAAAAAGTATGGAAGCGAGATGGAATCAAAAAGTGCAAACAGCCATCTCCGCTTGGTCAGTTGTTTCGTTCCGCGTTGCGTTTGTTCGTCGACGTCTCCGGACATGGTGGAGTATATTTACTTCAGCCATTCGGACCGGAGCTAGATAGTTCCGACTGAAGACATGTATCCGTGAACTATTACTGTCCGGAACGATACAACTCTAGTGTACTCACGTGATAGGGGGCAGGCCTATCGCCGTTTTGTACGAATACACTGTCACATGACTAAGTACAACTCAGCCATGTGGGTTTCCTCACGATGTTTTCCCTCACCGTTAACAACCATGATAAATTAACCACACATATGTCTTTAGAAAAGACAAATTGGTGTAGGCGCGACCCAGGATTTGAACACTAGTCGTTTGCACGATAACCGAGTGTTCTACCCACTGGGCTATCACGGTTGCTTTATTCATTAGTGGTATCAAAACGTGTTTATGCAAGTGTACTGTGTTTTAAAGTTAAAGAAAGAAAAGATCTTAAAATTGGCGTGTCCATATACTTATTAGCCAGACTCTAAAACTTTATTCTGCTTGATCTGCTGCGAAGAATTTCTGTTCTTGCCCTGGTTTGTTACAACTCCTAAAACGCCTTACACACGATCGGTTTCCGATCACCGACCATGTGTCCTTGGTCGGAACAACCAATCTTGGTATTTGTTCTACACGGTCGGTGACCGGTCGGTCCGACTAAGGCCGTTGAAATCAACCAAGTATTGGTATGAACAACAGACTTCCCGGCGGTCGGCAACCGATTCAAAACTAAATATTCGCAACTCCAACTGTGATATTCTCACAGGAGTGCCAACATGATCTCAGAGGTATTTAGAGATAAAACGTTCAATATGGGTGAAGGCATAGATTAAAAAACGTTAGATACGTCATTTACGAGGAAACCGGCGCTTACAAGTGGCACCGATTGCGGCAGATGAACGCACACCACTAGAAATATATCCAAACAACACACCAAGAAATACATTTGAAATGTAGGCGAGATAGCACATCTTAAAGCAAGCGCTAAAAAGAGATAAACATATTTTCTCTGTACCGTCGTGAAATATGACACTAAGACGACCGTTTGACAAAGATAATTAAGACCTATACACACGATAATATAAATTATAATTAAAGCGTTGTAAATTTATAATACTTACGAATGATAAGTAATCTCATAATTTTAGTAGTTTTTCTACTATAGTTTGTGCAAAATCTCATCACACACGACGGCATTCTCGATTATTTTGATAAACAAACACGCCAAAACAGGTGAACGATTGCGACGGCAGCTAGTGCGCGACTGAAGTCAGATGAGCCATTTAGCCTGTCTTTTAAGTACCACTTATGAGCGCGCATGACTTATCTACGGTTTTTTATTAGTACATCTATGGGTGTAGGGGTTTACCATCTTTTTATCTTGATCGTCGTATATCTTATTATGTAGATTTTTTTGTGCTTATTTGTGCTGCAATTCCATTATAAATTAAAGTAAATTTAATCTTTTTCGAGTAGCCTAAAAGGCGACCAGTCGCCTTTACGATTTTTTCGTCGCCGTTTTCCAATCTGAGTAGCCTAAATGGCGAAAAATCGCCTTCGTTGGCAACACTGATGACAGAGAGTGCACGCGCTGCCGTTACGCTCCCCACCACATCTCGCTTCGATGCTGTCGGTCAAAACTAGTGAAACTTGCCTCGTTCACTTAGTGCTCCGCGAATAATTGAGTATAAGATTAGATGTAAACCGTTGTAAATATGTACAACGTTACAACGCTTATAAGTTAAGATTGTTATAATCAAATGAGAAATTCTGCATACACAAAAATAAACTTTTTAAAATAGGTATATCATTTTAATTTTGTTAATATATTCATTTAAATAAAATGAAAAATTATTAAGTGCTTAGACCCAATACAAATCAGCTTGCGCTAGGCCGGAGTCAGCTTGTTTACATACATACATATATTTAAAGTATTTGCTTGTTTACTGAAACTACAACCGCGATAACTCAATGGGCACAACACCGCCTTTCATGCTGACAGCCCGGGTTCAAATGCCGATCGGGTGAATACCAATTTGTCTTTTGTAAAGTCATATGTGTGGTTAATTTATCATGGTTGTTACGTGAGGGAAAACATGGTGAGGAGGAAAAAATTAAGACAACTTAGCCATGAGGGTTCCATGGCTAAGTTGTCTTAATTTTTTTCTGATCAATTGTAAACTTACTTATATTTTAGGGTTAGACGTAAGTTAACAAATTTGTTTGATGTTAAACTGACTGACTTAATGGTTTGGTTCTATGGACAGTTGTTACTATTTTATTGCTATATTCTGCTATATAAATCTTATCTGCCAAACAGAAAGGATTTTTGAATAATTCCAAAAACTTCCTAAAATAAATGCTGCAATATTTTCTAAGTAGTCGTCGAATACCAGCGTCCATGAAGGTGGTATAATATGTCTCACGGTGTATATGTCACGCGAGTCGACGGAAACGCTTGGAATTTCATTTAGTGCGAGAGCTAGGTGGCAACCCTACCGCTGACATACCTCGCCCCGCGCCCCGCGTGCACCCGCGCCCCCCCGCGCTCGCCCAACATGCAATCTCAGCAGAATCCGACTAACACCACTTTATTTTCCACTGGCTTCACGAATTTAGAATCCGCGGGTGTTTTTAAAACAAACTTTGCTCATGTAAAATGTATTGCTTTCAAATAAAATATGTCGCGTCGAATTGAAAGTGTTTGACGGTTTAGTATGGTTTTATGCTGGTGTGGTAGCTTTATTTTATTTATTGGCACCATTATTACAGCCCTTTATTCCTTGGCATGCATTTCGGTAAGGGTAAAGGAATTTTAAATTTAATAAATTACCGATAACTTAAAATCGGATCTAGAAAGATTGAGTAGTGCTACTCTAAATAAGCTGTAAATGTCTGTGTAAATGACTTCATATGACCAAAGCATTTTCATGAAGTTCATTAAGTGAGTAATTACAATAATGGCTCGTATTATGATTAAGATATTATATCAAATGATACATTCAGTATTGGATCGACCCATCTTCGTACGGGCATTAGTCTATTAAAAATAAAATTTAACGGTGAGGGAAAACATCGTGAGAAAACCCACATACTAGGTCATGTGACAGTGTATTCGTTCTAAACGGCGATAGGCCTCACCTCTATCACGTGAGTACACTGTCCAAACAAAAAGTGGGTACTCTAAGCGCCAGGCGATAATGTCAAGTGATGTTCAGAAGTATTAGTACCTCTGCCAACCCCTTCGGGGATATACGGCGTGAACGTTTAATTACATACATACATATACTCACGGCTATAAATCCCTAGAAGGGGTAGCCAGAGCTAAGGAATCAGAAATTCCTCAGCCACTTTTGGAAGTTGTGTGGGGAGAAGATCGCCCAAAAATCCCTCAAAAGCCCCAAAACCGTTAGTCGCCTCTTACGTACACCCACCGGAAGAAATGGGGTAGTGCTATTCTAAGCCGACACTACACAGCAAACGTTTGATTCTGAGTGAAAATAAAATCCCGTTAGAATCAGTAAAGCCGTTTTTGAAATAAGTCGTAACCAACAGACAAAAAACATGCGTATCCCATAACATGCCCTTTAAAAGCAAAAGTAACTGAGATTTCGTTATTTTTTGTGCATTCAAATTCTGTTCCTATACCAACATAACGTACATACATACATATAATCACCAGTAGCCAGAGCTAAGGTATTAGAAATTCCTCAGCCACTTTTGGAAGGTGCATGGGGAATAGATGGTGAAATAAAGGTTCTTGGTGATGGGTCTCCAACCGCATCGCCCAAAAATCCCTTAAAAGCCCCAATACCGTGAGTCGCCTCTTACGTACACCCACCGAATGAAATAAAGTAGTGCTATTTTATGCCGACACTACACAGCTTATATAGCATTATAACGTATATGTATGTAACAAATGACATTGTGAAGGGTTCCTCACAAGAATAAATTTGATACTTAATCTGAGATAAAACAGCCGATATTTTCACCCTCTCGGCATGGGATTGAGGTAATGGCACTTATTATCGCCCCATTGGATGTTATATCTACGTCGCAGATATTCTGCTTTGTAAGCGGTGCTCACTCATCAAAGAAATCATTTTTATGCTTTTTAGTGCGTTTTTGATATAATATTTTTCGATTTACTATAAAACACCAGCCCAAAACAAACAAACAAAACACCTTTGGTTCTTAAACAATATAGTATATAGTATTAATTTAACATCTCAGGTTGCCGTGTAGTGTCGGCTTAGAATAACACTACCCCATTTCTACCCGTGGGTGATCGTAAGAGGCGACTAAGGGTATAGGGGCTTTTTAAGTGATTTTTGGGCGATGTGGTTGGAAACCCGTCACTAAAAGCATTTATTATTACCATCTTCTCCCCAATCAACTTCCAAAAGTGACTGAGGAATTTCTGATTCCAAAGCTCTGGCTACCCTGTTAAGGGATTTATAGCTGTGAGTATATGTATGTATGTATCTCAGGTTAGTTTATTTATTTGTTGGCATTACACAATAGGAAGTTAATATAACATGTTTAAACAACAAATATATAAAAAAATATATGAAAGCTATCCCACCTGATGCATTAACAACTTGAACATTTATTTATTTTGTTACTAAATCTGACAGCATCATTTTTACATATAATAACATAAAATACGAAAGATAATATATACAAAGAGGATACATTATTATTACATACGTATGTTATAATAAAGCCAGAGCCTTCGAGCTAGTAACTCCTCAGCCACATTTGGAAGTTGGTAGGGGACAAGATGGTAGAAATAGAGTATCTTTGGTGATGGGTCTCTAACCGCATCGCCTAAAAACCACTTAAAAAGCCCCTTACACTTAGTCACCTCTTACTACATTCGTGGGTAAAAAGGGGTAGCGACTAAGCCGGCACTATACGGCATACATTATTCTATACATAATAATTATTATAATACCAATACCACTTCAAATGTTTCGATTGAAAATACAGGAATGAACTCAAATAGTAATGGTCAAGGTCATTGTTTCAACAATAAAACTTAGCTTTATATTCAAGGTATCCATAAGCGCTTTTATCACTTTATAGGTCACTTAAGCAAATTGATAAATACTTTCAGTTATTACTCACAATGTTGTAATTACTATTTAAATAATAAGTAATTTTGGTTTAAGGCAGGGCAGGCTGCAGAATATTATTAATAGTCTACCCTTGTTGTTAAACTCCTTGGCCACGATAAAAGTGATATTCATTAGAATAAATTAATTTCTCTCACAAAAACTAAAACGAGTTCTGTGAAATTTTAATAGTTCAGAGGGACGAGTAATAAATGCGTCTTTAAGCTATCATATTGAATGAAAAATCTCCTAGGCAGCGCTGATTATGTTAAACATTGAAAATTGGAACATATGTTTGAGCAGCGGTTTTAATCCATAAGCTCTAACAAAACGTGTGATCAGAGAACTAGCGCTTCAAAAGCTGAAAGAGGTCGGCAAACACGCGACGATCGCTCCACAGAACACCCGATTCAGAAATTTCAAAGTGAAATCCCGCGAGAAGACTAAGAACGAAATTTAAACTGGCATTTTGAATTCGGTGCACAAACAAAATGGAAACTGTGCACTGAAAGTAAAGTGGGGATTGTTAGGACAGCGGCGGGGGTGAGCGGGGCAGGCGGGGGCAAATATGGCGGTTCCGTCAACGTCACGTCGCGAGCCACGGAATTGAATGGATTTAAACGGTTTAGCGTGTGATTTCTTTGACAATATGACGACGAGATGTCACATTGGCGGAATGCTCGCCGCGCAAAAACAACAAAGTCCACAAGTTTTCTGACGTATTCTTATATAAGCAGATTGATTTGTATTTAGATTATGAACAAAAGTCTAGCCACCGTTCACCTATATTCGAATGTCAATGAGGTTGCAAATCCATTATCAAGAATATGCCAACAATTTATTTAAGTAATCCATTAATCAAACAAAAATTTTTGACACCAGCAGGATTCAAACCTACGACCTCGGGTATACGCCCCCGTCACTCTGCCAGCCAAGCTATGGTATCGAGTGACCACTCACGCGAAAATTTGTATTTGCTTGTTTCTTTACACCTTACTGGTGTTAGCGCCATCTATTGCTGAATTGTTACGTAATTTATTTAAGTTTTGTTTTTATTCATGTCATCCAAATAAAAGCGGCTGTTTATAGTATATATCCATTAACAGTAATGCATGTTTTAAGTATTGCAAC
This sequence comes from Bedellia somnulentella, assembly GCA_963576735.1. Classification (NCBI taxonomy): domain Eukaryota; kingdom Metazoa; phylum Arthropoda; class Insecta; order Lepidoptera; family Bedelliidae; genus Bedellia; species Bedellia somnulentella. The sequence goes on from OY755174.1 coordinate 3,103,462, forward strand.
CGTTAAAGAAAGTATCTATAAACAGTGTATTTAAAGGGGAATGACCAACCTCAATATGTGATGTAGACCAGGGTTAATATCGGTGTCCTATAATTAATGTATCTTACTTAAAGATACATATTTACTCAGTATTTATATTTTGTTGAGAGAAGGAAATATAGGGATATACTAAATCTAAAATAATATTAATTATATTACTCCCATAAATGACAATACACCAAAATAAACGCTCAGCATTAGAATCAAATGAAGCGCTGAATTTCAGTCCGATTTGATCACAGAAAATACCAATAGAAGCGGAAACAGAGTATCCGAACAAAGCAACGAGTATGTTATGAATATTAAATAGTACCGAGCATTCTACAATGTACGAGGATCGGACTCCTGGGAAGCCTTCCGAGTTGGTTTGACCAATCGAAAAATAGAGTTAACTGTCTATGCCGTAAGTGATACTAAATTTACATGCAAAATAAGATTTAATATAAATATTTAACATAAAACAAGCAATTTCATTCTGTTCTCTCACAGCCCATACATATTCCCACCAAGGGGCTCGAGCTTACCCTATATAGGAGGATTTGGCCTCTTGGAGGAGTAGCCGGGACCGACGAGTTTACGTGCCCTCCAAAGCACGGAATCATCTTAATTTTTGGATTATCAGGTGATTCAAGCCTGCAATATCCTTCCAAACTGGGTGAAATCCTACAAATTAAATTTGTGAGTTTACCCCCCGGGGATCGAACCCGCGAACTCTGAACTTAAAGCCAAGCGCTTACCTAACCGTGAGCCCACGGAGGCAGTTCATTCAGTTTAGTATTACTTTATCTAAAACAACTGCTTTATTTATTCCATTCAGAATTTTAGTTAATGGAAAAATAATCACATTCTATGAATTTTCCTAAAAATTTCGAGCTAAGACATTAAAATTAAAATTTCAGGAGCGATGACCATCCGTGTCCTCTGAAATGTCACTTTTGTCAACCTTCACCGATTCTGAGATCCATTTCAATAAGTCTGTTGGGATCTTGTTTCGTTCAAAATGAATTTTGTTCCATTGAAAGTATCATCACAGGTTTTAGAATTTTAACTTCTGATTTAATATTTATAACATCAAATGGCACTTTTTGTGAACAGCTGATTTTCAATATTTACTTGGAATATCTCTCGCTTAAATAATGTGTGAAATTCGATGAAAATATATAATGGAATATTCCCAGAGCTTCAAAATTTTAGATTCCTCAGCCAATTTAGGAAGTTGAATGTGGAAAAGATGGCAAAATTAAGAACAGTTGGAGGTGGATCTCCCACCACAGACTACAAACATTTAATCAAGATTAACTAAAAATGCCTCAAACCTCAAGTCACCACTCAAAGTCACCTATTACGATATTACATATCAACGATACGATATCAACTACCTAAATTGGCTGAGGAATCTAAAATTCTGAAGCTCTGGGATTTAGATAGCGGCGTGGAAATATTTATGTATGTGAGTGCTTTTCATCATAGAAATATATTTCACCCCCTAAAATTCGTATCCAAGACCTCCGAATCGTAAGCTAAACACTTCTCAATACTGTCAAATGTTAGAACTTCGAATATTAATACACGAGTGCAAAACAATCACTAATGTCAACACAGCACATTCTCAGTGGACAACGATCGAGAGAGTTACCCATACTTAGTTTGAAACTATTGATTGCACAAACTTGATGCTAATCAAACGGTTTTCAAATTCTAGTAGAAATTGTCTAACTATTTACTATGATTTGCACGTCATCAACATTATATCATTGAAGGAATGTAAGATTAATCAACAGTTGTTACTTAGTGGCTGAGGAATTTGAAATTCCTTAGCTCTGGCTACCCCTTTTAGGGATTTATAGCCGTGAGTATATGTATGTATGTATGTTGTTACTTAAATATGGATTGGATATGGATGGAGAAAAATGATGTTTCTAAAAACGTTTTTGTATTAGATTTGTCCTGTATGAAGAAAACATCAAAGTATTGACAGAATTCAGATGACAGCATTAATTACATTCATCAAACTACAAAATTGATGATATAGAATGAATTATAATAAATCAGTAACAACCCTTATAATTTTTAACTAAAAATAATGCGCTCTAATTCTACTAACTAAAGCTTCGTAAAAGGTGTTTACAAACATTTTAAGCATTTCTCAGTAAACGAAAAGTAGGTAGGTAAACTGAAAGTGGGCTGTCAAAGTAGCGCCCTGTAAGAGAGAGCTCGCACAACTGTTACAATATCTCCAACCGCCCGACCGACGTGTCACGACGATTTTATTTCATTTCTCGAGCGAACACTCGATATAAAATCGATTTCACCCATTGAATTAGGTGTGCTGCGATAAAAATATTGCCAAGTACGTCCCGCAGGGTGTGAGGTGGCCACGTCTCCACTAACCTAACATATTGAAAAATGTACCCGAGATATTGTCATCCTACTTCGATTCAACATTAAATTCTACTATAAAAGTGTATATTTCTTCATACTGACACTTTTACACCTTCTTGTTTGCTTGGCTGTCACGTGTAAAGTAATCAATTCGTGCTCATGATAGTATTAAAAGAAAATACTCGTATTTTGAAAACCAAAGTAATTAAAAGGAAACAGTATTGGTGACGCCACATAACACGAAAAATGTGACAAATGACAAAGGTAAACTTTAAGCAGGGTATACCTTATCAATGTAACTACCCTTTTTACTTTTGCCGGCTAGCTAAATTATTAGTAAACTGCGGTGAAATAAAGCCACAATAGCCGTAGCAATCGCTTTATTATTCAGTATTACACATGTTAATTAATTTGGTAATTAACTACTAGTATGGAGTTGTATTTTGTATTATGAATATGAATAAATTAACATAATTCTAATTAAAAACCAACAATGATTACCCATATTAGTAAAAAAGTCTTGTACAGTGCTGTTGAACTCGATTTAACTCCAACTATAATTTACTTTGTAATTTTACCTACTGCTGCCCATATTTTTATGAGTTTAACTTCATTCTATGTTTCGTCGTAATAATTATGTATTACACTACTTGAGTATTAAAGAATAGCATAGAAAACTTTTTATTGTACATTTACATTAAAATATGACATCGAAATCAAATTATTAAGTAAATAATAAAATAAAATAAGTACAATTGGCGGTCTTATCATTTTGAGTGAACTCTTCCAAATAACCTATGTATTATAGAGGGCTTTCTTCAGAAACTTCTCTTATATTACTGTTTAACACATGAAAACTAACTTATTCTTTTTCAACTCCATACCTTAACTATATTTAAAAAAAACTCCTTCTACTGTATTATATATTTTGCTGTGTAGTGTCGGCTTAGAATAGCACTACCCCATTTCTACCGGTGGGTGTACGTAAGAGGCGTCTAACGGTATTGGGGCTTTTAAGGGATTTTTGGGCGATGCGGTTGGAGACCCATCACGAACAACCTTTATTTCACCATTTTTTTCCCACGCAACTCCCAAAGTTGGCTGAGAAATGTCTCATTCCCTAGCTCTGGCTACTCCTTCAAGGGATTTATAGCCGTGAGTATATGTATGTACCGCAATATTTCAAGGAATATGAATTTAGTATTTTGTAAGTCAGAACAGACAAATACGGTTTAAAGTAACAAAAAAAATATCATAACAATGTGTGATTATTGCATCCGAGTTTTTAACAACATTCCGTTCCATTTAAAACAAAATAAAACGTAGTAACATGTGTGTAATTATGCAGCGCAAGCCATACGGAGTGAAATGGTTTTACGTCACCTAGTTTTTCCTAAAACTGCACTCTGTTCACGACATTATAATGGCGGGGATGTTATCAGTAATAGCTGTCAGAACTATGTAAATACCGGTGCGGTAAAACAGAATGTGTGTCAAAGCAATTACTAAGGAACTTGACGACGCACGCCAACAAAATTTTAACCGTCTTGCAACTAGCTGTTTATAAAACCTACCAACATTTTTATTATACAAGAAAAAATATTGAAAAAAGATAAGTTTTCTTGAAGAAGCTTTCACAGTTTTAATTATAAAGTTGATTCTGACTATGCTTCGCTGCTGGAAATTTTCTTTTAGCGTAGTGGTAAATATTAAGAAGATTTCTTTAAAATGTTTTTTGCATTTACTTGGTGATTAAAGACCGCTTATTTACGTTACTAATGAATATATACCAATAGTATACTCGATCTGTACATAAATATTATTATTTTTTATTTAAAAAAGAACCGCCTTCAAAAATCCAACTGAAAAGTATAAAATAATTTTTATTTATTTTATTATGTACAACTCTATTCAACTTCTTCTTTTTGAAGTCGGTGCCAAACCAATTTTCATGACAAAGAAGAACGAATATTAGTGGCCCGCCCAAGTTGAGTGAGTTCTCCACCCCATCAGCGTATGTCATCCTTATAAACCTTCCTTTTTAATCAATTAATAAAAAAAACGCATTAAAATTAATTTCGTAGTTTTACAGCTTAAAGTATACATAAGGATGTCCGTATATCCCAGACAGGGAGAGAGAAAGCGACTTTGTTTTATACTATGTAGTGATTTAGATTCTCGATCGTCTTTTTACAAAGTGTTAGAAGTATTGGTTGTGCCAACTCGGTGCATGCATGTCCCTGTCGAATTGTTAATTCCGTTAGTTTGAAATCTGATAATCTTACATAACCTAACCTAACGTTAGTTTACTATCTCGCTATCTATCTAAAATTATAATTTACTAGTATTTACAGTTTTACGGTGACATGTATATTATGATAATTTCTCTGCGGAGTGCGACGCATGCACACCAGGCTAAGCACCGCTCACTGTCCCCACCTCCAGCCTATAAGTATAAAGCGACGTCGTTGCGAGCGGATGAAATTTCTTCATTTTTGAGCGCGATCGTGTTACTGTTGTTGAGGCACTATCGATTGATTTATTATTCGTATGGTTTTCTTTATGTAGCATGTTTCATTTTGGATTTGTCTGTTTGGCACCGACTTCAAAAAGAAGAAGTTGAATAGAGTTGTACATAATAAAATAAATAAAAATTATTTTATACTTTTCAGTTGGATTTTTGAAGGCGGTTCTTTTTTAAATAAAAAATAATAATATTTAATTTTTCTGTTTAGTTTTTAATTTGAAGTTTTTGTTTTTCTTTTTTATTTTATACTTTTTAGTGATAAGTTCTTAAATCACTCTGAGTTTTTTTAGTGAATTAGTGATAGTTTTTGAGAGATAAGTTTTACTGTCCGTTTATTTTATAGTTTTTTTAACAGGTAGTTATAATATTTGTTATTATGACTTTAGCTTACTTGTTACTATTTTGTTTACCTGCGGGCCTAGATAGAAAAGCAAAGGATGCTTTAAGGAAAAGTCGCGTAAGGGAGAACGAAACACCCATCGAAAAAAAACAAAGACTTCAGCAGGGCAAGCACGAGCCGTATTTAAACTAGTTATCGCGTGGGATAAAGCAGCCATCTTTTACGCACTTACTTAGTATCGTATACTGCCATCTCACTCTAACCGTTATCGTGTCGATAACTCGTGCTTGCCCTTCAGAATGAGAGAGATCGGCAGCGTCAGGCTGCTCTTGCTGCCGAAACAGATGAGCAAAGAGAAGTTCACCTATCACTAATGCGAAGAAACACTCTTATATATATGTAGCGTTGAGTCGAGTAAAATCCTTTGATGAGATGGCTTTAAGTGATATAGATTCAAAGAAATTACTTAAATGGTTAAGACCATTCCGAAAGCGCGAAATTCCCCATGACGAAAGCGCCTTGATTGAAATGACCAGAATGAGAAACATGATGTTGCAATATATATTTTTTTCTTTAATATGATTAAGAGTAATTTATTCATGTTTTTATATACTTTTTTGTGCAATAATTTAGTAACTCTGTTTATTACTAATAAAAAAACTTTATTAACATATATTGATAAATTTCTGTCTAGTATTGATAACTTTACATACATACTTATATTTCAAACTAAGAAACCTCCTTTTTTTCGAGTCGGTTAAAGAACTTTTAACCCATCTTCTAAATGTAACGAATACTTTTCTGAAAACCGCATCCAAATAGCTTAAGCCAAACGTGAGATAATCGCGGACCAACACACATACATACAGGTCAAACACAGAACCTCCTTTCTTTTTTTGGTCGGTCAAGGCACTAAAACCTTCTCCTAAATGTAACGAACACTTTTCTGAAAACCGGATCCAAATAGCTTAAGCCAAACGTGAGATAATCGCGGACCAACAGACATACATACAGGTCAAACACAGAACCTCCTTTCTTTTTTTGGTCGGTTAAGGCACTAAAACCTTCTCCTAAATGTAACGAATACTGTCCTGAAAACCGCATCCAAATAGCTTAAGCCAAACTCGAGATAATCGCGGACAATTATACATACATACATACAAACAATCGAACTGAGAACCTCCTTTTTTGAAGTCGGTTAAAAATTAAAACAGAGTGATATGATATATATCTTCAAAAAACAATAGTCTATTTTTTGCTTTTCATTTTAGTCCTCTACATAGTTGTTTCTTTTATTAGCAAATAAAATATTTTTTCTGTCTTTTTTTAATTATCATTTGAGACTGTAGGCGTAAATGGGTTAAAATTATGGAAGTTAATTTAAAAAACATAGTAATGGAATGTTTCAATATATGGAACAAATTTCCATTATTGTAAACATAATTGAAAACATCAAATTTTTATCATTAGTTTGTAAAGAAAACTAGATATATTCGGTTTGAAAATTGGTTTTAAAGGCAAAAAGGCGAAAAATTTATCAGTCAGAATCCAATTCTACGCTTTTATGATCAGAACTATGTATATAGTATTTTACTGTGTAAGAATTAAATTACTTTTTATTTGTTCCGTTTTTTGTTTAAGTGTTCTTAGTTATAAGTTGTCTTTGCTTTTTATTTTATATTTTACTAGCTTTCCACCCACGGCTTCGCCCGCGTGAGATTCGGTTATATTGCAGTATAAAGCACAACTATAAGAATACGATTGATACCCACGATTTCCCTCAAGAATATCATTTTTTCCGGGACAAAAAGTAGCCCATTATTTAATTCGGACTTTTAACTTTACGCCTGAAAAAATTCACAGCAATCGGTTTAATTGTTAAGGCGTGAAAGCGGAACAAACAAACAGTTTATAATATTAGTAAGGATTGTTGTGCCCTTGGGCCATGAATAAATTATCTCTTTCTTTCTTTTTTATTTTCGCCAATTCTGGATGTATTTTTTTTTTATTTGATTAATTGAACTGAATTTGACGACGTGACAATTTCATACTTGCAAATAAAGTATGTAAAGAAATTGAAGAATTTTCACTGTTAAATTCCCATTAAACATTTAGGCGTTCCCTTATTTGGCTAATAAACTCAAAACTAGTAAATGAAGCAGCAGCCCAATCTCCAAAACATCTGTTAATTCCATCATAACGCTACAATTGGGCTGCACTACCACCAAATACATCCTGCCAAACCGAAAGCTGCTAGTGGTAGAATAACAGCTGAATAAACGCAGCACAAAGCCGCGCTGTTGCTGTTTGTCAGCTTTAATACAGCTTATGGTGCTCGGTTTTGAGTTTACTAAGACTCCATCAGTCAGCCGTTATTGGTTTGGTCTCGGCTTAAAGTCGATCGACAAGTATTAGGTTGGATTTTGCTGAGTAACATGAACTTTGAGGGATATTCGGCGGTAGGGAAACTAATGTTTATTATTAATATACATAGGTACTTAGTGTACAATCGTACATAATAATTTTCAAATATTTATAAATAGATAATTTATTTAAAAATACATTTTACTAATGAAGCTAAATGCCCGAGTGGTAAGTGACGGGAAAATGTGAGCGTCGTGACATGGTTTCTCTTGTGCCGAGATATATTCTCAGAGAACCTATTTTTTTCATATACACATACATACAAAATTCATACTTACACATATTCACCCTATTAGTTCCCATTGGGGTAGGCAGAGACTATCGATCGCCACTTTGTACGATCCTGACAAACCTCTCTAGCTTCGTTTACATCCATCGATCTTCTCATGCGTGCCCTTTTATTCTTCATACCTCGGACGCCTACCTTTTCATACAAAATGTTTAATAATATCTAAAACCATTTATAAGTATTTATGCAATTACCTCAAATTACAACATTTACAGCTAAGATGTCATGAACCAGGTAGAGCTATAAAAGGCGGCAACAAAATGCTAATATTTATGTATACAATAAAAGTAGATTACATTAACCGCGGTATAATACCAGCCATCAGGTTTATGTCCCCCTAATAAAGTGTTGGGATATCAGTACAATCTTAACGCCCACCTTGTATAACCTATTGCTATACTGGACGCAAACACTCGTGGCAGACGTTGCCATAAATTACTTTTACATTTTTTGTTTAATAGATATCCGTACTAGTAATTTTGATCTTCGATAAAATGTAATGCTAGTGTGTGCGCCGTATCCGACTTTGTGACGTCACTCAGAAACAGTGTAAGCGCAAGGGAGTACGTGACTTACGTAGCTATCATATTTGCACGTTTTATTGCACCGTGTGCCACGAGTCTTTGTGTCTAGTATTGTAATGTAACGCATTACCATATGTTATTATCATTCAGCTTTCAAATGTGACTGAGAAATGTCAGATTCTGAAGCTCTGGCTACCGCTTTTAGGCATATTTAGCTGTGAGTATAATGTATGTATGTCTGTACGTATACGTAGCAGTGCTATCCAAGTATAGATTGTGACATCACAACTGTGTATTTTAGATATAGGGAATGGCCTAGGTGTAGATTTAAAGTGCCTCTATCGATATTATGAGCAGTTGGTCTAGATTTTATTAGTCTGAGATATCGAACAAGAACCCTTTCTAGTTTCGTCATGTTCGTCCAGCTGGCGCGTTGTATCCTTTGTGCAGGTCAGTGACGGGCCGGTTAGTATTATATAGCAATAATCATATAGCTATACTCCTTACCTAATAAACTCATACACAAATGATGAATAATATAATAAAATAAAAATTGATAACTTTGAATTGTCTTTAAAATGACAACTACGGTAGTACACTTACCCGGCAATCACCGTAGAATATTCCACATACTTATATATACTCACGCCATTAGTTTACATTGGGTAAGGCAGAAACTATCGATCGCCACTTTGTACGATCCTGACAAACCTCTCCAGCTTCGTTTACATCCATTAATCTTCTAATACATGCTCTTTTTTTCATACTTCAGACGCCTGCCTTTTTGAGCACACTCGCTATTTGGTCCAAATGTGTCCTCCGAGACATTGGCTCTGTAGATCTCTTTTACCAATCTTAAAATTCCATTTAAGATGGTTTTATTCTTCTATGCTGAGTATTCCATTTTGACAAAAAAAACTTAGTAAGAATTTCTTGCTACACCACGTTTATAACCCATTGTTATGCATAACCATAGCAAAAGATTATAATATTAGCGAGCGCCGAATGTATTATTACGGGAATCAATTAGCGAATACTTAATTCAAATTTAAAGTACTTAATACTTGTATACCTCGTTACAAATATCAAGAATTCATTTTTTAAAAAGTTGAATTTCGAACTGTAGTTGAATATACACTATAACATTAAGATTTAGGGTGCCTATGCTATGGATAAGTTTGATATCCACCAATCATATTCCTTGGTGCACGTAGCATATATTTATATATCAAGGAATATGATTGGTGTATTTTCAAATGCATCCATAGCATAGCTACATAGCACATCTCTGGTGGAAAGGCACCCTTACTCGTGCGTTTTCGTGATATCAGTTACAGGCATAACCATACTGAGGGCGTGGAAAGTACGTAATATTATTGCTCTTAGTATGTATATACACATAAAGATAAATATTTTTGTGGCTGTGTATTGTCGGCTTTAAATAGCACTAACCCATTTCTTTTCGCGGTTGTCGTAGGTTTTTTACGTGATTGTTATGCGGTACTGTTCGAGACCTTATACTTCTTAACTTCCGAAAATGGTAGGTTTTTTTATAATCCTGTGTTACCATATACATACATACATATACTCACGGCTATAAATCCCTAGATGGGGTAGCCAAAGCTAAGGAATGAGAAATTCCTCAGCCACCTTTGGAAAGTTCAGTGGGGAAAAGATGGTAAAATAAAGGTGATGGGTGTCCAACCGCATCGCCCAAAAATCCCTTTAAAGCCCCAATACCGTTAGTCACCTCTTACGTACACTCACCGGAAGAAATGGGCTTTACCATACACACAGCACAGCTTTACCATACCATACCATACTTTGTTACCATATGTATGTTCGTTTTTTCCATAACGCCAGCAAGGATTGTTTTAATTAGAATTTTTATTTTATGAAAACCCTTTGTTTCAGTTTTACTAACAATTCATACTTGCAACCCTTACAACAATATTATTATTGTTTTCTTATCAAACTGTAAATTAATTTATAATTAAAAGATAACAAAAACTGTGTGCAACAAACTAATTTTCTTTCTTTTTCTTTACAGGTATGTTTAAAAAAACTGGAATGCATAAAAATTCCGATCATGGTAAAGTAGTTATATTTTTATACTATATTTATACAAAAAGTTTAACACTATCAAAGGTCTTCTATATATCACAGACACGTTTGTTATTTATTATACCCAGGAGGGCCTAGCAAGAGCACTTTTTTATCGTCACGATATTGGTTAGAATGAGATTACAGTATACGATGCTAAGCAATTGCGTAAGAGAGGGATGGCTGTTTTATATCGCGCAAATCTAGTTAAAAGGTCGCTCGTTCCAGCTATGCAGAATCCCCTATAGTTTCAATCCGAATTACTGAAAATATAGTAAACACCTAATTATTGTCCAAATGCAATCACCAAATGAGTTGAAACCCATCCAGAGCAGCCGACAGTATCATTCGTTTCGCAGATTATAACCTAATTGGCAGACGCCGGATCATAATTTTATGCTAACAAATTCGGCGATTACATCAAAAACAATTTAGTTAAAACGATGTTCGGGAAGTTTGCGAGAGTTCCTATTTTTGGCAACGCTTCCCGACTTCTTTAGCACTTTGGACTTGGAGTTCTCGGGTCTTGGCTCATACGACGAGTGATTTGGAATCCGACATCTTGCACTTGTTACTTTTGCCTTTTATGAAAGAAAACTATTGGAATTATGTTGCTTTTGCTTTAAAATTTCAGCTCTTTGCTAAAAGAGAAACTCAAAATTGAAAAGATCAGAAAAAATTGCTAATGTTAGATACCTATCACAAAATATCCTAAGCGAATCTAAGAAATTATACTATCGTGGTTTCATTTTTCTTTTCCATAAAGCTCTTTTTATTAAAACATTTAATGACTCCATTAACTAAGCTATAAAATATATACAGAAAATATACTTACTTGGTAAAAACAAAATGTTATGTCATTTTGGTAAGTTGCTAGTCCTTCAATTTATTTTTTAAATGAGTTATTACTTCGTCGTATTAATACGTTCTCAATTATCTCAGTACAGATTGTAAGAGTTATAAAAAAAGGTTTTTATGAAGGTTTGTGAATTGAAGAATTAAGTTATTAGTTATTAATGTGTGAACTTATCTGTGTTATATATTCAACTACTGACTTTGGGTAACTGATGAATAAAGTAAATAATAATAATTTTATACCAGCCTATATCCTTCTCTTTTTCTTTCTACCTCCGAATATGCTTCTGTTTCCAAAATAACTACGAGTAAATTATCTCTGAGCTCAAATTTAGTTTCCCTACAACCACATCCGTAACATCTCTTTAATAAACACTCCATTCCTTCAAAAACAATCACAGAGTTATCAAAACACGCTGATGAACTTACCTGAAAACTTTGTTGGTGCTATGTGCTTGTGTGTGTACTACAGCCCAGCTAGCAAGAGCGACCTTATAACTAGATAACGCGTGGCACAAAACAGCCATCTCTTTCGCACTTAGATGGTTACGTATATTGTTATCTTATTCTAACCGACAGAGTAACGATGAACTAACGCTCGTGCTAGGCCTCCTGTGTACGTACATGGTAGTGTGTCGGTGTTAGTAGCTGACTCAGAGCTGAGCAAACACCGCGGCTTTGCTGAAAGCTTCATATAAGCGCGGCCGACGGGAAATTAAAGCTAGACTCACTTTTTCGACGTTATGTTTCGAGTTCATGTTATTTTATGCGTATTTGTTGGGTGCTCGTAGTTTTGTAATTATGTTGTGTCTCTTAATTAAATTTTCATAATTTGTAGTGGAACTAACGGTGATTAAATGAATTAAATAAATATTAATTAAAATTTAAGCTTATTGCAAATAAACAAAAATGTTAGTCAAGGTTGCATTATTAAGATATTTTTGCTGTATCACCATATCAAATGGATGGGAGAGAAAATACATACATTCATACATACATATAATTACGGCTATAAATCCCTTAATGGGGTAGCCAGAGCTTTGGAATGAGAAATTCCTCAGTCACTTTTGTCAGGGAGAGGGAAAATATACTTTGAAAAATGATTACTATTATCTAATGTATATTTGTTTAATAGTGTGTAGGCTATTTATGTTGAAATGAATAAATATTTCATTTACACTAAGGATTAATACATGTTTACTTAAGTTTGCCGTGTAGTGCCGGCTTAGAAAGTCGCTACCCCTTTCTATCCACGGGTGTTGTAAGAGGCGACTAAGGGTATTGGGGCTTTTTATTGGATTTTTGGGCGATGCGGTTGGAGACCCATCACCAAAAACCTTTATTTTTACCACCTTTTCCTCACTCAACTTCCAAATGTGGCTGAGGAATTTATAATTCCTTAGCTCTGGCTATCCCTTCAAGGGAAATATAGCCGTGAGTATATGTATGTATATATGTACCTAAAGTACTACCATTTGGGCCTTTTCGGACACCGACTGAATCAATTTTCTATTCTAAGCTAACTCTATACAACTCACAAAGAGAGGATGGATGACATAAACTGGTGTAAGATATCTGTATCGCCAATGTCGAAGGTAACGTTAGTAGAGGACAGACACATTTAAACTAGATAGAAAGTGCGCTCAAAAAGGCAGGTGTCCGAAGTATGAAGAATAAAATATCACGTATGAAAAGATTGATGGATGTGAACAAAGCTAGAGAGGTCTGCCAGGATCGTACAAAGTGGTGATCGATAGTCTCTGCCTACCCAAATGGCAACTAATGGCGTGAGTATATGTATGTGTGTATGTTTGCACTATACAACTCCTACTCTACTGTCATTATAATCTAAATTGTCTCAATATATGTTTTAGCTATTAACTTTTGACCACCCTCTGACCAGGGGGTCTGTTCCTGATGCTGAACAACAGGACATCGTCTCTATGTACCCCAACCACTTTAATATTCCTTTTTGTACTTGTTTTACATAATCATCTGTGGCAGAAGTACTAATACTTCTGAGGATCATGTCACATTGTCACCTTGTGTTCAGAGTAACCATGTTTTGCTTGGACAGTGTACTCACGTGACTATCGCCGTTTGGTACGGATACACTGTCACATCACTAAATACAACTCAGTCTTGTGGGTTTCCTCACCGTTAAACTACCATCACTGATCTCAAATCATACTATATCTCAGTCTCTTCAAAAATAATACTAAAAATAGCCATAATTACTGAAATATATAGAGTTTGATTTTGAAAAAAATGATTAAATTGTAAAAGATAATCAAAATTGAAAATTGGTATTCATCAAGCGTGTCGTGTTTAGTCCTATTGGATTTCAGCTATCACAATCACTACTCACTCATGAATAATTTGTGTGTGAAAATACATACTAATAACATATTAAATACAAACACAGTTGGAGTAACTAGTTCATGCTTAGTTTGTGTGAATAGCTTGATAATCTTCTTTGAGGTGAAATGCATATATTAATTTGCGAATACCCGCGGAGTTTGTTGATAGATAGCAAGAGCTCTGTACTGTGTGTGTGTGTAAAGTAAATAAAATATGTTTAATACAGCTCTAGAAATATAAGGAATGCAATGAATATTTTAGATTTGTAGACTTTAAGAGCAAAGACTCATAACAGTTTTAATTTTTCTGCAATTTGTAGTTGCTATCAAATTATCTCTTATTACTACCAACTATATAATAAAATAATTATTATAGAAAGCGAGAAAGTTTTTATGTGCGTTTTGCTAATAGTTTTACCACTGGGTAACAGATTTATGACTAGCCACCAAATACATAAATACATATCCCATTGTATTTTCTAAGATTTTCACGATTGCACATTATAATCGTGAAAATCGTTCAAAAATGCTTTTACTCTGTTAATGATTTTCTACAAGACTGATATCCGTAAGTTAACTGACATTCTATAAACACACACATAATTACTCCAAACAACCTACCTCACATATAACTACCTAGTCACACACACACATATAATTAACGCAATACATATAACAAAAAATAAATATTATTATTAAGACACCTAGTTATTTAAGCTAATCTTTGTTATCTAATGTTTAAATTTAAATGTTCTTTTGTTAATTATTTTAAGACATTGCAGTGCCCTTGCAGGGCTCATGTTACGGCTACTTCTATAAATTGTACCACCTATGTATACCACATGAAGCATAAAAATAAATATGAATATGAATAATTTGTCATTATACAGTACTATAAAATTATTAATACTAACTACCTTCACAAAATTTTAAACGCAAATGTAACTTAAAATTTTGTGAAGGTAGTTAGTATTAATAATTTTATAGTACTGTATAATGACAAATAACACCTCAGTCTTCCCGTGACCATGATAACTGAAAAGTTTTCGAAACGTCGGGCTTTAAAAATAAATGTAATAACACGCGATTAAAATATCCGAAAATCAAAAAGTTGTTTCAATTACATATCCCATTCCCTAAGAGGTAAGCAGAGACTATCCATCACTACTTTGTCGTCATGCCCACATTTATATTCGTCAATAATTTCATACTCACCTTTTTATTATTCGCGCTTTCGAAACTGCAACCTCCGAACTGAGTCTACCTATCAACTCGAACACGGACGACGACGATTATAAATAAATTAAATAAGAAATAGGTCTCTGGCATTGACATTATGATACACATTGGCACTAGATACATAATAAATCTAGTATAGGAAAGTAAATTTAATTTGGCTTTGCTTTGCATGAAAACCTCATGTGAGGATTATTACTAACCAATTAAGCAAATAAAAATGTCGTAATTAGGGATGTCGTGGGTTTGACTCCTGCTGGTGTCGAATAATTTTATTTGCTTAATTGATTAGAAAGTAAATTTACTTCCCACTATTTATTTACATCTCTGTGAGTGAGAAATAGTGGATGTAAGAAATAATGGATGTAAACGAAGCTAGAAAGGTTTGTCAGGATCGTACAAAGTGGCGATCAATAGTCTCTGCCCACCCCAATGGGAACTAATGGCGTGAGTATATGTATGTATGTATTTACATCTCTACGAGCCCTTACTATCTTAACATTCTTTTTACTGTAATTTTTACAATAAGTTTTTTCGTACCTGACCTTTCAAGAATTTTCAAGGACAATCACATAACCTAATATTTCAATTATTTGTTTTGCTTCTTCCCACGTAATATAGACTTTAATGCTTATCATAGGCCTTTCACAAGGTGGATAAACGATTCGTCGAAAACGTGAGCAACCGATACATGGAAGCAGTCACGGATATAACTGCCAGAGCTTTAGCTTCAACTATGATATTAAGTGAGGCACACACAGCTGCATAGCTAATACGAGCGACTTTTTAACTAGATATCATACATACATACATATACTCACGGCTATAAATCCCTAAAAGGGGTAGCCAGAGCTGTGGAATTAGAAATTCCTCAGCCACTTTGGAAAGTTGCATGGGGAAGAGATGGTAAAATAAAGGTTGTTGGTGATGGGTCTCCAACCGCATCGCCCAAAAATCCCTTAATAGCCCCAATACCGTTAGTCGCCTCTTACGTACACCCACCGGAAGAAATGCAGTAGTGCTATTCTAAGCCGACACTACACAGCTTATAGCTACTAGATATCGCGTGGTATAAAACATCCATCTCTTTTGCACTTACTTAATATCGTTTACTGTCATCTTATCTAACAGATATCGTGACGATAAAATACTGGTCGTGCTAGGCCTGAGCTATAGCAAAATGCTATGTTAATCGAAATTAAAAAATAAACTTTACATTAGAATCTTTATTATTCTATATAATGCAAAAAAACTAATTCCGTTACTTGAAACAAAATCTAAAAGTAGAGAAATAGCCACCGAAGAATAAAACGTCTGTATACAAATGTTGTCTGTTCCCGAGTAAGTAATGCGGTAATTGTAAAGTTGACACTAAGCGATGTCGCCATTATGTGACACGGTTGCGATGGTGTTTCTATATTTTGATGTTAAAAATAGATTTATTTAAATCATGTAATATGTATTTCAAAGTAAAGGAGGACATTAGATTATATATATTTATGATTATAGGCTTGTACATTGTACAGTTAAAGATATTAATTATACTATAAAATATAAATGAATATTTCAGGGAGTCTGCTTTAAAGTCCATTTGAAGAGAATATTTAATTGTGTCAAAATAATTTGCATACCTACAAAGGTTAGACATGTGAAACTAAATTATTAAATTGTATCATCAAACGTACCATGTTCTACATAGCAAATAAATGAATTTGAATTTGATGTTATCGCAGCATTAGTTTTCTGAGGGGTGAACCTTAAAACCTAAAACGAGTAACAGCTACCAAAAAAGCAGGAAACAAAAGTTATGTTGCGTGTAGGGTTTATCTTTATGTGAAATAATTACACACAACTTCCAAAAGTGGCTAAGGAATTTCTGATTCCTTAGCTCTGGTTACCCCTTCTAGGGATTTATAGCCGTGGGTATATGTATGTATGATGAAATAATTATAGGATGATACTAATTATGATGAAATACATTATCAGTTAAAATGTTTTTAAATGCATAATAGAAACTTTTCAGTATGTGGGAATGATAATGTCAATAGAGGACGCCCTGGGTGGAGATATTTGATTAAAATTGATTTATACTAAACGATAACTAACAGATTCAACATACATTGTATTCTAATTGTGGTATTCACAAAATATTAGGGATTGAAGATTTGTCTAATTATACACACACACACACACACACACACACACACACACACACACACACAATGAAAGTAGACATATTTTTTTTAGCGAGAGGCTTTCGGTTACAATTATGATGATAAGCTAAGGTATGTAGCTTTTTAAAGTTAACGATTGTTTCAATGATTAATAAAACATTTTTATAAAAATATTACCCCAAACACTGCAATTATTTTTTATTTTGAAACAAAACATAAAACGAACGAAGTCACAAAATAGCAAGAAACAAAATGTCTGCATACAAATGTAAAGTTGACACTAAGCGATGTCGCCATTATCTGCCGCGGTCGCGACGCGTATGTGCGTGCGTTGGTCTCACTGCTCTGTGTAGGGTTGGTGGATGGTTAATTAAATAATAAAGGATCATATTCAAGTAACGTTGTAGTCTTGATCACTTAAAACACATCATATGTGTTATAATCGCTCGGTTTGTATCGGTTTCAAAGACCATTTAAAGAAAATATCAGAAATAGAGTGTGCTGAAAAAGGCAGGTGTATAAAGTACGTAGAATAAAAGAACATGTACTTCTATGAAAAGATTGATGGTTGTGAATGAAGCTAGAGAGGTTTGTCAAGATCGTAAAAAGTTACGATCGATAGTCTCTGCCTACCCCAATGGCAACTTACGGTGTGAGTATATGTATATATACATGTATTAGATATACATACACAATTATTTTTCATATGGAAACTATTGATCGCCACATCTTCACTTCACTAATCGCAGCATAGTTTTTATTCAAGTTGTGGTACTCAGAAACTAAAATCTGCGGCAAGTTTTGCATTGGTTATACATACTCACATACACACACATACAAATACAGGTGTATTTGGTTTAGTAGGGAAAACATTAACATATTAAAATTGGCGGTCTTTTCTCACTTCGCCGATTAAAAATCACTTTAAAATTCGTTTCTTACGACCCCCGCAGGTAATAAGTAATTAAGACTACTCTAAGGTGTACTAAACACAGCGTCTTATTGATTAATAAAAAAAATCAAACTAATACAAATGTTGCATCGCTCATCGACGAATTTTCTTTGTCTTCTCATTGCGCTAATCAATTATTTACTTTTCAATAATCATTGACTATTTTTTAAAAGTCTATGGAAATTACATGCAGTTAAAATATATATAAATAGAATGCAATTTAAATCTAAAACTTATTCCCTTAGGTTTTACAGTGACAACCCTGAGTAGCGTCGACCGAGCTATCATTCACAGAGCCCAAATGAAGCCTAAAGATAAACTACACCCGAGTAATGTCTAATAAACAAGAAAAGTGTGTAAGCATTTTGTTGCGAGTAATGTTGATGAGCCTTTTATAACTTTTACCATGTTTTCGTTCAAATAAAACATTGCTTAGAGGCTCCCGAGTGCGGCTTATAGAATATTATGGAAATGTTTATTACACACTAGGGAAGGTATCTCGAGATTTCATAAATAATAAACGAGGGTAACATAAGGGAACTCGAATTGGTTTTCGGTCCTCAAGCTAGCAATTTTATGAGCTTAAATACGTCTGCGAAATTTGGAACGAGTCTAAAAAACTTTATCAGGAGTAACTTAAGAAAAAAAAAGATTTTTTATTACGCTAATTATTTCCAATGGAGTTGACACAGACTCTCGATTGCCACTTTGCATGATCCTCACTACCTGACAAAATTCTATTGCTTCCACACATTCAATCAAACCCATAAATTTGTGAAGAATAACATGGAAAATTTTGATTTAAAAACTGATAAACTAATTAATAACTAATAAATAATGGTAACCCAAGCTTCAACAACAGCTATTTTGTATGACGTACATAGATGCGAATCAACATATTTAGTTATGAAAATGAGTCCCCCAATGAACAGTTATAACGTTCGCGTCTAAACTAGATATAAGAAAAGGGAAATATGCTACATATGCTTATCTAAAATACAGTTATCCAACAAAGTATACGAATAAGTTCTTAACAAAAGTTCTCAAACATGAAAGTTGGCAGCAAAGAAAAGCCAATAAGCCAGCAAGAAAAGAAAATAAGTAAATTCAGTTCAGACAAAAACATAACCTATCTGAAGATCATCAAAATTAGTATCACTCGATTTCACCCCAAGTTACAATGTTCAGGTCGTGTGCCGTTGAAACAAATTAATGGATTTGACATTACGATTCTGGGGCTCATAAATCATGTACATTAGAGTACTTTTTGCGGTTTCCAATATAACTTTGCGGATGCGGGAAAAAGTCCTTGAGCTCTGCCTTTTGACAAAACAAAGACAACTGAATTTAGCCATATTTTATCTTTTCTTAAACATATTCTTATGCCAGTATTATGAGCGTAGTCTTATTTCGCCAGAAAATCTTGATATGTTATATGAGATGAATAAATAATAAAGATAATCACAATAACCTCACTTCTCTGTCCACAGCCAAGTATTGGTATATTTATAGAATCATCGTATATTAATAAGTTTATAAAATAAAGAGTAATGAGTAGTTTTGGCGCGAAAGTGCATTGTACATTTTTATCCGTAAGTATCGTTAGCAAAAACAACTAACAATAATGTAATGAACAATCAATTTCAGAAGATCCATTTCTCTCTATTTTGAAGCTATGCTGTCGGGATCTGCACTTAGCTGCTATACAGATAAATTCTCATTTATTTAATGCAGGACAATTGCAGATGCAGATGTAAAAATATACATTTTAATCAATAATTACATGATATCAATATTTAATTGAAGTATAAGATAATTTGACGACAGAGGTTATCGATTTGTAGGTTACTGGCACACCTCTTGAGCTTTGTCTACATTCTTTATTTTTTGCATACATTTTAGATACCTTCTTTTCTTTACATTTTAGATGCCTACCCTTTTAAGCGCATCCTATATACTTAATCTTAATTTGCCCTCCGTGGTTCTCCGTTACTGATATCACCATCCACATCAGCTCTATATATCTGTTTTAACAAATGTACATTTCAAAAGCAAATCATACTATCTCTTGGTTAAAACAACAACCACCTATCTACCTCTCACTTATCCCAATATCTTTTAAACACAAAATACCATTCACACCGGAATTCTTTTTTTTAAAAAAAGGGTAATGGTTATAATAGGCGTAGCGCGTTTCCACTATGACGAATTGTTATCTAAATTTCAGCCGGGTTGAATACACTGGGCCCGGTCAACTGTACGGTTTTTCACTTTTGTTATCGGAACTGGCTCGATCCAGTTCGGGTGTTGGGCGTTCTGAGCCGGTTTGTTATTCAATCGTTATGCTACATATTCCATTTTCATTTATATCAAAAACCCTGTCCTGTCATACCGATTTGGATTTCGCTTTTAACGAGAATTCTTCTATAAACTAAAACATTTCTGCTTACTGAAATTAAATAAAGGTTAAAGGATGCTTTGCAGGTTTTGAGATTGTTTTATTAAATCGCCTTGCTACATATGAACAGTGAATTTTTTAAGGGCTTTACTTGGGTGCGCTTTTTTTTCCATAACTTCTGAATGCCTATTTTACTCGTATAATGATCATAATAAAAATAAAAATAAACTTACTTACAAAATGTATAACAGGTTATTCATATATACTACAATAAAAAAAAAGTGTTGGGCTATGGATGTACTTATATATAGCCGAGCAAAACGTTAAACGCCAATTATTATATGTGATAATCCCCTACTTATACTATTGATGTTGTCACTAAATATATATTAGGTGACGTAAATTTAAAACACACTCTTTGTCAAGTAAATCACTTTTGAGTTTGTAATGCTCATGATTTAGGCTCATTTATCAATCTGATGTTCCTAATTTTGCGGAAAACCTTGAAAACAAAACTAATCATAAATACTTATTCAGTTAATGGCTCTTTCTTGTTAAAATGTTCTGCCAATACTAGCTCCACAAATTAATCACAGCGTCAAGTTAACACAGTTTTTTGTTAACATTTTTGGTGAAAGAAAATGTTTTAAGTCGATGATTTTAATGTTTGAGTGTGAATGGAGGCTTTAGTTATTGTTCGGGCGGAATAATGACCAGCTTTGTATGCTGAGGCTCTTATTCTTTGCGTCATTTTGACTACCATTTGAAAAGTCACCCAAGTTGCCAATGGTTTTTGCTATAGAAATAGACATCGAATAAATTAAACGAATATTTTGATGAAAACAATATGTACCAAATGATTATTTCTCATTTTATCGCATGTATCAGGGTACGCAGAGACTGTCCATCGCCTTTTTGTGCGATCTTTGCAAACCTCACAAGCTTCATTTATTTATATCAATATTTTTATACATGGTATTTTATTCTTCCCACTACGGACGCCTGCCTATTTAAGCACATTCTCTGTATAATTTAAAAATGGTCGTCTTTTTATGTCATTAGTTAGTATGTTAGCTCCATAGATCTCTTTCAAATATATTTTATTCTATTCTCTCTATTTGCCGTATAGTGCCGGCTTAGAATGTCGCTACCCCTTTCTACCCACGGGTGTCGTAAGAGGCGACTAAGGGGCTATCGGGGCTTTTTATTGGATTTTTGGGCGATGCGGTTGGAGACCCATCACCAAAAACCTTTATTTTTACCATCTTTTCCCCACTCAACTTCCAAAAGTGGCTGAGGAATTTATAATTCCTTAGCTCTGGTTACCCCTTCTAGGGAAATATAGCCGTGAGTATATCTATGTATGTATGTCTCTCTATGGATCGGTCGTTGTGTAAATCATTAGGAGGGCTTTGTCCAGCAGTGGATATACTTATGGCATGTAAATACAAATAATTAATAAGCAAGTATAACAACAATACAAAGGTAGTCTAGCATTAGCTACTTTGTAAGATATTGGTAAATTGTCACGTTCTTATGTCCAAACCAAATTTTACCTGCCAAATATACCAGTTTGATGTATCAAAATTTGTACCACAGTACAAAATTTAGCTGTATTTAAAAACAAACATCCATTCGAAATTCGTTAGAATTTTAGAAAATGTTACATTTTTCTTTCTAGCGTCCCAAATCACATTCATATAATAGCTTTTGTTAAACACATTTTTTCCGATTTTTTTTTTTTAAAAATCACTTACTTAATACTATATTGTAAAATATAAAATGTCTGGTAACTGAAAACTGTACGATTGGCTCTCTATTTCTTTTCTTCAATCTTCACGCAATGTTCAGTGTTCTTTTCATTATACATCCAAAGGCGTCCACTGAAGAACTTTATGCAAATTCAGTTGTAAATACGGAAAAAGACGATCCTACACAGCAATGTTGGGCGACGAATGATTATAGGGTTCTTTCGTGGGAACATAGACTGTTTAATTACGGACATAACAGTTCTTGCTAAATTTAGAAATGCGTGCAAATTAAAAGCTCCCGGTCGGTAGATTTAATTTAACTGAGTAATGGGTATACAGGCATTCATAATGCATATGAATCTCGCGAACTCAAATCCGACAAAGGGGTAGACAGAGCTTCAGAACTAGAAACTCCTCAGCCATATTTGGAATTGATAGGGAACAAGATGGTAGAAATAAAGTATAATTGGTGATGGGTCTCCAACCGCACCGTCCAAATCAATTAATAAAGCCCCATACCGTTAGTCGCCTTTAACGACACCCATTGGTAGAAAGGGGTAGTGATATTTTAAGCCAGCACAACACGGT
Organism: Bedellia somnulentella; assembly: GCA_963576735.1. Taxonomy (NCBI): domain Eukaryota; kingdom Metazoa; phylum Arthropoda; class Insecta; order Lepidoptera; family Bedelliidae; genus Bedellia; species Bedellia somnulentella. The sequence goes on from OY755174.1 coordinate 3,126,404, forward strand.
AATGGGTATAAAGCACTATATATTTTAGCTTTTAGTAAACCTAAATACTTGATTCAAATTATTCGGCGATAGGCCTGCCCCCTATCACGTGAGTACACTGTCTAAGCAAAACGTGGGTACCTTCTCTGGAAACTAGATGGCGCTTGCCATGTGAGTTCAGGAGTATGGGTACCTCTGCCAACCCCTTCGGGGATAAAACGGCGTGAACGTTTAAATTATTGTATTCATATTTTTTTTAGATAAATAAAGTACTATTACTTTTAAATATAGTCATAAGAATTAACAGCATAAAAACGTGAGAAAATAGCCACAAAAAACTAAAATAACGAAAGACCCAGATATACCGTCATTATTTCGCGAGTGAAAAGAGGTTGGTAACAGCTACTGTCACAGCAAAAAAAAAGTTATAAAAAATGTACTCGAAATACTTGGGGGCAAGTTTTAACGCGGGTGTTAATGGTTCCTCAGAGAAGTTATTAGCTAAGTGTCGAGATGGCCGCGATGCTTCCGGGAGAGAAGAGAGATCAATCTCGAAACTTTTTTCTGTTACACAAAAAAAGTATTTTATTCCTCCTACGTTTTGACAAAGGTTGTCAATTTATCTTATAAGAAATGTTACTATGTCAAGAAGCCTAGCACGAGGCTCTATTTTATAGACATGATATCGCTTAGAATGAGATGACAGTATTCGAAACTAAGTAAGGGTGTAAGAGATGGCTGTTTCATACCACGCGATATCTAGTTTAAAGGCTGCTCGTACTAGCAATGCAGGAAGCAACACACTAGCATACTTTATACACACATCAAAGCATTATGTATGTTTGTAATGTTGTGTCTAAAATGTTTAAAAGTGGCATTATTGGTTTTATGATAGCAACAAAACACTCTTTATAAGCAGTTTTTTTTACATTCATATACTGACGGCTGTAAATCCCTAGAAGGGGTAGCCAGAGCTAAGGAATTAGAAATTCCTCAGCCACTTTTGGAAAGTTGAGTGGGGAGAAGATGGTAAAATAAAGGTTGTTGGTGATGGGTCTCCAACCACATCGCCAAAAATCCTTTAAAAGCCCCAATACCGTTAGTCGCCTTTTACGTACACCCACCGGAAGAAATGTGGTAGTGCTATTCTAAGCCGACACTACACAGTTTTTTTTTTGTGAAAATAAATATTCAAATTCTATCTTAGCCAATGTACATATCATGTACCTAACCGAGTTTTAAGCCTTCCAAGGATAGTGTTTTCGTCATAGCCCACCCGATAGGCTACTCCATTCGTATAGCTAACTCACGGGCGGGTGAGCAGGTTAGCTACCTGATTATTGAATCTCAAACATCACACATCAATTTATAAATTTAAAGAAACTGGTATCTCTCGTTCGATCTTGGGTATTTTCATAAAAATATTTTGAAGTTAATAAGTAGTATAAATACATAGCGAGTGTGCTAAAAAAAAACAGGCGTCCAAAATATGAAGAATATAAATGAAATGTATAGAAGATTAATATAATCGAAGCTGGGGAGGTTCGTCAGGATCGTACAAAGTGGCGATCGATGGTCTTTGCCTACCCCAATGAATATATTGATGAATGACATATGATGTTGGTGGTTGACATGTCATATTGATGTAATAATACAATGCTGTAATTGATTATCATTTATTATTGTGTTATTTTTATAATTATTGATTTGGTCAAATATTATTACCGTATCCGTATATACTTTACAATCTTAAGTTTTTATTTCAAGTAATGAAAAAAAAACGTATATGAAATTAAATTTACATAGTAACTCATTTGTCTCACCCACATTGACTCACTTACGCTATGTTCGTAATCTAAGCAAATTGTTTTTGACTCCGTGATGAATAGGGTGGCCTGTAGTAAATAATTGCCACGTTAATTGAGCGGAGAATTGGAAACCTCCGTATTTATTTTTTGGTGGCAACACAGCCGCTGGATCGGGAAGTTACATATTGGTATCATTTGTTTGTGAGTACTTGCATACTGCAAAGCATTTTGTTTAATATATTTAACAAAAAACAACTAAATTTTATTACCAATTTAGGTGATTTAACTCGCGTAATAAATAGGATAACCATTAAGTATCTCTCCATATGAAAAATATAATTACATAATATCACAGTAACCGTAAAATTACAAATAGAAGCAACGTAATAAAAAAAGTTAAAGCTACCTTAACAAGAGTCTAAGTACATTTTTTATGTGTCAGTCATAATATTTTCTATTGAAGGTAGTCATAAAAGTTGGCTGCTAAGATATGCGAGGTGTAGCCAGCTGATGGCTCCCGGGGGTGGCGACCTTCGGCCTCCGAACTTCAAATTCGGGATAATCATATTTCCTTGCCTTAAAATTCTAGGAGACATGATCCTTTTATATATCCTGCGTACCTTTTTTGTAATACGAAGATATCTTCAAATAGCTACGTCGGTTTGTTCACCGAAAGATATCTAGGCGATTCTGTTTTATTTCTTTCTATTTTATTCTGCATGAAAAGTGGTATGACTGTATACAATATACCTACCTAACCAAATACATTATTATAGCTATACATTATTTCAAATAATATGTGACCCGTATATTAAAATTACGCAATTCTGAGAAAATCACAAATCCAAACCGAAGTTACTACTGAAGTCCATTTAAAAGAAAATTAAAATGAAGAGAAGTAAATAAAATAGTGTACAGCACTGGCTAACATTCCCCGAGTGATGTAAAGGAGATTGCGATTTGCATATCAAAAGAGCGAAGCAGACCAATCATAACTTTAAATTACTTCAATTTTACACAAAAACTTGTGCTGCTATCAACTGAACTGACGCAAGGCCAAGCAGGTATAAGTTTTCAACGATTTGTTTTGCTGAACTCGTTTACATATATATTTTTTGTGAGCAATTTGTGAAGTTACAATACATTATATCGTGTTTAAAATAATGACCATACATATAATATATTTGTAAAAGGTCCTAACTTAGATAGCAGATAATATTTTTCCCATAAAGTTGAAAAAGAGACAAAATCAAAATAGATTTAAGTTACATACATTCTCAATAAAAAATCTACCACAAAAAAGAATTTGTGATAGGTATCAAACAATGTTTTTCTAGACTACAAAAATATTTTTTACAAACCCTGATATGTGAGATATTTACGGCGGTCTACATGCAAGGAGCTTTTATTTAGTTCAATTAATCTCAACGCATTGTCTTTGAACAAAGCTCTTGTCAACCGTTATTTTTCCTACAAAGCCTCCAACGTACATGAAATCACGTAGCTCCTTTATAATAAATTAAATTAGAAAACAAAATTTATATTGGTATAGAGATTTGAACTCTATCATAAAGTGTTAAGGTAAAAAATGCCGCAAAAAGTGTGGGATAGATTATGAAAATTAGGCAACGAAAATCGAGTTAAGGAAGCTTATTATCTGAATACGTCTTGACGTAAATAACTCGGCGGGTTATCCTGATTACAGTCGAGTTCTATGAGAATCATAAACTTTGCTAATAAACGTATTAATTTCGAGAATCTTGCGAGTGTTCGTAGTTGCTACGGGACCGTTCCAGTAACGCTACGAGTATAAGAAGGTGCGTAGAGTCCTTGTATTAATCAAATTATTGACAATAAATGATGGCTAGAGTGATTCTATTATAACATTACCTTTTGGACCCATTAATAAGAGCCGTTAATGTTCTTTAGCGGGAGTTTATGCTATTTATTAATTTGAATAAAAGTTAATAAATAGCTTAACTTTAAAAATGGAAGTGGAATTTTATTATTTGTGTTGTAAACAATCGTTCACTCTGAAAATTTGTTAAGAACCTTATTTTTATGATAGAGGTCCTAAGCCATGCAATTTATCTTTAATACAATATAAATTAATTAATAAAAAACCCACTCGACTTAAACATATTCCTCAAAACATTTATTTACTGAATAAAAAAGCCTTCATTAATAGAAAGTCCGTTGAAGATATAGCACACAATTTATGTGAAAATAATGCGTAATAAAGGAAGTGTTTTCAATAATCTTAAATTTATATACAAAAAGAAATAAACGTGCTTCAAAATGAACACGTTCCTGAGTCACGTTTTTAATTGACAATCAAAGTTTTTAAACATCGGATATTATGGCAGTATTTAATGTATCACAATAAAAGAAAACTTTCAAATATCGCAAAAACCGATTATCAAAATTCTCGACACAAGAACCAATAGAATCTCCAAATAGATCGAGCGTAACTCTATTGAGAGGACACGTATTTTAAGCGACTAGTCATCGAAATAGCATCTTAGTTAAGTGGACTATTTATATTCTAGCGCACGAGGCCCTGAACAAACACGATACAAGTAGGGGTGAGTTCAGAGGATGGGGAAGAAAGGGGGTGGGGCAAATCTGGAGATTTCGCGTCCAAAGCGGTGTTATTATATTTAGAATTTACAAAATATGTCAGCTTTTTGTGTTTAGGCAACCTTGTTGATTCATTGAGATTTAATTATGTTTATTTAGACGGCATCGCTGTTTCTTTTATCCGTTAGTTTGGTTTGAATAAACAGAGGTTTACCGCTTTTAAGCGGGATTTTCCACATAAGAATTATTAATTTCAGACTAAAGCTTTTTGCTTTCTTTGGCTGTTTGTATGCTTATTAAAGTGATTTTGTTAAATAAGGTTAGGTTTACAAACTTAACAGTTTTTTTCATATTTACATAGACCGACAGTTTTTATTTTCTTCTGCTTAAGGTATGTATTGTCGGTTTAGAATAACACTACCCCATTTCTTCCAGTGGGTGTACATACGAGGCGACTAACGGCATTGGGGCTTTTAAGGGTTTTTTGGGCGATGCGGTTGGAGACCCATCACCAACAACCTTTATTTTACCATCTTTTCCCCACTCAACTTTCCAAAAGTGGCTGAGGAATTTCTAGCTCCTTAGCTCTGGCTACCCCATCTAGGTATTTATAGCAGTGAGTATATGTATGTATGTATGTTATTTTCTTCATGTTTTTTTAAGCTAAACAGTTTAAATCGTATAAATCATCAATTCAACAATTCCTCTGCCAGTTGTAAGTTCGCATATCGCCCAAAAACCGCTTAAAAACCCTCCTATGTTTTAGTCGCCTATATCGACACTAACGGAATAAATGGGGTAGTGCTATTCAAAGCTTAAACACACTAAATAATATCTAACTTCTTCAATTTCTTTTCCTGGAATATAATTGCCGTATACTCATTAATCCATAGTTAATTATAATCAATAAAAATCTAGATCTAATTTGAATGTTTTTGTTCATGAAAACCTCATGTGGGGATTATTCTTTCCTTTATTTATTATTTATTTATTAGTAATAATCCCCACATGAGGTTTTCATAAACAAAAACATTCAAATTATGTGATAGTTAAGCATTCTCAAAATTTGCATTCTATCTGAAAAGGTAGACAAGTGGCCTTCCGAATTTGTAAATAATTTGGAGGTAGGGAACGCAAACTCAACTTAAAAAGTGTAAAAGAAACAAAGGATAGAAGAATTTCGCGCTGGCAGCCATTGACACGGTAGCTCAATTGGCAGAGTCGCGGGTTCGATTCCCGCCTGTGTCGAAATCTTACTTTCCTTTATTTATTAGTAAAATCTAGATCTGTTTTATTACTAACTAGTGGATCGTCCCAGCTTCGCACGGGTAGCGTTGTTTTTTTAAATATCTGAGGTTTCTTTCTTCAGTCACTGCTCAAGCATTGTGAAATTCAGCGCAATGTTTTCAATTCATTAAATTTATAGCACTCCCTAAACAGTGTAGTTTGGTGATTTTAAATGCGCTTTTATGAACGGTTCAGTATTTCCGTTTAATAGCAAATTTTTAAATAAAACGCTATGAAGTATTTATAACAATCTAAAAAATAAATCATTTCATTACGTGATGTAGGATGCAACTACTGGCGCCATCTAGTATGTTATATGTAAATTAGTAAAGATTGATCACGGGCGCGGTGGCTTATTTTATGTATAATTTCGGTGTTTGTCTACCGATTTCTATTATTCTTTTTTTATTGAATAGGTAATAATGTTACCTTTTTTAAATTAGGGATGAGTGAGAGGTTTACAAACGTAAGAGTAAAGAAATATAATATAAAAATGTTCCGAACTGCTAAGCTATCAGGAATTACACGTGTTATTGTGAGTCAACCGTAAAAGATAGACATAAAATGTTGAGGCTTTTTTTTTAGATAATTTTATGAAGAATATTTCCGTCACACATGATTTCTATGTAAGTTTAACCATTGAGGCTGCACACGCGACGGAAGCTTAAAAAATGGAGTAACTTCTCCCGTTTTCCCAAAATTTCCCAAAATTCCCCTTTATTACTCTGCTGGAAAGTATACAAAAACCTGCGCAGGTGTATGAAGAATAATTGTACCAAGTTTCGTTAAAATCCGTCGAGTAGTTTTTGTTTCCATAAGGAACATACAAACCGACAGACAGACAGACAGACAGACAGACAGACAGACAGACAGACAGACAAAAATTTTACTGATTGCATTTTTAGCATCAGTATCGACCCCTAATCACCATCTGATGGTTATTTTGAAAATATATTTCATGTACAGAATTGACCTCTCTACAGATTTATTATAAGTATAGATAAATAAAGAATAAATAAACGAAAGAAAAATTTCGACACAGGCGGGAATCGAACCCGCAACCTCGGGTATACGCTATATACTGTTTTATTGTTAGTAAAGTATATCCATACCAGTTTGTTCTACATACATATACAAAGAGTGAATGAACTGAATTAGGTCTGCACCAATGTATTTTCTTAGCGTATAGCGTCTAAATTGGTGACGAATTTCAAATTACAAGTGTTGTTCAAATGAATCAATAGATTTATTAATGAATAATAAAAGCTAAATTTAACAGCAAAAAAAACTGTAAGTGAAGTCCGATGATATGCCAGGATCGTACAAAGTGGCGATAGATTGTATCTGCCAACCCTCGTGTTAACTTATACCGTCAGTATAGATGATTACATTTATCAATGATACGAAATACATTTTCTCGTTAGCAAATATAGTCAAAAGGCCTTGCAGTATTTGTTTTCAATATCATGGCCGTAATGTATCACGTAAAATTCATTTCAGGTCATAAATTTCAATTTATCTGTACATCAAACAAAATTTTCCTTCTCGACATAATAATTCCTATAATGTCAATATCTCGAAACAAAATATTATCAGATAGGATCTTATCTTATAATTTTCAGTCGTAATAAGCTTTATAAATTGATCGCGAATAATTATCTCATTACTTAGTACAAGGTGAGGTTTCAATTGATGTTGTTTATGAAAATGTCGAAGTTTCGGCTCCACAATAATAATAGTTAGCAACAACTAAAGGAAACTTTGCCAAATTTTCAAACTTATAAAGTTTACTGTTCTAAGTGGATAAACACCGAAAGCTTTAGTAAGTTGTTATAGTGAAAACAACAAGTGCCTTTGGTAAAGATTAATTAAATAATTAATTAACATAACTTAATAAAGTTTCACAGACAATACACAGAGAGATAGAGACGAAGGTAATAAAGGAAAAGATGTTGGAATACACACTGAAAGCTTCGGTTTTAATATATTTACGAAAGACTTTGTCCACTGCTTTCTAGTTTGTTCGTTTGTTCATTATAGGATGGGTCCTAGGAAAACTTTCAATAGAAATATAAGGTCATAATGTATCATATTTGTTTTTTATGTTTACACTAACTGCACATTAAACTATTGCATTCAGTCAAAACTACTTGTTGTACCGGAATCAATCATAAATAGGTACTGGAATAATATTACATAAAAAACCGAAAGAAGAAAACAGCTCAAGCTAGTAGTAGTTAGTACACATTGTAGGGTATAGTCTAAATCTGTTTTTTTTTTGTTAATGAAAACCTCATGTGGGGATTATTACTAATAAATAAAGAATAAATAAAGGAACGAAAAATTTCGATACAGGCGGGATACTTCCTCTAAGAAATAAAGGATAGAAGAATTTCGCACTGGCAGCCAATTGACACGGTAGCTCAATTGGCAGAGCGTCTCGGGGCGTTTACCCGAGGTCGCGGGTTCGATCCCCGCCTGTGTCGAAATTTTTCTTTCCTTTATTTATTCTTTATTTATTAGGGTATAGTCTACTGTTCAGCTTTTCCTTAATTCTCGCTCCCGTCAATAAAGTTTACGTGATAGATTTTCAAACCGAAGTGGTCCGAATAACACCACGCACGACCATCATGAAGGATCTTTCAATTTCACACACAAAAACCTAATTTACCTTCGTGCAGATTTATTTTTATATTAAATATACAAAATAGTGTGAATTTTCAGATAATGAATTGCGAAAAATATTAAGTATAATTACTTTTTAACGTAAAATGAACATTAACATAATACTTTACTATAGCATAGCTTCTTATAGAATAAGCTTTGTTAGTTTATAAAAAATGTGCACATCTTAACAGCAGGTTTGCTACATCAACTTGTGCTCTTTGCAAGTTACAGTTCAAATTACTAATTATATTAGTGAAAAACCTCTTCTTCAAATTACGAAATCTGCGAACATAATTCTTACCCCGAATAAATTTCAGGTCAAATACTAGAAGTTATTCATTCACGCTATATAAAACTCATAACAGCAATCAAATATCAGATATTCATAATAAATTCCAGTCGTGACCTAGCCCTCGAACTTATCTTACCCTCACAAATTGAAACACCGTACTTTGTAACAGCAATATCAATAGGTTCATTACCGCTGAAACACCAAAATTTCACGAAACCACTTTATCATATACCGGAATTCGTGCGCAAAGTCAACGAAACTTACAAATAAAAGCAATAACTAATGGTAAATCGGTTTGCGGAGCGCCGGAAGCTGCCCCCACCAGCCCGCCCGCCTTTCGTAAGCCCAAAAGCTGTTTTCGCCGTCCGTAATGCCCTCTCACGCGATTACCTGCCCGCCACACGGCTTATACGCTAGACGTGTGCCCACTCTAACAGAAGCGAAATTATTTTAACAAATTACATACTGTACATGCCATCTTTATCGTCTGCGTGTATACACGTTTATTTAATAAAGTTTTGTTTTAACGAGGGTCGGCTATATGAGAAAGAGAGGAAATCATGTAACGTCACCCGTTTAGATTCTACTGTACAATGAAATTTTGCTAACTTCTGTTTGATTATCATGTCAAATTCACACTCTAGCAGATGCCTTTGAGAAAAACTTTAGGTGTATTTCTAAAGATAGGCAAGAAAGAAATAGACTACGTTTTTAAAATACATAGGACATTTAAATTTAGCAATGGTAATAGTCTAGTTAGTATTGTATAGTAGGGAGACTGGGGTAGGTTGTGTTATAGACCGATCTTTTCTGAGGGCAAACGTACCATATAATTATTTCTTACCATCAGTCAACAAATGTCCACTACTGGCTGTAGGCTTCCTCCAACGATAGCCAGAATGACTAGTTTTAAACATACATACATATACTCACGGCTATAATTCCCTTAACGGGTTAGCCAGAGCTTTGGAATGAAAAATTCCTCAGCCACTTTTGGAAGTTGATTGGGGAAAAGATGGTAATAATAAATGTTTTTGGTGACGGGTCTCCAACCACATCGCCCAAAAATCACTTAAAAAGCCCCTATACCCTTAGACGCCTCTTACAATCACCCACGGGTAGAAATGGGGTAGTGATATTCTAAGCCGACACTACACGGCTAAAACTACCTACTCTTTTAAACTTTAAAAACTACCCTCATAAATATACCTAATAATACTTTCTCGTCCCATTACTTTAAACAAGGTCTCAATCCGCCAACACCGACATTTGAACCCGCTGCCCATCGCTTCGCGGCTCTTCGCTGTAATTTCTATCACGTAGTGAAACTTCTGATTCGAACCATTCCGTTGGCCTTTGAGCCTAAGCCCATTGAAGAGGTCACATCTATAGGCCTAATGCCAAACCAGAAACATGCATTAGATGAACTAGTCTCTAGAAACTTGGGAATTTTAGACAAACAGATACAGCATCTAAGGTAGATTCGATGGGATTAATGTCCATCCACTCTCAAAACTAAGTATTTGTACCATACCAAATATATAATAATTTGGACTTTTTTGCTTAAACGTAAAGTACATATGTACGTTTTTATTTGTACGATTTGGTTATTGCTACAATCATTAAATTAAATTTAATGAGACGAAATAACATTGGCTCACACACGGGTCCGTTCTTGGAATCATTAAAAACAGTACACATGATTACGAGTCTTATTTTGCACAGAGAGGTTTGTCGGAAAAACAGAATAAACAGAAGTCCATACAAATAAATGAAACTGGTTTCCGTTTGTAATCATCAAAAAGGTAGGTTTCCGTAGTACGAAGAATAAAAGAGCATGTATGAAAAGATTGATGGATGTGAATGAAGCTAGAGAGGTTTGCCAGGATCTTGCAAAGTGGCGATCGATAGTCTCTGCCTACCCCAATGGGAACTAACGGCGTGAGAATATGTATGTTTGTATGTATATATGTTCTTTGTCTAATTTTAATCTATTAAAATCTACCGACTTCTGTTTTTGAAACAGCTGAGAAGCAGCTTTTTTATTTTTAGTACTTAGTTTTAAAATCCTTATGTCCCTCAATATCCAAAAAAACTGCTGCAGAATTTTGATTTTGAACATCGAGTTTTCCTAATTCGATTATACAAGTAACTTAATTTTTAGAAATGAAATATGTATACCTGGAATAAGCTGTAAACCAATAACTAGTCAAAATTTATGAATATTTTTCTACCTAAATATACCAAGTTCAACATACTTATATTCATAAATAAAAGATGTTATTAAAGGACAGAAAAATTTCGACACTGGCGGGGTTCGAACCCGCGACCTTCGGGTATACGCCCCCGTCGCTCTGCCAACTGAGCTACAGTGTCAGTTGGCATCCAGCGCGAAATTTCTCTATCCTTTGTTTCTTTTTTACACGTTCAAGTAGTGTTTGCGTTTCCTACCTCCGAATTTTAACTAATTCGGACGGCCACTTGTCTACCTTTTCAGATAGAATGCAAATGTTGGAAACGCCTAACTATCACATAATTTAATGTTTTTTGACATGAATTCCTCATGTGGGGATTATTACTCATAAATAAAAGATGTTATTAAAGGACAGAAAAATTTCGACACTGGCGGGGTTCGAACCCCGCCAGTGTCGAAATTTTTCTGTCCTTTAATAACATCTTTTATTTATGAGTAATAATCCCCACATGAGGAATTCATGTCAAAAAACATTAAAATACTTATATTCGGTAAAATGACTAAATTCCTAAGTAACGAACGAACCTAAATTGAATCTGATTTCAATTTCTCTAAATGGTTTCATTTGCGCGAGTTCCGAACGAAACAAGAAACAATGTGGAACCATATTTCCAGAAACTTCGTTACATTTGTTGAACATTTTGACTTTCTTATTTGGATGTACAATATTGTTTGTGGTTTTCATCAGAACTTATATTTTCTGTTTATAAAACTATAAAATAGACACTCATAATTAAATTAGACAAACCCCGACCAACCATTAGATATTATTCGTGAATATTTTATTATACAATCTAATGTTTATGTCGATGACTCTGTGAAGTTAGGATATCCACATGGCTGTATTAGTTATGTGACAAAGTGTTAGTTTAAAGAAAAGATAGCAAAAAGGCCTTTTATGTTTATGTACCAAGATAGTACTATCACAAATCAAACATACATACATATTTTCAAGTGTTTCACAATTAGAACTTCTTCGGTCACCTTTAAAAGTTGAGTTGAGAAAATATTGTATAATAAAAGATGGTTGTTGATGGCTCTCTAGCTACACGGCCCGACAATCATTTAAAAGGCTCTGTAAAAAGGCTTAATAAAATCCAATCCGTACTATTAATACAATCAGTCATTTTAAAGACACCCTCGAAAAGGGATGGGTTGTGCTATTTAAGTTAATACAGCACAGCTAAGTATTGGGAGTAATAAATCAAATAACGAACAAGGATATTATTTTGTCCCCTTTGAGGTGGAGACTTTGGGGCCTTGGGGTCCGGAATCACGTGGTTTATATAAAGCAACTGGGAACCCAAAGGCAGGCTTTAGGAGTGGTTTTTAGGCGATGCGGTAGGAGACCTATCACTAAAAACCTTTGTTTTACAGTCTTTTCCCCACACAACATACCAAAATGACTAATGAATTTCTTATTCAGAAGCACTGGCTATCCCTCTAGGGATTTAAAGCGGGATTTCTTACCTTGGACAAAGACTTAGTATTGCTATACAACGCGGCAATGCTTCCAGCGTCCTAGGTACCCTTCCCCGAGAAGAGGAGCTGGAAGATGTTTTTAGATTTTAAGTTTTTAGGTATCTATTTTAATTATGTAAATAAGTGTTATACTTTGTTTTAATTAATATATATTTCTTTTTGTAGCTGATGTATATAACTAAGTAGATTTTAATTTAATGCCTTTTGTCTTCTGTATATAACAAACAAATAAAAGTAATTTTACCATAATGAAAATGAAACCAATCTTATATTAATTTACAACAAATAACGAACATATTAGTTTCTTACATGCCCCTTAGATCTAAAGCTTATGATGCAATTAACTTATGTAGAAAATAAAGTTTTTCTTTTTTTAATTAAGATAATCTATTGTGTTCCATTCAGTGAAATTCGTTTACAAATGACTTTGGGATATCGACTCATTGAAATTAAGAAGAATAAATCGTTGTATTGGCAATTTGCCAAACAGATGTATTTGTGTTGGAGCTAAACAGTGATATATGAAACTTGTGAAATTCAGGTCAAATCTTTTCTATCACATTATATTAAACGTTTTATAAATCATTCACGCTGAAATAATTATTATATTAAGGGTAATCAGTTCTTTAATAATAATTTAGAAGGAAAATACTAACGAATTTAGCTGATGGGTTTCTAACCACTTGCTCACCAATTACTTAATAGCCCCAAATCTGTAACTTACGTTTTTCGACACAGCAGGAAAAAGATAGGTTATGTAATTTTAACTACCTAAATATCTTATTGGGAAGGTGCTTCTTATGCAGGAGCCGTGAGTTTAAATACTGTCAGTGCTTAAACCAAGGTGTCTTTGCGTTAGTCATATGTGTGACTAATTTAGTAAAAAAATTACCAGTGATAAAAAATCAGGTTGATGGCTAAGTTATCATTGATGTGCTGTGTAGTGTCGGCTTAGAATAGCACTACCCCATTTCTTCCGGTGGGTGTACGTAAGAGGCGACTGACGGTATTGGGGCTTTTAAGGGATTTTCGGGCGATGAGGTTGGAGACCCATCACCAACAACCTTTATTTTACCATCTTTTCCCCGCTAAACTTTCCATAAGTGGCTGAGGAATTTCTAATTTCTTAGCTCTGGCTACCCCATCTAGGGATTCATAACCGTGAGTATATGTATGTATGTATGTTGTCATTGAATGGTGATTTTGCACTTGATTACACTTTCCATGCTAACATAAATTTTACCAAGTTAAGTTTATACCACATCTGAATCAAATTTATATGAACAGTAGTTGTGGTTAAGTAATCATTAGGCCAATTAAATTAATTATAAGCAAGGTTATTGTAAAATTTTTAATTTTGGTTAATATAAACTCTCGCTTAACCTTTAAAAATATCATTTAAAATTTTAAGGTGGCACAAGAGGCCCTCATTATTAGAAACACAATACTTTCGAGCATATTGTCATAAACGAAGAAAAAACTGTAAAATAGAAACGCATTCTTAAAAGTACCTGGTAGGGTTAATATAAATTCATGCTTCATCAATCATTCCCAGTTATAGACCAGCTTTATATCTACAACCATAATATAAGAATGTATTGAGAATGTGAAAAGGTAATCAAAAGGGTCGTCTTCTGAGCATAATCTCGCTGAGTGTCATGCTAATAGTTTTGAAAGGGACGGGGCTAGAACTCGCAAATCATTCCTCTGAGATACCAACATGGCCGCAGATTTGGCTAGACATTGGCTAAAACATCGTGTTTGCAATGTGTACCACTGCGTGGGTCCGGTTGGAAATAATTTTGTTTAGTTAGTGGTCAGAGCATTGGAATCGTATTGTGCGTGGTCTTGTATGTATTTATAATGTAATTTATATACATATACAATACACGGCTATAACTTCTTAGAAGGGGTAGCCAGAGCTAAGAAATTAGAAATTCCTCAGCCACTATTGGAACTTAAGTGGGGAAAAGATGGTAAAATAAAGGTTGTTGGTGGTGTGTGTTTAACCGCATCGCGTTGCTCTTACGTGCACCCACGGGAAGAAACGGGGTAGTGCTATTCTAAGCCGACACTACACACCTTTTTTTATCATAATGTAACACATTGTCTTCTTTTGTGCACATTAATTTTAACTCGGTTGTGTGCGTGTCACTAACTTTATTGTATTGATTAATGTTTTAATACCAACTCAATACGTAACTGATGATTAGTCTAAGCTAAGAAATGATCAAAGCTCAAATTTGTAGACTATTAAATTCGAGACTGCGTAGTCTAGACGGTTATAGACCAAACCATAGTTTGTGTAACATATTTGAGAGACTGTTAATTAAAATGTCGGCGCCGAACTAATGTACCAAATATTAAGATTATCAAACAGTATCAGATCAAAGTTGTGATGTAAGAATTTTCGGCGCCAAACTTGAGTCGGACTTAATAGATGACTGTTTGCGAGTGTGTTTGTAGTCGAATGTGTCATTAATTTCAAGAAGAAAGAAAGAATGATAGTTTTATTCGATGCACAAGATCTTAAGTACACGTTTATTGTTAGTATAAACTTATAAAAAGTACCTAAATACTTAAATTAATCACTAATTTTTTGATCCAATAAAATAATTCAAAGTTTACCAACATCATTTCGTAGATGTCAAGATCTAGAAAAACATTTTTTTCGGACATTTGCACCTTGACATTTTGATTGAAAGAATTGATTACCTATGATATATCAGTAAACTATTGTAGTGAAATCCTCTACAATGGCTAACTAGGCTATTGCCAAAAATATTTCCCACTAATTTCAAAAATCAATATTATCTTTTCTCCCTTTTAAGTAGTGAGATTTAAAACGACAGTCTCCAAATAACTGAATGAATGACGTGTTTTTATTCCGTTCTTATTTATCTTTACTTAGGTGTAGATTCGTAGGCAGTTGTTTTGTTGAACAACTTGCCAAGCAAAGCCTCTAAGCTGGGGTACACTCTTGTGGTTTCCTTTTCTCACTACAACATCAAACGAGCTGATTGTT
This sequence comes from Bedellia somnulentella, assembly GCA_963576735.1. Taxonomy (NCBI): domain Eukaryota; kingdom Metazoa; phylum Arthropoda; class Insecta; order Lepidoptera; family Bedelliidae; genus Bedellia; species Bedellia somnulentella. Next base: position 3,141,778 of record OY755174.1, read on the forward strand.
TGAAGTGTTCACTCCAATAATTTTCTGTTTTCTGGCGTAAGTTATGTGTATATTAGCAGTTTTTGTCTGCTTGAAGTTTAAGTAGTTCATAAAGGCAAAGTTTAATTAACAAGCATACACTTCATATATATAATAATCGGGATTCACCAATGAATTTTTTACACTATTAAATAGTATAGTCTTATAAAATTACCTGTTCATTTCATGTTTTATGCATACGATACCAAGAAATATTAAAAAAATGTAAAAAAAGGCATATTTACAGTACAAATTTGAACAGGGGTTCCCAAACTAGGCAAGCCTGTATTTTGGGAAATCAGTTGACAGTTATTGTTATATTTACAATGTTGAATTTGATTACAAAAATAGATGAAATACTACAACATATAAATTTATAAATGCGAATAACACTAACAGAATGATCACAAAATTTCAGAAACTACTACTACTGCAAATTTGTCATTTGCCAGGTAGGTTTCTTATGGAGTGCAAACATCCTCTAAGAATCAATTTCATGAAACCCTACAACGAAGGGGTAAGACATTACATTAGCCATACGAATCATTTTAAATTGTGACCAGTTACGCTTTCAGCCAACAAACAAGAATTTCATTATCATAATAAAATTTGCTTTTATAATTAAAAAAAGTTCATTTTTTTATGATCTTTGCGTATGGAGAACTTTTGTCTTTTAAGAGCCGGCAATAGCATTTATTTAATCATAATAAATCTGTTATTAAACATATTTTTTATCCTTAATGGTAATACTAAAGGAAAAATGTACATTAGACTTTATCAGTTAATTTAAGTCCATTGGAAAAGCAATAACGAATAACTAAAGCAAGCGCTTTTATCTTGAAAGTAATAATTTAGTTGTAATTTGCATCCTTTTTTCAGAAGCACTGTAAAAAGCCTGTTTCCAACACTTCAGCACTATTTAGTCGCGTCGCGGTAAATTTACAGCCTTTTTTAATGAGATACTGCGAAATTCAGCTAGCAGAAGATTCATCGTCGTGAAAATTTAGTATTCTCAAATTTTATTACATTTATAATTTTCTGAATAAATATATCACAGTTTCGTGAAATAAAACTTTACAGTATAATATTATTTTCAAGTAGTTTGAAAGTTAATGTCTTTATTCAAATATTACAACCATTATAATTTAAGCAATAAAAATTACAAGGAAGTACTTTAGGCTATGTTAACAGGATGTTGATTGAGTTTTGTTTTCTTATAGCATTAATTTTAGATAAAACACTTAAAATTTAATTAATAAATCAATAGTTATTACCAGATTTTTAATTTTTAATGCAGTCTTCCAGTACCATAGTTTTGATTTCTAATTTATATATTTAAATTTTATCATTTAAAATTACTTTTAGGATAAAATAAAAGCTAGCCGATTGTTGTTTCTTAAAACCCATGAATTCCTAAAAACTTTTGAGAACTTTATCACCTCCAATTAAACATGAAATACCAAATAAATTAAATAAAGCTTACCAATATTCACAAAATATTTGTATTTAAGTGATATTGTCTGGTTTTACCAGCATTTTCCAACATCTTTATAAACTATACAATAATAAAAAGACGCCCAAAAGACAAATAATAAGGAAAACACCATCGAAAATATACAGAATATAAATGGTCCGAATCCGTACCCAAACATCTTTTTGTTAAATTAAAATCTGTTGTTGATCTGGACCCTACTAGCTTGTCGTAGGAAAACAAATCACAAATTGAATTTCACAAGTCTCTTTCCGAAGGGGTAACCGATTTATTTCTCCGGAACCACTTAACCAAATATTTTGCAATTTGGCAATTCTTATGAAAAAAGCTACAACTTTTAGAGCCTTTTAAATATCATTCGAAACGCCAAATGGAGTCACGGTTTATATTTATATTCATTTTATATCTATACCAAATGAAAAGGTGTAATGATAGTATTTTGATTGGAAATATTTCATACGATAAGGAGATACATAGGTATTGACAGGAATATTTTAGATATCGAAGAGAACTATCACGAGGTACTGTAATGCTGTAATGATTGGGTGATCTTGATGTCACATAATTTTATAAAATCGAAGACTTAAAGTTTTCTTTTTATAATATTGAAACAAAATGAAATAAAATTTAATTAAATATTATAAAAAAAAATATATGGTGTGGCCTGTTTATGTGAGCCGCAATTCCACAAGGGCTACTGTAAGAGAATTGATCTCAGTTTTGATACCCTTTTTAATCATTTTCCTATGTAATAAAGTTTATGTCAAATCTGACATAATTCATAGTGCACACAAAAACAGTTTAAATAAAAATTATGTATAAAAAACTGTGAACATTGAGTGCAATGGCATTACAGTTGACTAGGCCCAGTTGGCTAGTAGGTGTGTTAACCGCGAGAGAAAACATTGTGAGGTAATTTTATAGAGTTATTCTTAGCCATGTATCATCCATTATCCTAGTTTTGATAAAATTACAGAAAGCAGTGCCTCTGCCGCACCATCTCAAATATACCAGTTTATGAGCAATATAGTATATGACTTGGCTAACCTCTCAGGTTTCATTTACATTCTGTATTGATAAATTGGCGAAGATAGTCTCTGCCTACCCCAACTAAATAAATAAAATATTTAAGGTAAATATTTAAGTTTGGTATGTGCCCATACGAGGGGTATGCCAAAAGAAACTAGATACTCAAAAATTATAAAATTTATTCATAATTACAAGTATCTATCTTTTCAAAGTATTCACCCTGAGCACGTATACACTTTTCCATACGTCTGAACCAAATGGAAAATACCTGTGACCTCTCTTTTTTAGATACCTCAGAAATCTTGAAATTAAAAGCAACCAGCGCATCTTCTTTGCTTTCAAACCACTTCCACTTTAGTTTTTCTTTGATTTTTTTTTTGAAACAAGTAAAAATCACAAGGCGCTAGGTCAGGGGAATATGGCGGGTGAGAGAGAATTGACACATTTTTCGAGTTGAAAAGTCTAGTGATCTGGCAGACGTGTGCGGCGCGGCATTGTCGTGGTGCCAGAGAAGGTGCCGGATTCCTGACTTCGGTCGCTTGTCACACCAAGCTGATATTACTGTTGGAGCACAAACTGTCACATACCATTTGGAGTTCACCGTTCTTTCATTATCTAGCACAACAGTAGCAATATGACCCGTTTAGCAGAAAAACGAGGCTACCATTTGTTTCTGTGTGCTTCATGCACGGCGACATTTCGTTGGAGTTGGTTCGTCTTCAAAGCACCATACAGTCGACTGTCACTTTGATTCGGGATCATAGTTATACAGCCATGTTTTGGCACCAGTCAGTATATCATATACGTTTTTTTTCTCGCCTCCGTTTAATTTATCTATCATGAATAGGCACCAATCCACCCGACGGTCTTTCTGCTCATCGGTATGTTTGTGCGGCACCCATCTCGAACAACGTTTACGGAGAGAAAGGTGGTCGTGAATTATGGTTTGCATTGCTGCTGATCCAATTCCTAGTTTTCGCTCTAGCTCTACATATGTCATTTGTCGGTTTTCGCGAATAAGTTTTTCGACTGCACGAACGTTTTCTTGCGTGACCGCGGTTGGCGGCCGTCCTGTCTTCGCTTCATCTTCGAGACATCCCCGTCCTCTTTTAAATTCAGCAAACCACTTAATTACTGTTGCTCGGGAACAAGCAGACTCACCAAAAGTAGAAACCAAAAGTTCAAAACATTCTTGAGGCTTTATACCTTTTTTAAAGTCATAATGAATCATAGCACGAAAATCACGTCGACTGAGCTCCATTGTTGCAGGTGAATTCCAGCCAGATTCTCGGAAAAATAATGCTCATTCAAATAAAAAATTAATAAAAGAAGTGTGTTCTATATTCAAATATGTCAATATAAAACCAGCCTATAAGATGGTGTATAGCTTGCCAGTGTCAATTAAATGAGAAAAGAGTATCTAACTTCTTTTGGCATGCCCCTCGTATCTATGTTTGTACAAAGGATATATACATATTATACACTGTGATTCAGAAAGCCATTTTGATGAAGAGATAGTCATGCAACCATATTATAAATATATGAAACCCAGACAGCTCGGAAAATTAAATTACGGTTGCTGATTAAGTTAAGTTTTTAGGTAAGGACTTTCAATTTGAATCTGCAGCGCTTCGGAAAAAATTGCTACTGACTTAACTAGAACTTAGAAACAAATTATTCCCATTAAATTAAAATTGTTTGAACTTTAAATCTTCCTGTTAGCTTCCTCCATCGTAAATATGTTAAAATCTTTAAAAATACGAAGAGGATTTTTTTATTTAATAAGGAGCTAGCCAGGAAAGGTGTCTTTATGGTGTAGGCTTATAGGTATCGTTTGAAGGAAGTATGGTACTTTTAAGTGATCAATTACCTGCACTTTTACATAACATAATTCTACTTTTGAAGTACAAAAAGTCTAAAAAAATTGTTGATGTATGTATAATATTCTAATATACGATAACTGAATAATAATAATAATGAGTATCATCATATAAAATCATACCGAAGTGAATCCCTGCCTACTTTTTTTGTAATTATGGCCGTAACAGTAAATGTTTTAATTGAAAATGGTTTCAAAAAACCTAAAAGTTTATCAAACATGAACAAAGGTTTCATTTAGAATAAATTGTAACACAAAACGCACATTAATAACTTTGTTAAATTAACGAGCACATTTCTCAAAAAGAGCTTTTTGAAAAGTTCATGGTAAGGGTCACAAACGCCTTTGAAGCCGACCAACTTTACGTAAGCTTTCGCGTAACCCTTGGAGAGGGACCAAAAGAATGCCAAAGCTTACCGCATACATATTTATGTATAGAAAAACTTAAAGTTTTGTTTTCGTTGGACCTGCAATTTCATCGGCTAAGCGTCTAGATTTAGAAATAAATTTAGCTGCCTAAACTTTTACGTCTAACTGTATTCCTATTAGGAATAGCTTATTTACTTATATAATGTTGGCAAACAAATATTTTTTGACGACTCTTACGCTGTTCCGAGTTGAATGTAATATTGATTATATTATTGAACAGTTATTGTAATACCTGTGTAGTGGCTTATAAACACATTAAACAAACTCTTAGGTGTCTTAGAGGCAACTAAGGATTGTTTTCCCTCACCTTTAACAACCATGATAAACTAACCACACACATGACTTTAGAAAAGCCTCACTTACGATTACTCCCGTGCCTTTGTACTTTGTCCTATAAAAATAAAATGTCGCTACCCCTTTCTAACCACGGGTGTCGTAAAAGGCGACTAAGGGTATGGGGCTTTTCTTTAAGTGGTACCAACGATACTTTATTTCAAACATCTTGTCCCCTATCAACTTCCAAATGTGGCTGAGGAGATTATAGCTCTGACGCTCTGGCTACCCCTTTTTAGTATTTTTGTCCGTGAGTATATCTATTTATGTATGTATGTACGAATACGTCTGACTTAGGATTCGAACCCACCCTCCTCTGAGCTACCACTTATTCATGATCATCCCAAGCAAAACTGTGATTATGTTCTGACCATCCCAACTAAAACTTGTTTACTACAGGTGTCGTGGATCCGCCACCGCGACCTCCACATCCTGACGGTCGGCGGCTACACGTACACCTCGGACCAGCGGTTCCAGGCCACGCACTCGCCGCTGTCCGACGACTGGACGCTGCACATCAAGTGGGCGCAGCAGAGAGACGCCGGGGTGTACGAATGCCAGGTGTCCACGCAGCCGGTGCGGTCGTTCTTTGTGTCACTGCATGTTGTTGGTGAGTTTTTTTATCTATACTTACATAGATGTAATAATAAAAAACCGTAGATAAGTCATCCACGCTCATAAGTGGCACTTAAATAACAGGCTAAATGGCTCATCTGACTTCAGTCGCGCACTAGCTGCCGTCGCAATCGTCACCTATTTTGGCATGTTTGTTTATCAAAATAATCCAGAATGCTGTCGTGTGTGATGAGATTTTGCACAAACTATAGTAGAAAAACTACTGAAATGATGAGATTACTTATCATTCGTAAGTATTATAAATTTACATCATTTTAATTATAATTTATAATAAATCGTGTATATAGGTCTTAATTATTCTTTGTCAAACGGTCGTCTTAGTGTCATATTTCACGACGGTACAGAGAAAATATGTTTATCTCTTTTTAGCGCTTGCTTTAAGATTTGCTATCTCGCCTACATTTCAAATGTATTTCTTAGTGTGTTGTTTGGATATATTTCTAGTGGTGTGCGTTCATCTGCCGCAATCGGTGCCACTCGCAAGCGCCGGGTTCCTCGTAAATGACCTATCTAACGTTTTTTAATCCATGTATACTTAGGAATTGTAGGATAGGCAGAGTTGCATATTTTAGCGTGTGCTGCGGTTCATAAAGTAGTTAGGATTGTTGTTGTGGAAAATTGGGACGGACTACTTGTTCAAAAAGTAAAGTTTTAAGTTATTGAAGATGCATTTGTAGGTCAATATATGCTCAATTAGTGATTAAATTTCACACTGTTAAAACATAAGGCTAACATCTTGTATGGAGAGTTTAGAAGAGCGAAAAAGTATATGTCTACAAACTACAACTACGTAACAAAATCAGTTAAATGACTTAAATTCGATTTTATAAATACTCGCACATAATAGTGTAAAAAAGAACCCAGTATCGTCACAACCAAGTATTTTTAGTTGATACCCGTGCGTGGTCGTATGCTTCATGTTTTTAGGTCAAAGGTCTATAAACTACAATGGAGTTATAAACAATTATTACAATGAAGAAACTAAACTACATCAATAAATACGCGCAATATTTTTTTGTCATTTAACTTATTTTTTATTATTTAAATAACTGTATCCTTTGCGCATTTCTATTTATTTAATACATAACATTATAAACATATTTAGCAATTTTCAAAGATCATTAACTAACACATAAAATGTGCTTTAAAATACTAGAAAAACCAGATAAAATATATTATGCATACATAAAGTAATAATTCGCAGGGTTGCTACCCAGTAACTTTACAGAATGTCAGCATAAAATGTCAATATAGATTTTATAGTTAAATGACGAGCCATAGAATTATGCCACTGAATTAGATACATCTGAATTCTGATGATAATCTTTTCAAAAATGAAATTCTATCAACTGGTTTCCAATGTAGTAAACTTAACATATAAATACTTCAACTAATAGTTCAGCAGAAAATTATAGTCAGAACTGTATTTAAATATTCGTAATATATGAAGTAAATCGTATTTCACCAGCGTTAAATTTGTTTACCGTATATAAATGACTGACGAGAGGTTTCCAAGAGCAACACAAAGTAATTGATCACTAATGTCTGCCTACCCTAATACTAATTAATGGCTAGAACTTATGTATTTATGCATTTTTTATCCAAACCTATTTTGTATCACTTAATTTACAAAAGTCGAAGGACAGGCCACCCCTGGGCCGTGGAATATAATTCCAACTTCGTTACGTTAAAAGCACTGCTCGTAATAGCATTATCTGTTACAACATTTAAACTCATATCACTTTATCTTGTTACATTCAATTTATTTTGTATTTTCGGATGAGAATAGCACTACCTCATGGATGTTGTTTGATTTGAATAAACCCATTGTGATTTTAGGCGTTATGGTACTTTTGTTTTCCCTTTTTTTAAACTCTTGACGTTCAAAAGTTGCCAAGAATTAGTTAATGCTTTGTCGGGCTAAATAATATGGCCTATATTGGGATAGCGTATAAAAAAGTACGGCAATAGTCCCGTACCCTACACTTGAATCAATGCGATGTCCTAGGTATTAATCCTTTCCTGGCATTTTCTTAGATATCCTAACTCTTTGATACTCCCGCCACCCTATATTTTTCACTAAAGTGAGTTTTCAAATAAAAAATATAAATATAATTTTAAAATAAAATGTCCCAGTTTATAGCATTGCGAATTCACCAATCAAATAAAAACTATTGAACTATTCGAGCATCGAACTTTAAAATATTGTTTTTTTTTATGTTCAGTGATATTTCATTCGTGTTTGAAACAACAGTTAGCTGCGAATGATAAAAACTCGAATGTCCGATGAAATATTCCCGTTAAATTATTGTGAATCGGTTAAAATTCCATAGTAAGCGAGCATGAAAACATGCGACACGACAATCCATACGACAAAAGCCGCGCGACATTTTAACAATATTATTGGCGCAAACGGACGTGCCTCGAATTAATGCGCGCCTGAAAACACCAATTTGTTGGAAATCCAGACTCTAATGGCGTCCTGCGTAGCTCATCGCGAAATATTTCGAATAGTTTGTACCGTTGTTTGATCGAAAAACTTATGATTTCAGTTGTGTTGCGTTTTTGAAAACTAATACAATGTAACTCTATCACTTAGATAAACACATATACTCACAAAATATTGTCAAATAAAGGTTTTTGTTGATAGGTCTTACAATCACTTAAAATCCCCAAATCCCTATGTCGCCTAAATTATAAATGTTCAATATTTCAATGTTAGTAATATTTTATTTGGTTATGAGTTTTTTTCGTATCAACGAATGTTTTTAGGTGATATTAGTTTGATAACTCCCCTTTCGTAAACACTTAAGTATAATATATGAGCATTGAACACTTTTTTGTGTAATTGGGCTCTCGTTCAGATTGGCACTGTTTCAACAACCGAACTTGGAGACGCTCTCTTCATTAGAAAATTGCAATTCGGAAAGCAAATAAAACCACACACTTCAAGCATGTGCAATCATGTATAAGTGGCGGAGACGGAAATTCGTTAAAACCTTTGTTGGAATTGTCGAAAACGCGTGCAGGGAATATTTTTATACTCCAAAGAATTTTATAATATTTTTTTCTATTTTTCATTTGTTTAATACTTGAATTGTTATACTTATAGTAAAAGAAGAATTCAACATTTCTTTGATACTTTTTATATTTACCTGTATTATAAAAAATATTTTAAAAGAAACATTGTAACTAATACAAAAATCGTGTTGTAACTTTTGAGACCAAGAGCAACAAGAAATCGGCTATAGGCCTGCCCGTATGATTCGGCAAAATCAAAATACAATAAAAAAGTGGTTTACGATTAAGTCTCATATCTCATAATCCTTTATTGTTTATGTTTTTTTTATTATTTTTTGTTAATTATCTGAATTATTTGACAGATTGCAACGACGTGTACCAACGAATGTTTTCGGATGACACAGGTTTGTTTCGTGTGTGTGTCTGCCCACCCTTTCCTCAAAAACTCCTCTGCTGACAGAGCTTGAGACTCTTTATTAACATGCTCGAATCATTTAGGACCGAATACAAACGGTTTCCGTGATTTATTTAATTTTTTTTTGCATCGCTATTGTTTTTGCTGTTAATGTATTCTGCTGACAGATTTATAAGTTAGGTGAGTTTTGTGTTTGTTTTATTAATATATTAAGTTTACTCTTAATACAAAATTACTGTTTATTAGATAAATCTACAATTAATTATTTCTAATGTGAAGGACACTATGATTTTTGAGCCAGTTGAGTGATTGGGAAATGTTTCTAGAAATGCAGGATCATCAATTATTATCATCTCTTAATCCTTAAACACTAAATAAAGATTCATTCATGTTTTATCTTATCATACCTATGTCACATTTGTCAGGAAAAATCGTAAAAAAAGTAATAAAGTTTTAAAAGTTTTCGATAGTTAATGTTTTCCGTGTGTATATTTGCTATTCAGTTTCAAGCTAAACATTAAGTACCTCTTAATAATTATACCTTATTATGTTCCATGATGCGAGACTCGAGAATAAAAGAGAATAAACTGAGATGTCTGTCGATGAAAGTAAGGCTTTAAGGAATAAAAAAAACAATAATGGCAAAAATTGTTGGAACCCGTCACAAAAGATCCTTAATTTTAAGGTATTTTTCCTTTAATGCCACTAAAACTGACTGAGAATAATTCGAAATCTCGTCCTAAAATGACTCTAGACTAGTCTAAGGATCAAAACAATATGTATTTTATAATGTTTCTTTACCGTAGGAAGGACTTAGAAAGAAATAATGAAAAACACATACATATAAAAATATGGCTAAGTGGGAGTCGGCTCGCCCGTGAAGGCTTCCGTATTAGCAAGAATACGTAACTGAAATTATATATCGCATTAAAATGCTCTTTTGAGAAATAAATGATCTAAAACTGGGTTAAAATTAAAACAGTGTTAGTTATCTATCTATGTATGGATGGGCTTCAATATTTTAAAATTTTGAGTATATAATAGTAATAATCCCCACATGAGGTTTTCATGAACAAAAAGATTTAAATTATGTGATAGTTAGGCGTTTTCAACATTTGCATTCTATCTGAAAAGGTAGACAAGTGGCCTTCCGAATTAGTAAAAAATTCGGAGGTAGGAAACGCAAACACTACTTAAACGTATTTTCTAAGATTTTCACGATTGCACATTATAATTGAAACAACTTTTGATTTTCGGATATTTTAATCGCGTATTATTACATTATTTTTAAAGCCCGACGTTTCGAAAACTTTTCAAAAAAGAAAACTTTTCGAAAAGTCTTCCCGTGACCATGATAACTGAAAAGTTTTCGAAACGTCGGGCTTTAAAAATAATGTAATAATACGCGATTAAAATATCCGAAAATCAAAAGTTGTTTCAATTACTACTTAAACGTGTAAAAGAAATAAAGGATAGAAGAATTTCGCGCTGGCAGCCATTGACACGGTAGCTCAATTGGCAAAGCGACGGGGGCGTATACCCGAGGTCGCGGGTTCGATTCCCGCCTGTGTCGAAATTTTTCTTTCCTTTATTTATTCTTTATTTATTAGTATATAATACGAGTAAATGAAAAGACATCGGAACCTTTATGACCCGCTTTACGAAATTCAGCAAACAATAACAGCAAATTATAATGAAACTTATATTAGTTTGAAGATAACCTCGCATAAGATAAATCTGTGTAGTTTTGTAAATAAAGTCATGGGAATTTAGAGATACTAACAATATCTCTATAAAAGGTTTTAAGGTACTGTGATTAACACCTTAGGAATTTCTATTCTGATTCCTATACCCCACAATGATGCACTTTAAACAAGTTTATGTAGTCGTCTCCATTATGTAATATAAGTTAGCTGTAAGATTAATTTCCTTGCGTTTTGTTATTCAAGTGTGTTGTATATGTAGATATTTTGCAGCTATATAAGCATAAGAAAATATTTCTATCTTTCCAAACGAGTAGCTTCATGAAATTTTATTAAACCAGCACAAATAAAAAAACAATAAATATGAAAACTAGCAACTCCACACAACATGTATTCCAAAACAAATATATGAAAACCATTCCAGGAGCGTTTCATATCTCGCAAAATGTAGCAACCAGTTCGTCAAGTTAGCAATTAGTTCAACATGCAAGTACTACCGCGGCGAATGCTAAATGCAGGTCTCTGGAGATGGAAGTATCAAGATGAGAAGTTCACCTGCAATCTGGGAATCCGAGAATTTCCCTGTTATTTCAGATGTTGTGTGTTATTATACTAACATTGCATGATGCCTTCAATGCTACTACCTACGTTAGAAATGAAACGCGTTGAAAATTTGAAACATACAAAGATTTGCTATGTTAATTCCGAAATGGTTTAAGGCTGTAATAGCTGGATTAATTTATAACAATGCCACCCATTAGCTTAAATACATACATACATACATATACTCACGGCTATAAATCTCTTAACGGGGTAGCCAGAGCTTTGGAATGAGAAATTCCTCAGCCATTTTTAGAAGTTGATTGGGGAAAAGATGGTAATAATAAATGTTTTTGGTGACGGGTCTCCAACCACATCGCCCAAAAATCACTTAAAAAGCCTCTATCCCTTAGTCACCTCTTACGATCACCCACGGGTAGAAATGGGGTAGTATTATTCTAAGCCGACACTACAAGGCTTCCATTAGCTTAAAAACCTAAGGATATATAGTTACGGGTTTATCCTACTAAATGATGGTTATTTATCATACAGATGTTGTATAACCAAATATATATTTTTTATAATCGCACAAAATACATTAAAACCCCACTTATATATTTCTCTATTCACATATTATTATGTATGCCACACTTTTATCACAGGCAAAGTAAGAAAAGACTTGGATTCCGACAAAATCTCCGTGATGAGTAAACTAACCGCTTCTTAAAGCTAATCTGTTATTGCTAAGTAACCTTCAAATGCTCCCATGAGAAAATACAGTATACTTTCTTCAGAAGTTTTGTAATCACGAATAAAGCTATCGTCGTTTTCTGAGAAAAAAATACAATAAAATTAACTTTATACGATCTAGAAGACGTTTCTTTAACAAATTAATGGATCCTCGCTTAAGTTCAGCTACAAGATATAGGGATAATTCTTAAATGTACTCATTACAAGTTTAAAGATATTGTAAAAGCAATAATTACCTAATGGCCATTAAGATAAAGTCGAATCTTGGTTGTATTGCTCCAAAAGCGCCTTTAATATCAAAATGGACGGCGTTCAATTAACGGGATTTATTTTATTAAGGGAAATATTTCAGAAAACGTCCTCTGAAGTGTTTATTTTTCAACCTTATTTTGATATCGGTAAAGTACAAAATGGAATGGCAAATACTTAGTCTCGCGTTAATAAAATAGATTAGGAATATTAATGAATATTTATTTTTCAATTAATAGGTAGCAGAGAGGAAATATTTTTGAGCTATGATAGCCAATTAATAATTGCCAGATATTCTAGGGCATATAACTTGACAATTTATTGGGAACTCTATTTACATAATATATTTCCAAAAAATAGAGAGTGAGCTTAAAAAGGCAGGCGTCCGTAGTATGAAGAAGAAAAGAGCTGAAAAGATTGATGGATGTAAAAGGAACTAAAGAGGTTTGGCAGGATCGTAAAAAGTGGCGATCGATAGTCTCTGCCTACCCCAATGGGAACTGATGCAGTGAGTAAATGTATTGTATGTATTTACAATAAACAAAATTATAGTCTACTTTTTTAGGGTTTAGTAGCCATATGGCAAAAATATAGCAACCGTGATAGCGCAGTGGGTAGAACACTCGGTTATCGTGCAAACGACTAGTGTTCAAATCCTGGGTCGGGCCTACACCAATTTGTCTTTTCTAAAGACATATGTGTGGTTAATTTATCATGGTTGTTAACGGTGAGGGAAAACATCGTGAGAAAACCCACATGGCTGAGTTGTACTAAGTCATGTGACAGTGTATTCGTATAAAACGGCGATAGGCCTGCCCCCTATCACGTGAGTACACTGTCCATGCAAAACGTGGGTACTCTGAACACCAGGTGACAAAGTCACGTGATGTTCAGAAGTATTAGTACCTCTGCCAACCCCTTCGGGGATATTCGGCGTGAACGTTTATGTTATGTTATGTTTATGTTTATGGCAAAAAGTAAACCCTTATAGTTTAGTCATGCTTGTCTCTCAACCCGTGTGTCAGAGTCATACATTTCCAAAACTATTTAACCCGTACATGTGGGAGCCTATAGTTTTCTAACTAGATCGCCCAACAATATCTCAAAAGCCTCATCATTCTCTAAGTCACCTCGTAAGTACAATACAAATGTTAATAATTTTACTCTTAAGTGCCTCCAGGAATTTGTATTAATTAACTAGGCCGTGTAGTGCTGGCTTAGAAGGTCTTTACCCCTTACTACCCACGGGTGCCGTTAGAGGCGACTAAGGATACCCATATCCTTAATAATATGGGTATCCTTAGCCCCAGCTTTTTATGTAATTTTTGGGCGATGCGGTTGGAAACCCATCGCTAACGACATTTTATTTCTACCATCTGGTTCCCTACCAAATTCCAAATGTGGCCAAAGAGTTTCCAGCTCTGAAGCTCTAGCTACCCCTTTTTGGGATGTATGACCGTGAGAAGTAGTATGTATGTACCTATGTATTGTACGTGATCACACCGTTGCGTTGCCCATACTTCTCATTGTCTTAACGCATGCAGCCAATAGCTCACATACTTTCCAACACTCACGATCGATCTGACCGAAGATTACCATCTTAATAGAAAATGCCATCAGTATAACCAACGTGCCTAAAGGCGCTGTCGATATTATCACATGCGCTAGATTGCAATATCAATCATTTACAATTGTTTAATAATAACTAATATAAGCATTAATTATCTACATATCTTCCTCATTATTCCTTATTTAAAGTATTGTTCTATCCCTAACAGCTAAAGCTTTTTTTGTGTATAATCTAAACTTTAAAAGTTTTAAAATGATAGATGATAGATGATACTAGGAAATATTAATTGATATCCTTTATTTTATCCGACTGTTTTTTTTGCATATAATTTTATTGTAATACGACAAACAATTTTCTACAGTTACTTTTAAACACGAAAAACACAAAACAGTACTTGTTTAAATATCTTAATATAATTTTTCAAGTCAACATCATACACAAGAGGCTGAAATTAATTCTAGATCTTGCGCTACTTATGCTAAGCGGCCAGTTGGCAGGCAAGACAGGGATGCCATAAGCAAATGCCTAAAACTAGCCTCAGGTTGGCAGGAATGCGCTACATTGCTCCGGCCAGCGTACATGTCTTAATATTTAGACGTCGGAGCCACTGGAATTCTGAGCCTGCAATTTCATTATTAAATGGAACAATTAAGTTATTATACAGCTTAATAATAGACATAACAACGTTACGTGTCCCTTAAGTATTTGCAGTACTAGTTGATCTTAATATAACATGACATTTGAAGGTCAGGTGTTGAGAGCACTCGATTTTAAGTCTAATCAATAATTCCACAAAAACAGTAGTAATTCTATCACGATCACATTACTTAATCAATAAGACGCATTTACCTACGCTACGTCCAAAAATGGGCAATTAAATCTAGTTATTTACGGCCATTCACTAATAAATTCAAAATTAGCAAAGATGTTCAAACAAAACATATTTGGTGATGGAATTCGAATCACCCCGGGTTCCAAACTGGCGACGCAAGGCGCGCGTTAACTGAACCAAAATGCCCTACCGCTAAACCACAGAGGCAGTTACACAGTAAAACTTAGTTCATTTGAATACCTTTTGATATCCGACAGTTGAGGTTCATTTCAAACAGACAGTACCGTATTGTGTGCTTAGCATTTTCATCTTGTGTTTTAATTAAAACTGTTGTTAAGAAACGCTGTCTTTCGGTTCAATTAACTGGGTGACTTTTGATTAACTTGCTTAGAAATTTTGTGATGAAATAACTGAATATTGATAAACGGTTGTGAATAATATGGAAAGCTCCAAAAATTTTGAAAGTTGGAAGGATGACTAACACAAAGTTGCACTAGCTTATTGGGTACTGTTATATGATGAATCTGCTAAGTGAGAAAAAGTACCTGTGCCCCTGTGCTATCCCTTAAGATAAGTGCAATCTGAACGCTATACATATAAATTCATTAACAAGATAGGTTATATGTTTGGAAATTCATGGCTAAAAATCAATAGCTAGACGTAGAGCCAGTACCATGTCATAGCCTAAACATAGCATGCCATACAATTACGTAATTATATATAGCTGTATAGTGTCGGTTTCAATAGTATTACAACATTTCTTCCCGTGTTTTTCAGGTTATGCGGTAGAAGACCCATCACTAACTCCCTTTATTTTGCAATCGTTTCCTTACTCAACTTCCAAATTGGCTGAGGAATTTCTTATTCTGCCCTGACTACCCCTTCTAGCTATTCTTAGCCGTCTATGTATGTATTCGAAGACCAGAAATCTGGGAGATCTTATCAAGCGTGAGGTCCATTGGTGCGTAGTTGCCTCCATGGTTAAATTTTTCCTTATGTGAATATAGAGCGTTTTACGAATCGTCCTTTAAAAGATCACTTATATATTTTTCAAGAGCTATGGCAAAAATAAGTAAATCTTGATTTTATAAAGAAGTCACAAAATAAACGGTGCTATAAATTCAACACGTTTCGCACTAAATCACTAGAGATTAATATATCTTGCGACTTTTAAAACTGTAGTTGGTGCATACCTGCTGCACACCAAGTTATTCGCAAGAAACGTTTCCAAACTTTAAAATTCACCTTTCTTCTAGTAAACACTATAAGTTTCCTTTTAGTTTGCAACAAAAATCAACGGAGACAGCTAAAAATAAGATTTCCTAGTGCAGCTTGGAGGTAACGCGTCGGAGAAGCACGCATGGCCCCTTTCAGTGCTGCAGCGCTATATTCAGCGTCAAATAAACAGAATAAAGCGCTGTGCACACTGTTCCTAGGAGATTGTGATTAAAAAGTGGGTCAGATCTCGTTTAGCGCTTTCGTTTTGTTTATTGCCAGCTCTTGTGATACTTCAACTGCCATTGAAAGGTTTCGTACTTAAGGGGACGACGATTCCAAACTTTCTCGTATAAAATATTTTGAAAGCTTTCCTTGCCAAAAATTTCAAGCATTATTTTATTAAACGTTGGTTTACATTTTCACGTAACTTGGTAGTAACTTGTAAAAGTATTTTAAAATTAATTTCTTTATTTTAGTACCCCACCTTTAGTTTAGTTAGTTACCTCACCAATATTCCAATCCAATGTTTTGTGTAACGTGACATTTGAACATAATTTTCATATAAAGTTGTTTAGAACTCTGAAACATAGATAGCATGATTAAATAAATTGTTACTTCCCATATTTATGATACTACAACAATGGTTGTGGATATATTATTAACAATCAATATTATGTCTTTTTTGACAGTTTTCGACATTGTTTTCATGAGTTTTATGCAAAAGTATTAAATATCATAATCATTTGCTTTAATCAAGTAACAAGGGTAATTAAACTAAATAACTAAAAAAAGTTTGCCGTGTAGTGTCGGTTTAGAATAGCACTACCCCATTTCTTCCGGTGGGTGTACGTAAGAGGCGACTAACGGTATGGGGCTATTAAGGGATTTTTGGGCGATGCTGTTGGAGACCCATCACCAACAACCTTTATTTTTACTACCTTTTCCCCACTCAAATTTCCAAAAGTGGCTGAGGAATTACTATTTCTTTAGCTCTGGCTACCCCTTCCTGGGATTTATAGCCGTGAGTATATGTATGTATGTAACTAAAAAAACTAAATTTAAAAAAGTAATCATTGATTCAACAAATTGTCTTCCCATGAATTTAAAAACCGTCGTTGTTATTAATTAAGGAAATCATGAACAGCTCAATGATTAATTTATATATTTTTTCATGTTAACATTTAGCGATGAATCAATGTGTTTTTTTTTTATTTATTATTAGATTTAATATTGTATATCAGCGCTTCCGTAGCCATAAGATTTTAAAAAAAGAGTCGGAATACCAAATAAATAAACAAGCTGCACAATATTTAAAACACCTAAGTAGATTTTATACTTCATTTTAAGAGTAAATAATAATATAAAAAAATGTTTTGTATATTTTAAAAACGTACTTTATATTTAATGAATAGTTAACGTTTCAGTAGCTTCTATTAATATGTTAGTATTATCATTATTAAAGAATATTGACAACAAATATGACTTTAGCCAGAATTAAATAATATTCAATTAAATTTCACTACTGCTGGTCGCATTCAATCAGCAAATATATAAAAGAGCGATGGAATATAATGTTTCCAATTTAATCTCACGTAATGTTTACACTGCGATAAATGAAACAATAATTTTGTTCAAACTTTCCCTTAAATTAATTAAAAATTCATGCTTCTTATTCCATACGCATGCCAATTAAAGAGACACAGGAACGTTACTCATATCCTAACCACAAAGAAAAAGATATATAAATGTGATGCTCAAAGATTTAATTATCAAAAAAATATAGAAGACTCCTATACTTACTTGTGCATTGACGATTACATTATTTTAAAAAAAATCCACGTTTTGAAAACAAAATCTGGTGGCTGTGATTAAGATCGCTATAATTGGTATGTACAAATGTGTCAATCAAAACATTGAAACGAAAAGGGATAGAATATTATTCTGTGAACATAAAAAAGGAGAGCTATGTTTTTAAAATTTATAATGAACATATAAGAGATTAAAAGTTAATTGAAGAGTTCATGTAACTTAGCCTATACTCACGGGTATAATAACCAGAAAGGGGTAGCCGCATCTTCGGAATTAACTAAGTTTCAGTTACTTATAGCAACAGACGGAGATGAAGATAGTAAAAATAAAGTATTGCCGGGGATTGGTCTCCAGTCATATTGGTAAAATATATTTTAATAGGCCCCAATAGCATGCTCTTAGTCAATTTGTACGTCACAGAAGAAACACATAGAATATAGCTATTTTTAAAATAATAAGGAAAAAAGGTAGCGTTGTTGTACAATACCAAACTCAAAGCACAATAAAACATTTACAAATACTATTTCTTGACCCAGAAATATCCAACATAACGATTTCCCACAATTCTGGTGAAGAGACAGTATAGAGAAAGGCAAGCGTATTAATTTCAGCACAGTGCACAAGAAGGGGCAGTGTGCGGGAGTAATATTTTATCAAGTATGTACGGCGCTTTACTTTGAGAAATCTGCTGGGTGGACTTTGCAACTGCGGGAGTCATGCACGCTGTATGTTGCGACCTTTCAAGCATTTGAGCTTCAACTACTAAGAAAACTTCGAAATGTTTGTCAGATCTAAAAATAACTTTAAACGGTACTGAATTTTGCGCTCTTGGATTGTTGTCAAGTAAAAAGTAATTTAAATTGTATGTTTGAAAACACCTTCATAGTTGAAATACAACATAATAGTCGTAGCAAACCCATTTCCAACGACATTTCAATTTTAAGCTGAAAAACGAATTGGATACCTTTTCAAAGTGGATTATCTATTTTACATTTCTACGAAATGGAAACAGTTATCCTTAGTTTTAGAACGTCACAATAAATTTTGTATTTAAGTTCTAGCATTGAAACTCGTATTTTCGCAAAAATATTACCTTTTCTGATTAAGTCGGAAATTATTATTAATGGGCGTGAACGGCGTGAACAAAAATGTTATGTTATGTATATTAATGGGATTATTTCGTCACTTCCTGTATTATTCCTGTTATTGCAAAATCCCTAGAAAATTAGCAAGTTTAATTCATACAAATTTTTGAGAACAAATAAGTTCAATTCATGAAGTTGAAACTTTTATATATTCAATCTGTTCAAGAAACTTCAAAACTGCTACATAAACCTTTTATTGGAAAATAATTTTCTGTTCACCAAAAATCTTTTTAATAAACACCTAAATTTCTAAATGAGCACCTAATCTCAGATTTGATGCACAAATAAGTATTTTTGATGCAACATCAGTTTTTAGTTAGGTTAGGTTAGACTTTATTGATGTATCGTTAAATAATAGCCCTTTTTATTTACAGCTGAAAATTTCAAAAAGAAGTAGCCAGTGCTTCAGAAAATACAATTCCTCAGCCACTTTATAAAGCTTAATGATATAATAATCAAAATAAAGTATCATGGTAGATTAGGTGATTGTAGTGCGATTGTATGCTGATGTGTCAACACAAACCATTCCTTGTTTTTCAATCTTTTAATCCCTAATCAACTTAGAAATCCGAGTAATTATTAATTCTGAACCTTTTTGTATTTTTGTGACTATAAGTAGGTAAATAATAACATTCTTTCCCTTAAAAACTAATATGCACCGAATCGATTAACAAATTAAAATTAAATGAATACATTTTCAACTCAATGAAAAATATTTTCGTTTTATCAGCCCGAGCCGGCAGCGTTTTGCTCGCAAATTAATTCTGACAGATAGGTTCGGTTCAATGGATTTATCGGATAGCATTACACTCTTTTATACTTATGGGCTAAATGAGACAGGGAATGCTCATGTAACAGGATATTCGATCGAAATTACTCGATCAACTCTGTAATAGTTCAATGTGTTTTATTTTCTATTTTTATACATATACAAATACTCACCTATAAATCCCTACGAGAGGTAGCCAGGACTTCAGGATAGACCATTTTTCAGCCCAATAAATAAAGGTTGTCGGTGATTATTCTCCAACCGCATCGCCAAAAATCAATTTAAAAAACCCCAACACTCTTGGTCGCCTCTTACGTACACCCACGGGAAGAAATATGGTCGCCTCTTACGTACACCCACGGGAAGAAATAGGGTAGTGCTATTCTAAGCTATAGCTAATTAATACAATAACTACCTGATAATTATAACTTTATAATATGTTCCAGTAAAATAAGAACCCTTTTCACACAATAACATGATTTCTCTAATGAGAATGAAATTGCTGTATTTGCAACTTAGACTATTACTATCTTGTATCTTCCCGTGGTTTTCATACGAGGCATCTAAGTGTACTGGAATAATTGAATTATTGGTGGGTAATGCGGTCGGAAACCCATTATCACCGATCCTTTATTTCAGCGTCATTATCCCTCTAAACTTCCAATAGTGATTAAGGAATGCTTAATGTTGGAGTTTGGGGACCAAACTGGTAGGCGAATATATAGAAGTAAAAATGCCCAACTTGATGATGTTTACCAAAAAGACTATTATTCACATCACAGGGGCGTATCCAGCCCTCAAAAAAGATTGTGGGCGTAGGCACCTAAAATCTCTTGGCCATAGTGTTAGTATAGTATCATCGTGTTACCAGCAGACCATAAAAGTATGAGGTTGTAGGTCGATTAAGGTTGTGGCTCAAGGTTGTGGGCATGCATGACATAAATTTATTCACTTACTTAATAACTGTTATGGCGATGAGTGTATGTGACATGTACTTATTTTTCAAAACATATATTATTTAGATTTTGTGATTTATTACGACCTACCATGGCCCCACCACCGCGTCGAGCTAACCCTGAATTGTGTTATTGGTCCATAGTCACCAACTGACCTAGCGGTATTCAACTGCGGCACAGAATCACCAAAATTTCACAAATAACCAGATGATTCAGCCTAAAATATCCTACCAAACTGAAATAAAATCTATAAATCTGAGACCTTGGAATCTAAGGCTCTAACCTTAAAACAACGCAAACATTCAAGCTTAACAAATATGAATGCAAAAAGATTTCTTTTCATTTCCAACAACACAAACAATTTGTCATGATGAACGGTGCACAAAACTGTTGCATTGCAACAGTAAGAACAGAGCAGTGGCACATGTGCAGCCGCGGCAGTGAGCTATCTCAGTAATTTATCAGACGGCAGGACGAGTCAGCTCCTGATATATGAGTGTTCATACTTTACCGCGATCGCACTTACTGCCTCGCGTTAGTCTCACACTTTATATGTGTGGCTAACGAATCACAGTTTACTTGCTAAAGTTTATACTGGGAAGGAAGAGTTGGAATCAAAAGGTGTCTTTGCACAAGCAAATATTAGAGTGAAAGCTGCCAGAGAGTTAAATAGTTCTGAAATAAATTCTGCGTCTTTTGATTAAGGGAAATATTTAAAATATTTTTTTATGATTATAATTATTTACTTGTCTTTCCAAATTGTTTGCAGGCCTCATCATCACTTAAAAAGATCCAATTCCCTAGTTGCCTTCTACGACACCCACGGAAATAAATGTGTTGGCACTTTTCTAACCTAACATACATACATATACTCACGCCGTTAATTCCCATTGGGGTAGGCAGAGACTATCGATCGCCACTTCGTACGATCCTGGCAAACCTCTCTTGCTTCGTCTACATCCATCAATCTTTTCATACATGCTCTTTTATTCTTCATACTTCGGACGTAGCACTTGATCGTCAGCATACAAGAGGCATTAAATTATGAATCCACCCATTCTTAGTCCATAATCACTTTCACGCAACTCTGTCAAACAGTCATCCATGAACAAATTGAAGAGCCACGGAGAAGCTACACATCCCTGTCGGACACCCCTAGAGATTCCGAATCAGTCAGTGTTTTCCCCGTTTACTCCTACACATGCACTAGAATCCTCATAGAGTGATACTAATGCACGTAAAAGTTGACTCCCCAAACCGAACTTGGATAACACCTCCCATAAACACTTTCTTACCACCCTATCATACACCTTCTCTAAATCAATGAAGGAGCAATACACGTTTTGGTTCTTAGCTAAGAACTTTTCGGTGATGCTCCTTAAAGAGAAGATTTGATCCATACATCCCATTCCTTTCCCAAATCCCGCTTGCACATCCCATATTTTCTCATCAGTTTCATTCATCACTCTTTCAATCAATACCTTTGCATACAATTTATCTCGTGAGTTTACAAATTTTGGAGCGATGAAGGCACTGTACAATGCTTTAGTTAGGAGCAAACTCGAATTTAATGCAGTCATATGGGCTCCACATGAGACAAAATACTGTCTCATGTTGGAGAAAATCCAAAACAAATTTACACGCTTTCTTTATTTTAAAATGTATGGAGTCTACCCTTACTATCCTTTGATGTACCCTACATTGTTCGTGTTGGGTATGGTGGGGTACACCAATCTGGGTGTGAGGAGGGATCTCAACCTAATTGTTTATTTATTTAAAGTATTGAGAGGTTCTACACAGAACACCATCATAATGAGCCAACTTCGGCTGAACGTACCAAGTGGTGCGCTTAGGCGGCGGCTGGGTCGTCTACTAACAATTCCTGCATCGCGCACTAACTTACTGAGTGAGAGCTCTCTTAAACGCGCAAAAGTTGCAGTTAACCATATTGCCGAACAAACGGACATATTTTCCTGTTCCTTGGCTCACTTCACAAGCGTAGCTTTATATTTTTTGTGTTATGGGATGTAAGATTAATTTGTGTGGGTTATGTTTTTAACTTTTTTTTTTTTTTGTACATATATAAATTGTTACAAATGTTGTGTACAAATATAAATTAGTTGTATTGTCATTAAGTAAAATATGTGGGTTATAAACCAGCTATAAATGTATTGTCTATAATTGTATGTTGTAAAGTAAAATTTAGCCGAATTGGATTTAAATCTGTAATGGTTATGTTTGTGGAGGAAAAGGGAAGATCTTCCGCCAGGCGGTGGTATGCCTGGGGACCGCGGTCCAACTGTACTAAGTTGGAACTTGTATATATAGTAAATGTTTTAGAAACTTCGATTGCGCGATGTACGATTTGTATGGCGAGTCTTGATGACGCGTGTGACGTATATTGCTTCGTTACGTGTTGCTGTGGAATGTGATTCTTCTTGCACTGTCAGCGTTTCTATGTAGTGCGCGTCATTGTGTACTGACAGCGCGTCGCTACATTACTCCCCCTCCAACAGGAAATTTTGACTCCATATCTTCGTGCCAGTGTGCTCGACGGCCATGTGTGCCGGTACCTCAATGCTGACTCCAATAGCCACGGTGTGGGTGCCCCGTTGCGTGTCCCATTGCTGCCGTGCTGTGAGTCGTGTTTCGTGAGCCGTGGATTCGAAGCGCATTTTGTCTGCTGTCCTTTGATATCCTTTTTGCTGCTCGTACTTGTCTGGCCAATCCAAATGACTCCTTGTGCTTTGAAGGACGCCATCGTGCTCTGTAGTCGGTGGTCACCAATGTGGAGGAAAAGGGAAGATCTTCCGCCAGGCGGTGGTATGCCTGGGGACCGCGGTCCAACTGTACTAAGTTGGAACTTGTATATATAGTAAATGTTTTAGAAACTTCGATTGCGCGATGTACGATTTGTATGGCGAGTCTTGATGACGCGTGTGACGTATATTGCTTCGTTACGTGTTGCTGTGGAATGTGATTCTTCTTGCACTGTCAGCGTTTCTATGTAGTGCGCGTCATTGTGTACTGACAGCGCGTCGCTACATGTTTATGAATGAATAAATAAATAAATTTACCGACAATGCTGAGTAAGCTAATGCCGCGGTAGTTTTTAGCCTCCTGGCGTGACCCTTTTCCTTTATACAGGGGCACAATCACAGCCTTGCACCAATCTTGTGGTACTTTGCCACTCGACCAGCACTTTTGGAAAAGGAAGTACAACCAAGAAGCCACCAACCCTTTACCAGCCCTCAGCATTTCGATAGTTATCCTATCATACCCTGCCGCCTTCCCTATTTTCATACTTTTCATTGCTTTCATTATTTCTTCCATACTGATCTCACTTTCACTAAAGGCACCCATCGCATCGTTCCAATCAACATTACTGCCGATTGGTGAAGAAACGGATGCATCCTCTTTTTCAAAGAGTCCCTCAAAATAGTTCTTCCAAACTCGTTTCATGCTACTTTCATCCGTCGCCAATTCACCGTGATCATCTTTCACTACATTCACTCTCGTGTTTTGGGAAACTCCCTTTTCTTTCCGGACATATTTCCAGAACAACTTTTGGTTATTCCGGAAATTATCAGAGAGTTTCCTCTCACACCATTCTATCAGAGCACGCTTTTTCTTTTCTATTTTCTTCTTAACCTCTTTCTCATTCTTCACTCTCTTATATTCTAACCTAACAATTCAGAGCATTATAGCGATGATAGAATTTGAAAATAGAATTCTTTTTAAAATCCTATCAATGACATCAAAGAGTGAATACGACGCAGAGGCGACACTCAAACGACAGTCGACTGAATAGTGCGCTCTGATTTGTTTACCGTCAAAGAATAAAACGGCAAGTAACTCAGCCACGCCACCCGGTGCGACGAAATATCCTCGTTTTGATGTTCTACAAAGCTTTGTCCCATCTTTTTATTTACTCTTGCAACTCTTTCATTTTATCGGTGATGTGTGTGTAAGTAGCTATACTTGAAAGTTTTCCTCTTTGCCTTTCCTTCTTATATAAATATAATAGGGTTAAGTTGATTTATGCAGTACAGTTAGAAATCTAGAATGCATACATACATACATATACTCAGGGCTATAAATCCCTAGAAGGGGTAGCCAGAGCTAAGAATTAGAAATTCCATAGCCACTTTTGGAAAGTTGAGAGGGAAAAAGATGGTAAAATAAAGGTTGTTGGTGAAGGGTCTCCAACCGCATCGCCCAAAAATCCCTTAAAAGCCCCAATACCGTTAGTCGCCTCTTACGTACACCCACCGGCAGAAATGGGGTAGTGCTATTCCCAGCCGACACTACACAGCAAAAAATCTAGAATATTATTTTTAAAATAAGTTAAAATCTAATTTAATTTATGCCACATAGTGGCATTAAACATTATCAACATTATCTAAAACATTTCTGATATATGTTTTAGCGTTTGATTGAAGTTTCAACAAACTATTTTACTACAAAACTTTGCCTCCTTTGCAATCAATTTTACGGAATCCTAAATGTAACATAAAACTTTTTTAATTTACGAAATATGTCTGAAAACTCGATAGCAGCCATATATTTTGTTGTTTACATCTTGCAATACTTGGTGCCCTAGTAGCTAAGGATCATAAAAGCAATTTTGATTTTCGTTTCGCTCTTGAAATTGTTTACGTAAAATTCTTTCCACTTAGTGAAACTTCGTCAAATCAATTATGTGAAAGTTTCCTTTTATTTTTAGTGAGTCGAGAGAGTAAAAGGGTAGTGTACGCGTGATTTTCGGGTAAATAGGGTAATCGAAATGTACTTGGCTTCTCGCAAGTGGGTTAACTATGTACTATGCCACCCTAGTTGTTAACGACTTCTTTGGAAAACTACGTAGGGTTTTATAAGATTCATAGTTTTATATAATAGTATCCACTAGTTTCTTAAAAGCATCAGAGCACATTGAGTTGGATACACTACTTACAAAAATGTATACAAAAAAACTGTATATTGGTTAAGTTTTCTGATAAAAGTAACTGCAAATGATTGCCTCTACTGATAAAAAATATAATGGTCAATGCAATAACATATTGTATTTAAACGAGAAGTAATTAAAAACACTGCATTACAAAATCACTAATAGCAAACCAGATTTTTTACACAACCCCAGTGTCCACATTAGTTTTCAGTTAATGTCTGATTTTTAATTCGAGTCAGTAAAATGACATTTCCAGTGTTGCAGGTTTTTTGTCCCAAATAAATAGTGATGTGGTTTTTTATATACCTAAACATATACCTACCTAGGGATTATATACCTAAACAAAAATATTTGCCGCGTAGTGCCTAATAATTTCACATATAGGCAGTGATGAAGGTTTCGTAGAAGATGGTCTACTTATTTTTGAATCTAAGAAAAATAGTATGGACTATCATGAAGAGATGAATTCGGATTGTTTTGAAGAATGGCTTAAAAGCATTTTGCCAAAGTTAAAGCCAAATGCGGTTCTGGTATTAGATAACGCACCGTATCATTCAAGAAGAATCGAGCGTATGCCCACTTCGAATTGGCGGAAGGCTAATATTATTCAGTGGTTAAATGAAAAAAAAATTCAACATGAACCTACTATGATAAAGGCTCAGTTAATTGAAATTGTAAAATTAAATAAATCTAATTACGAACGCTATGCTGTGGAAGAGTTGGCCGCTGAATACGGTGTTACAATCCTGCGTCTGCCCCCCTATCACTGTGAGCTCAACCCAATAGAGTTAATTTGGGCTCAAGCAAAGGGGTACGTCGCAAGGAATAATAAAACTTTTAAAATAAACGACGTAAAAAAACTTTTTGAAGAAAGCCTGAAAGAAGTAACGCATGAAAATTGGAGACAGTGCATCAACCGTGCCATGAAAGTTGAAGACAAAATGTGTCAACTCGACCACATCATAGACGAATGTGTGGATTCATTCATTATAAATGTAAATGATTACGATTCCGATTCAGATACCTTATAAAATAAAGCATGACTAAATGTTTAAGTCTATCGATTGCCGAACATCACTATTGTAGCGGGTCACCCTTTTTTGTATCAGTGACAGTTGCACCTGTCATTTTACTGACTCGAATTAAAAATCAGACTATAGGTCAAAATTTATATGATATTGTGTAAGTCTCTAATAACTTAGCTCTAAAAATCACATATTTCAAAACATAAGGCATAAGTGAAATTTTATAATATTGTATAATTCTAGTCATTATAAGAAGCCATGTGTAAGTTCATTATTTAAGTCAATTTTAAAATCTATGATTCGTGTGCAGGATTAGTTACAAATATTTGGGTTCCGACATTTATTTACTTATGGGTAAGTAACTGGGTGAGAAACTGAGTCTGTAAATAATCACTAGAAAGGCTTACAAGCATTGTGGTGAACCGAAGTGATGAAACAACAAAGTCCAAGTTAGAACCTCTACTTAATGCTGAGTGCTCTTGCAATACGTAATTTTGAATTCTACCAGCTTGTTGGCATTTTCCACTAAATCAATTTGCTGATGGCTTTTGGAAATTTAATGAGGCTTGTCTAAGCTTTGTTTAACAGCTTTGAATCGCAATATTTGGAAATAGCAAAGTGCCTGAAGTTTCTGTTACCGTATCTTTACGTGTACGTGTTTTCAAAGTACACGTTTTTAGTTAATTTACTGAAAACTGGTATACTTTGCACATACATACATAACGGTATAATGTGTGAATTTAAAACTTCTGACGTTAAAAAAATGTAAGTACCTTACTTAAAAAATAAACATTTGATTACTTTCTATTATTTTTATTTGAATTTTACATACGTACATAAATATAACTCTCATGCCGTTAGTTCCCATTGGGGTAGGCAGAGACTATCGATAGCCACTTTGTTGAGGCAAACCTCTCTAGCTGTGTTCACACTATCTATTTGGTCCAAAATTTGTCCCCTACTAACCTTACCTTCCATTATTCTAATTAGCACACATAATTATTAGACTTGCAACGAATAGTATATTCGGCAGTATACCGAATACCAAATATTCGGCGAGCCCCGAAACCGAATAGCCAAATATTAGGCAAAAGTATTCGGCTGGATTTTAGCGCCAAAACTTGTACAGACGTGATTGTTTCGCGCTCGTTTGTTCTAATGTACTCACCGCTTCTCTGAAGCTGGGATGGTCTACGAGAAAAAAAGAAGTCAACTACTTCCTAAAAATGCAGAAAAAATAGTCTTTCTGCACCATAACCTTCCCCTTGTAAATTTTGATTATGAAAATAATTGAAATGCATAAAAAAAATCTTAACTTTTCAATGCAGAAGATGATTAAATTCTGTACCTGTTTTATGTACCAATGACTACTTAATAAACGATTATAAAAGAAATGAGAACCTTACCCTCCTAAATTTTGATTACGACAGTAATTCAAATACATAGAATCCTTAACTTTTCTAATTCAGAAGATGATTATGTACCTGTGTTATGTACCAATGACTACTTAAATGATTGTAAGAGAAATGAAAATATCAATACGTAATGAATTGATTTTTTTTTATTTTACCAATTATCTCCCTGTAACAAAATATATTACTTAAGTATTCGGTATTTGGCCGAATAATATGTAGATATTCGGTATTCGGTCGAATATAATAAAAGCAGCCGAATAGGCCGAATACCGAATAGTAACCGAATATTCGTTGCAAGTCTAATAATTATGTATCATCTATTGGGGTTGACATTAATATTGTACGATCTTTGCAAACTTATTGTTTGCATAAAACGTTGGTATTTCTTTAATTGTATTTTTGCTGGCTCCAGTGATGACCCGTAATCTATAAATTTATATGTAAATGGTGATATACATACACCAATTTAGATTATAAAGTTATGAATGACTGTTGATACATTTCTTTTGACATGTACATGATGTTATTATATTATATACAGACCTCTGATCAAGACTAGCACAATCGAACCTTTAAACCAGGCGCATGGTATCAAAAAGCCATCTCTTTCGGACGTACATAGTATCGTATCCTGTCACCTCATTCTAACTGATATCGTGACCTTAAAAAACGCTTGTGGTAGGCCTCCTGGGCTCTGTAATGCTAACTCATGTCGTTATTCAAGCGGTTTCTTGTTTATGTGTTTTATCAATTCTTGACTCGTACTATCACCGGTAGCTGTCATTTGAGTGAATCTTCATTTCGCTTTGCGTGGTTTTCGACTGACTTCAAAAACGGAGGTACTCAATTCGATTGTATGTATTTCTTTTTACGAGTATGTTACGCAATTACTCCGTTATTAGGCAATGAATTTCTTGAGGAGTTTTTCTTTTTGGTTAGATATTCTTTCAAATACTTGAAAAAAAAACAACAAGCATACTTGAACGAATCGGTCGCTTATCAAATTTTGAATGAAAATGTGGGTTGGAAAACCAGATATTATATTAATTTATTATTTGGACTTGGTTTGTTTTTTATAACGGTTAGATGTAAAATTAAAAACTTGGTAATTTGATTAACTGGTCAAAACTTTAATCATAATTGAATACCAGCAATATAAACCGTCATTTACAAGTACACACGATTTGAAAGTTCTCCGCAGAAATTAATGCTTTGAAAATAATTTAAAATTCACAGCGCAGCTCTGTTATATTTGTAATGACATAAAACGAGTTAAGTTGGTGTTTATGAACGACACTCTATCCGCTGAAAGTTGGAGCTGCTTAATAGGCTCACTGAAATTTCTAATTATACTTAATTGCAGAGCCACATTTAACGGGGATTAATTAAGTTTCCTCCTCTGTTCTAGAAAGGGCTTGCTAGCTAAAGAAGGTTTATTTAGGTCTCATGGTTCTTAGAAGTAAATAATGGATCGTAGTAAAAGGTAAAGGTTGAAGCTCGCCTCAATCTACAACTGCTGATATGATTCTGTGTGGTATTGATTTATCAATTACGAATCTAGATTGTAATTGAGTTTCAGAACTAATTTTTATTACTATTTTTGAAGGAATCTTCGAAGCAAATGTAGAATTCAACCAATCTTAAGTAAAGATTATTTTTAGATCAAAAAGTATTATTTTATAACTCACTTTCTACGATAATAATACCAGCTAGTTAGTGACGGCTATGAATAGCACTAACTATTCTCGTGGGTATCGTGAGCGGTGACCTAGTATGGCTTTTAAGTTTGTTGGATTATTGGGCGATGCGGCTAGCGACTTGTGAACAGATATTCTTTTTTTACCATCTTTTTCCCACACAGCATCGAAAATGCTAAGGAATTTCGAATTCTCAAACTTTGCCTACCCATTTTTGAATTCGTAGCAGTGACTATATGTATGTATATACGAAATTTATATCCTTAGACTCAAACTTTCTCACCGTATATCCCCGAAGGTGTTGGCAGAGGTACTAATACTTCTGACCATCACGTGACTTTTATATCCAGATAACTTTTTCATAGTGCACTATTCAAAGATTTTAATTATTAATGTTAGAAAAGAGTACAACACTGGCTTAGTATCTAAAATAATATGTTTATACTTATTAATTATTATTTTTTAAGTTAGGGCCTACCGTAATCATGTAATATAAAGGGAGTAGATACAGAAGCGACATGATAGTCCAGTGGGTAGAACACCCGCCCGAAAAACAGAAGGGCGTGAGTTCCAATCCTGGGACGGGCCTACACCAATTTGTCTTTTCTAAAGTCATATGTGTGGTTAATTTATCATGGTTGCTAACGGTGAGGGAAAACATCGTGAGGAAACCCACATGGCTGAGTTGTACTTAGTCATGTGACAGTGTATTCGTACAAAACGGCGATAGGCCTGCCCCCTATCACGTGAGTACACTGTCTAAGCAAAACGTGGGTACCTTCTCTGGAAACTAGATGGCGCTTGCCATGTGAGTTCAGGAGTATTGGTACCTCTGCCAACCCCTTCGGGGATAAACGGCGTGAACGTTTATGATTATGTTATATGTTATGTTTATGTTTATGTAGATACAGAAAAACTCCGATGTGAGAGGAATTAATCAATGGTAAGAATTAAAGAGAGGTTGGCCATACAAAGTTACGTTTGGTAGTCTCTACCTACTCCTACTTATGGTCAAATGATGTTGGTTTCAATAAAATTTCATGGCCGTAGGTTTTACTTCAATTTCTTTTTTTCAACGTTTTTGCTCATGAAAACCTCATGTGGGGATTATTACTAATAACTAAAGAATAAATAAATAAAAAAAACAGGGACGTATACCCGAGGTCGCGGGTTTTATTCCCGCCTGTGTCGAAATTTTTATTTCCTTTATTTATTCTTTATTCAATTTCTTTGTTTGTAATATCGTTGTACCCTTTCGCGACTAATTCAAAATGATGAAACAATTTCGCGCGTCACGTATGAATATTTGAACACAGCACACAATTTAAAAGGCGACTCAATTAAATCACTCCCTCATAATTTGTAAGAAACACAAAATTAGCGTTACATTAGAGGTAGCAGCGCTCGACGTTTATAATTCAACATTTCAGCGGAGAATTTCTCAAAAGTCAGTTAAAAATTAAGCTCTGGGTCCGCGGAACATCTACGGTGATGTAGAGCTCTAAGAGCTTTCACTGACTACTTAGCTCTGTCACCCGGACGGGTGTTTATAATGGAAATGTTTTTTGAACAAAAGTAGTATAATAAAAAAACCTGGCGTGTTGACTAGTCAAAAATGTTGTGCAGATAATCCGTTGCCTTTATGTTCATGTATGTATATGTTGCTTACTTACTTACATACTTACACTCACGGCTGTATATCCCTAGAAGGGGTAGCCAGAGCTAAGGAATTAGAAATTCCTCAGCCACTTTTGGAAATGTGAGTGGGGAAAAGATGGTAAAAATAGAGGTTGTTGGTGATGGGTCTCCAACCGCATCGCCCAAAAATCCCTTAAAAACCCCAAAACCGTTTGTGGCCTCTTACATACACCCACCGGAAGAAATGGAGTAGTGCTATTCCAAGCCGACACTACACAGCATAATATGTTGCATCTTTTAAAAACATATACTCACGGCTGTAAGTCCCAAAAAATATTAGATTTTCGGAATCCGAAATTCCTCAACGATTGGGAAATAGACTAAAGGATGTTTGACAAAGGGTCTTCAGCCACATCACCAAACAACAATTCATAAAACCCAAATAGGTCACCTCTTACGACATCCGCTGAGAGTAATTGTTGAATTTTATTCGCAGTTGGCACTACACAGCCAATTTTAAATGAATTGAATATAACTATTGTGTCACAGTGTTAGGAAATAAACGCCTTCAGTGTGACTTGACGAATCTTATGAAATAATGTTTATAATCAGTAGGCTAGAGAGTGGTAATAACATAATAAATACCAGTGTTGGGCAAAAAGTAATTGAATTACAAATTACTAATTACAATTACAAAACAAAAATTTAATTACAAATTACAATTACAAAGTAAAGTAATTGTAAAATTAAGTTAACAATTACAATTATAAAATGAATTTAGTAATTAAAATAATAATTAAAGAAATTGATAATTAATTACTTTTTTGAATTATCAATTTATTTTATTTAATAAGAAAAACATTTTCATCATTCAAATTATCTTTATTTCCGAAATCAGTATAGGTACATTTAAGAGAAATATAAATTAACTTTTATTTTAAATTGGATTTTAATACAACTCTCATCTCAAACATTTCGTCGGATAATTTATGTGACTATGTGCCATAGGCGCGCGCGCATCCCCTGCATCGTACACACGGAAATGAAATCAAATATGCAGTGCGTTTTATCTGCTCTAAAACAATATGATATTGATAACATAATAGTAATTGAGTAATTGAAATTACTAATTAATATGTAATTTCAATTAACAATTACTGTTTAATTGGAATTACATGTAATTGCAATTACTTGTATTTAATTACAATTGTAATTGAATTAATATTATTTAATTATTAATTAAATTGCAAAAGTAATTAATTACGCCCAACTCTGATAAATACTAATTTTTTTTATAATATGACTGAAAGTAAATCTTCGTGTATATTTTTGTGTGATCTGTCTAGTCTATGTTATATTACGCCATCACGTCTTAAGTCCTTAACAGTTATCAACAAAATTTTAGTAATGACAGTAATTAGAACTTGAGATCAGCATGTTCAGCAAAGATTCTGAACTAAAATAAATAATAAAATATGTTAGTTTGTATATCACGTGAGGTTACCCAAAATATTTATAATAAAGTATATAAGTATAAAGTATAAGTAATAAAGTATACATAATAATATATAATAATATTAAATTCAAAAGTTACTCAAATTTCCAAAAGCTTGTTAAAAAAGTTTTTACAAACGAATATCGGCATCAAAGAGGCTGCAGTGTCGGTGAGAGGTGTTGGTGCTGATGCAGGTTTATTGGATTTCCTCTAGAGTGGCTCCACACGAGACATTGCTCTGCCGCCTCGCACCTTCACCTTTAGCCGGGAAATCTAATGAATCCACTGCTAGTTTTTAAACTATTTATAGTGATGAAAAGTGAACGTTTAGGGTTTGAAATCAAAGCCATATAGTTAAGATAAGAGCTCGTATTGATAGTAACATAACATAACATAAACGTTCACGCCGAATATCCCCGAAGGGGTTGGCAGATGTACTAATACTTCTGAACATCACGTGACTTTGTCACCTGGTGTTTAGAGTACCCACGTTTTGCATGGACAGTGTACTCACGGGATGGGGGGCAGGCCTATCGCCGTTTTGTACGAATACACTGTCACATGACTAAGTACAACTCAGCCATGTGGGTTTCCTCACGATGTTTTCCCTCACCGTTAACGTATTGATAGTATTAAGATTATTTTAAAGTTTTGCAATAGAGTCGTCAAATATATATTAATAAACACCTTCTTTCAAAACTTTAACTGCCTTCTATTTATAAATTTCATAGATTTTGATGAGGAGTGCTTGCAACAAACTTATCTTCTCTTTTAATTGTTTCAGAGAAAGAGAGAATAAGTATCGTGAAAACGTGTGTATTGTATTACGATTTGGTCGATGTGCCACCCAATAATACAAAATAGTATACTGGTATAACCAAAATAAAATAGACAGCTGCCTAAAGCTGGACGGACGACCTTTCCCTGAGTAGCGTGGCTAATTCGTATACAGACAACAAAAATAAACTGAATTGCAGACGCTTGCTCATCTCGATTATAATCAATAAATGAATCATATGATTATTTTACTGATTACCTAAATATACTTCTTCTTTGGAATGTAGAATAAATTATGTTTTCATGTTTGAACTGATTAAACATTCATTATGAAAATGTATACACGTGTATACAAGTACCCGGAATAGCAAAATAAGATAGCTATTATGTTCAATTATAACTCTAGCTCAGCACAGCTACATGTATTTTGATTTGTGCGTCGTCGTCGCACTGATTAAAACCAAATGACAAACTTATTTCCTAAAAGCAGCATCTATGTTAAGGGCGTCCCCGGAAAAATCGGTTGATATTGATTGTTTGGAAATTCTATAGTCTGATTTGATGATATTGATATGACATGAATAAAATATATATTGGTGATTGGTTCATGGTGTTAAAATTTGATGTTTAACATTTTAATAATTTGTTGAAAAATATGATGAAAAAAATTGAATTGGAACATGCTTTGTTTTCATAAAAACCGTATAGGCTCCACTGGCATAACATACATGTGAACTCATTATGTGTCTATATACTCGTAGCTTTAAGATCTGTAACTTTGATGTTTAACTTTTCATTTAAACATTATAGTTATTCAATAAAACTAAATAAACTACATTTATCCTGCGCGCGCGTTTTTTCCGTCCCTGTCAATCTCAATAACTTTGACGTAAGAGTGAGCGCAATAGCTGTAAAATGCGGGGAGGCCCTTAAACGCACTAAAAGTTAAAAACATACTCATAGTCTTCATCATATATCCTCGGAGGGTTAGCAAAGGTGCAATAATGTTGTGCCTAAAATTCAGAGTACCTGAACAGCGCTGTAGAGCGCAGAGTAGCTGTGTAGTGTCGGCTTAGAATAGCACTACCCCATTTCTTCCAGTGGGTGTACGTAAATGGCGACTAACGGTATTGGAGCTTTTAAGGGATTTTCGGGCGATGCGGTTGGAGACCCATCACCAACAACCTTTATTTCACCATCTTTTCCCCACTCAACTTTCCAAGAGTGGCTGAGGAACTTCTAATTCCTTAGCTCTGGCTACCCCTTCGAGGGATTTACAGCCGTGAGTATATGTATGTATGCTGAACAGCGCACTATGTACTAACACACTGTCACTAAACTAAGTACAACTCAACAGGGTTTCCTTATGATAGTATTTTCTAAGATTTTCACGATTGCATATTATAATTAAAACAACAAATTTTCGGATATTTTTATACTTTAAAATCAATGTAATAACACGCGATTAAAATATCCGAAAGTCAATAATTGTTTTAATTTCCTTATGATGTTTTCCGTCCATATCATCAAACGTGATCAATAAAGCACACATTATAACTATCGAATACACATTGGTGTATGTCCAACTAACGATTTGAACCCTCACCTCGTTGAATTTAGTCAGATTCTTGGAATGTATCAGCCTAGCAATTTACACTGCTGTTCCGCGAAGTAATTAGTCCCGCGTCTGAAGCCACTGACCGCGCCGCCCGCCCGCCCCGTGTGACAGATTTATTAACACGCTTCGGATTCCCTTACTCTTTCCTTAATTGCATTCTGAATCAATCTATTTCTGCACTCTGTCTTCTTAATAAGATTTCCGAAATCTTTGGGAAACTTCTTTTCAGGAAGTTGCACATTTTGTTTTATGTTCAGACTCCGAAGGTTGCTTTATTAAGTTGTATCATAATACTAGCTGTAAATACGTAAAAAAAAAGTATACCAGATCTATGTTTATTGTTCCATGATTATTTTACTTTAGACAGCTTTTTTTAACTTCCCATCATTCTAAAGGTAGCTAAGTAACTTCGATTGCCTGGTCTCTGGCTTTCCTTCCGGCGCTGTCCTTCTTTGGATTAAATTCGTAAGTGAATGACCTTAAATTAAGATGATACACGTGTTTATGTGTCTTTATGTGCACAGAATAACCATAATGAGACACCCCATCTAGTTGGTTAAATTAGCATAATGGAAATCAGACATCCTACCTCGATAATTATATAATAATAATAACCGTCTTCCATATTTACAACCAACCACATTTTTAATCAAGTTCAGAGTATTGATATTTTTATGAATAACTCTTTGTTACTAATATGTTAAAAATTTAGTAGACTTACTTACTTTAAGTTAACAAAAAGAATTATGTGAAAATCTAATCACGAGACATCTTTTCACAATGAATTTTGAAGGATAAGACACATAAAATAAAATACCCGTTAATACAGATTCATTCATATACTCACGCAATCCTAAAAAGAGCCAGAGCTCATAGAAATTCCTCAGCCACTCCTAAAAAAGTATGAATTATTTATTTATGACCAATATTACAAAGTTGATTAATAACAATGCACAGAAATGAAACAAAGTGTAACAGACGCCATATTATTTCCAAATCAATTAGTCATCAGTCAAATCGCGGCATCTGGCGTCGCGCGCAATTAATTCTGGAAGCGGGACTCACAACTTAATCTTTTAATTGGATACTTCTGCAATATATTTTAATCGCTTTTGTTGATTCGATTAAGTTATTACGAGCTGCTAGCACATTTCCTTTTTACTTCCTCTGCATAATTTTATTACCATTGTTTTTCTTGTTACATACACACGACATGATAGTCCAGTGGGTAGAACACCCGCCCGAAAACAGAAGGGCGTGAGTTCCAATCCTGGGTCGGGCCTACACCAATTTGTCTTTTCTAAAGTCATATGTGTGGTTAATTTATCATGGTTGTTAACGGTGAGGAAAAACATCGTGAGGAAACCCACATGGCTGAGTTGTACTTAGTCATGTGACAGTGTATTCTTACAAAACGGCGATAGGCCTGCCCCCTGTCACGTGAGTACACTGTCTAAGCAAAACGTGGGTACCTTACCTGGACACTAGATGGCGCTGCCATGTGAGTTCAGAAGTATTGGTACCTCTGCCAACCCCTTCGGGGATAAACGGCGTGAACGTTTATGTTTATGTTTATTATGTTCTTGTTACATGAGCTTAAATTAAACTAGCGAAATTGTGGATTCAATTGAAGAACACCAATCTAGTAAATTGATTTCCATGTGTTTCAATTTAATTTAAATTACAGTGAAGTTATTAGATTTATTTAATTAAAATACTGAACTAGAATAAAATTAGTTGTTTCACTAAGCGCAAAGAGAGTCGTTAAGTCGATACCTAATATAGGCACTTAATTGAAAACAGTGTATTAAATAGTCACCTTACTTAGGTGCGCAGTTTAAGTATCGTTCAATGTACCAACCGATGTTGACAAAAATTTTATTACCTAACGGGTTTGTGATGAATTTAGATCCTAACTGATAAATGAATACCGAAAAAACGAATAATATAAACAGTAAAATGATTAAAATTACAAACAACCTTTCGGCACTGTTTTGGTTCTAAACAAAAAAACGTCTTTCATGATCAGTTTAATATACAAATGAATAATAGGATAAAGTAACAATGTGGTTGGAAGAAAAATATTGTTTTTGTATTCTACACGAATATATTGCATCGATCAAGTTAGTCAATAGAAAAGTACAACAAGACTGGTGGTTAGGGATACTAAATCAAAGATACTTTTGAACGCACACAAATAAGATCCAATACTTAGAAATAATCATTCATATTTATCACACAAAGGTTGCCTGCATTACCTCCGGACCCAGAAGCTTTCACCTACTTACTAGGCTACGGACTTCGTCAAATAATTAATAATACAAATACTAAATTATTTTGTCGATATATCCAACCTCCCAGACTCTTCTACAATAAAAGCAATTTCCCATTTTTCCTCAAATAATAGCAATAAAGTACCGT
This sequence comes from Bedellia somnulentella, assembly GCA_963576735.1. NCBI lineage: Eukaryota > Metazoa > Arthropoda > Insecta > Lepidoptera > Bedelliidae > Bedellia > Bedellia somnulentella. The sequence continues at coordinate 3,179,605 of OY755174.1, forward strand.
AACTGAAACGTATGTAATGAAATATTTAGAATTGTTCAATCGATGTCTCGGTTGAAGGGGCAAAGAGCGCAAATACTGTTCGTATACATCGCGTCGCAGCTCATATCCAATATTGCTTTCGCTCACAGTACAATGTACGATGTTGCTAGCGATTCCGTTATTCATCTTTGGTAGCATATTATTATAATGTAGGTAGATGAGTAAAAATATAGGGTTCTCCGGGTCACTCAATTTCTACAAGGGGGTTAGGAATTTGTAATTCTGGAGATCTGGCTTCCCTTTCTTTGTAAAATTAAATGTCTTCACATAAAATGTTTGTACGACTTAACAGTACATCTGCTTGTATAAAACTAACTGTTTTACATTTATTGGCAATTGAACAATAACAAATTAGGGTTCTTTTTTACCATTCTGAGTAGAAATGGGATTACGCAAAGACGAACTGGTTATAAAATCAATATGCCCTATGTTCAAACAGGTTTTCTGGTAATCTCAGAACGCACCAACATAATGCATTAATAAGCCGACTAAAAAGTTTATGCAAAAGAATCACCCAAAAAATCAAATAACTATAAACTAAAGTACTTTACTAACAAACTCTTATTTGTTTATTACCAAGCGTAATAATGCAATATTTTCAAGTTACTCGCCAAGGCTCAAATTAATTCAACCGTCTTACAACAAAAAGAACATCATAACTGATTCCATAACACTTCACACCGAACCTTATAATAGCGCAATAAATAAACATACACGATATTCGCTGTAAATGCAATTTTTATTTTCTATTAACTGGCAACCCCGGGCGCGGTGGGTATTTGAATATTTTGAAGTGTAGTGTTCGTGGCTCGAGATATCGGCGACACGACATGTCCTCGGTTTACTAGACGTGATGACGCACGACGTTGAGCGACACGTGACCTGACGAGCGCGGGAATGTTGCGAGATGTCGATTTCGCTGGAGCCCAAATTGATTCCTATCGTTTCTAGAGTTCAAAGGAATTTCAATATATTAGGACAGTTTTGCTGTTGATAAACAAAAGATGGATGGTGGATTTTTATTTGTTACTATCGTGGTATTTCGTGTTTTATTTCGAAATAGCATACTTAACAAATAAAACAAACAAAATTAACAATTAACAAATAAAATTAAAAATATGTTTGCTAGTAAAGATACTTATAACATTGGTGACAGAGCATATGAGGTAGGACTAAGTATATTTCATTATAAAGTTTAATAAACAGCAACATGACAAGTTTTGTAAGGCTTTGTACTGAAAAATCATATAAATATTTTATTAAATGTACCTCGTTGGACTAATTTTAGCAACACAGAATGCGGCTACCGAATACAAGCCGAACTAGACCCTGCGACGGAATTTCATAAAGCAAATTAAATCCAAAGTTAATAATAAACTCGAGGCATGACTGTAAAACTCAGTTTTCGTCCAAGGAACGAGGTTTAATTTTTTATTTTCCTTTTTCCGCTCTGGCAACCCTGGCCCCGTGGCGCCAACACCGTCTCACACGGCAAATAAAATAAAATTTAACTCGCAGAAAAATTGAAAATTCAACGTCTCCCCGCCCGAGATTTCCCGAAAGGCGACTTTGCAAATATGATAGATGATACATCGCATACAAGCATTTTACTTTTAAAAACTCACGTGATTTATTGACGTACGTTTTGTGGAGCATCGAGTTCGATTGTAGTTTTATTTTATTGCGGTCTGGATCCGCGGTTGTGATTCATCGGCTGCTCGAGGAAGCGGTGGAAATATTGCGGAGCTCGAATCGCTCCCAACTCTACTCGCTAATGGAGACAAGATAAAACTTTCACCACCAAACACTATTTGTTAGCTTCAAATTATTTCGCCTTTTAAGAAACCACTCCAAATTTCAGACTTTCTTTTCTTTTTATTATATCTTAAAGTGCGAAATTATTCTTTCAACTAATATAAGTAAAAACTTTTTAATTTGTTATCAAACAATGTCTGACTAGTATTTAGACTTACTACTATAATTTAGATCAAAACTATTTTCTGCATTTGTACAGTGTTTTAAAGTTTATACAGTGGTTTAAAAAGAAGTGGATTAATAATATTTTATTGCTGTTTACGAGTTTGTTGTTCCACGAAACGGAGCACCCATTTACCAATTTTTATTGCGATATCGACTTCAACAAACAACAAAACCACCCGATATAAAAAGGTTGCATAATTTTAAAATCTGTTTACAAAATATCCATTAAAAACGCTCGAGCTGTTGACAAACGGGTATGGCGCACGTTTTCGGCGTCCATTTTGTGTTTCGGCGCCATCTTGTCGGGCGACGCGACGCGCTTCTCGTGTACTCGACAAAATATTATCGGGATCGGAAATAAAGCTTGCAAAACAGTCAACTGTTTCCAGACTTCTACAACATTGTATAGAGTTTAAAAAGCACAATACTGAAAACAAGTTCAGAAATGTAAACCAACTGCATTCAAGACGTATCTGTTCTGTAAAAAACTGTTTTATGTAGTCTTTGAATTTGGGGTTTTTGTTTCTGACAAGTTATATATGAGGTTTGAAATAAGAATTCAGTTTTATAGACTGTAATTTTTCAAGGCTGATCTGGCCTTAAATAAATCATAACCTCTATTAGTCAACTCAAAGTTAAAGAGAAAAGTTTGTTAAGCCGCCCGTCACCATTCCACGTACCGGATTTTCGTCTTAGCAATTTAACTTGGCAACTTTTAAGGGTCGTATGAATATACTCATTTACTCATATTTCGTAAAAGTCTTTTACGTTCAACTTTTCGTGTGCGTAGTAAAAAAATACGAATAAAACCTGAACGAAGATGATCTACTGTTTTATGTAGCAATTTTATGGATCGAAAATCTCAGGAAGAAACCTAAACATATTTTTAAGGAAAAAGTAGCTTGATGTGCCACTAGTAAACGCCAGCGGATAATAAGTGTCTACGCACGTCTGTCCCCCGTAAAAACTTTCATAATATGTAAAATACGGAACAGTGTTAGCTCGTAAAGTATAAAAACGCCAGAGGCACTATGGAGCGTGAAAAATTCACGCTTTTTAGAAGTACCTTCACTTCACTTAGGTAGTAGCTAAAGTTTTATTAAAATGAAGGTGCTATTTTCTACTTTCTTGTGTGATTTTATACAATAATTTCTTCATTACTAAGCATGTATTGATGTAAAAGGACATAAATAAGTAAACATAATGCATTACCTTTAGTAAAAACAGATAATTTAAAACAAGACTTAAACTTTGAAAATAGTTTGCTTTCAGATCAGTTTAATTTTAAATTAAGTATGTGCATATATATTTAAATACAATGCAATGAAACTTAAAAAACACGCCAGACAATCAGCAAAAAGGAAACACCTTCTTTTCTGTTAAGTGTCGGTTTAGAATATCTTTAAACTTCTTTCTCCCGTGGGTGTCGTTCCCAAACTTCAAGTAACTTAAGATTTTGGGGCTTCTTAAGTCATTTCTAGGTGATGTGGCTGGAAAGCCGTTGCCCACCATTCTCTATTTTACAATATTTTGCCTGAGGAAGTTCTAATTCTGAAGCTCTTGCTATCATTTTTTCGGTTTATATGGTAGTGGTAAAGTATGTACATTCCTTTATAAAAAAAGTCGGATAATAAGTTATATAACCTAATAATATAACCATAAAACAAAAAATATTACAAATCTCACACAAAGAACGTAGAAATAGAAACCAACATAGTGACTACGCTACCCCAGTTCTTATGCAACGCAAATACGTTCATCCCATATGTATGAAGGTAAAGTAGTTACACACGGCAAATGGCGGTGAACTCATAATTCGCTACAACTGCTTATTGTCAGAATAACAACATTGTGTTCCTGGGGGCGAATAGAGCGGAGCGCACGGCACCGTTTACATATAAATCAAACTGAATGGCTGAAAACACGTGTTTTAAAAATAAAAATTCGTATCCCGCCAAAATTAGATGACGTTTATTGTTGTTTTACTTATATTTATCTATTGTGTCTTGGTTGTTGTGACATTGTGGGAAATAATACATACAGATACTTAAGCTCACGGCTGTAATCTCAAAAGCAGGCCGTAACATATTCACTTTTGATGCAAGATTGTGTAAAAATTACACAATTTATAATATGTATGTACAAAAATGTCTTAATAAGTTTAATTAATAAAAACACGATTTTTCTATACCTTCCCGAAATCAAGATGGGAAATTCTTTCAGATTATTAAGATTAGTAGACAATAACAGTCAAGTTTATTTTTACTTATCATGAGGTAGATGTCAGACCTTTTCCTTGTGAAGTAAATTAATTTAGGTATGAAAGCATAAAAACATTTTTTTTACTTATTTAGAATAGGGCCCTTCCCCGAGGGGCAAGAGGCTATAATTTTGTATGTTATACTAACTATATACTATGTATTGTTGGTACTATCGCTGGTAAACTAAGTATTGCAGGTTGGTTAAGTGATCCATATTTTAAGAAACAATTTTGATAATAACTACCTTTGCACTCTTTGCTCATCTGAACTTATCTATACTATATTCTTGATATTTTTCTTTTAGTCGGTTGATAACGAAAGCCTTCCAAGCTTATACTGTCAAGTAGTCAATCACGGCAAAAAATATTATCCTTAAAAAAATCGCATTTTCAAAAACCACTGATTCAGTTCGCAAAACCCTACCGATTTTCAGAAAGGCTAAACAATTTGATGCTTATTTTCTCCTAAGTTCGTTTTCTTGCAACATACCCAGAATTTTCACGAAACTTACTGTTCTTAAATTATGATACAATCTAGACAGTTTTGAATTTAAATCTTTTTGTTCATGAAAACCTCATGTGGGGATTATTACTAATAAATAAAGAATAAATAAAGGAAAGAAAAATTTCGACACAGGCGGGAATCGAACCAAAAGATTTAAATTATGTGATAGTTAGGCGTTTTCAACATTTGCATTCTATCTGAAAAGATGGACAAATGGCCTTCCGAATGATTTAAAATTCGGAGGTAGGAAACGCAAACACTACTTAAACGTGTAAAAGAAATAAAGGATAGAAGAATTTCGCGCTGGCAGCCATTGACACGGTGGCTCAATTGGCAGAGCGTGGGGGCGTATACCCGAGGTCGCGGGTTCGATTTCCGCCTGGGTCGAAATTTTTCTTTCCTTTATTTATTAGTATTGAATTTACTAAGCAACACATTGACAACATCTCTTTTATCTACAATCATATTTTGCGCCGCCCACAAGTAGAAATCACTATTATAATTTTATACCAGCGTTCAGCTTCTTATGTATTCTTGTCAACGTTTGTAAATGAGAATTTAGTATCTCGGAAAACACAATGGAGTACAATTCGAGGAGCATCACTTCGTTTGCCATAAATGAGTCTGAGTATACTAAATATTCATGAAAACATGATCAATTTGAATGCAAATGCTGACTCTATACTGCTACAAAATTAAACCCTTACTTCTGACAGAGTTCACTGAGACAAACAAAATATCATTTTGTCAGCTGCCTTTTCGCAGTTATTGTAGTGCCAATACAAATGTAAATGTTTATTTTCGCATTTGGTTACACTGTTTATTAGTTTATGACCACGTTAGGCAGTCTATTAAATTTAAACTATCCAAAAGAGATATTTTTGGTCTAGACTAGAATAATAAATGATGTTCAATAAATAGAATATACGTATTTAATGCCACGCACTAACATGATATTTATTACTGCATTAAATGCAAACGTTTATGTGTATGTTTGTTAAGATTTACTATAAAATATTAGATTTTACATAACATAAACATAACATATACTCACGGCTGTAAATCCCCAGAAGGGGTAGCCAGAGCTAAGGAATTCAAAATTCCTCAGCCGCTTTTGGAAAGTTGAGTGGGGAGAAGATAGTAAAATAAAAGTTGTTGGTGATGGGTCTCCAACCGCATCGCCCAAAAATCCCTTAAAAGTCCCAATACCATTAGTCGCCTCTTACGTACACCCACCGGAAGAAATGGGATAGTGCTATTCTAAGCCGACACTACACAGCAAATAGATTTTATTAAGTTGGATTTATATTATTAAGCTAAAAAAAGTATCCAACTAAAGTATGTACTTTTCATATATTTCTATTTTACCTTTCTTCGTTTAAACAAAATAATTTTTTGTAAATGCAAAAATAGTATAGTGTATTCGTGGTGCTACCCCTCGAAAAAGGGTGGAGCCCTGTAGCTTTGGTTAGGTTAAGTATAATTGGTTCGTGATTATAACGACCTACTTACTTTCACTGGGTCCATTTTGGCTCACATAAAATTCTAAATCATATTTGTCGTCTTACTAACGATTTGTGTTCATAATAATCACTCTTCATAATTTTATTTTTCATACTTTATTTATTCATACATTTTTAATACTACCAACGGAATTCGTAACAGTTACTGATCATAATTTTTGTATTAATACTGTTACAACCAAGAATCTCTTTAAAACTATAATATTTCTCAAGATCTTTTTTCTTCATAAGATTCAATAGTCATATTGTTTTTATTAATAATATCGTTACTACGATAAACAAGCAAGCATGCATGCATTATTCATGCATTTAAAGAGCTTATTCCATTTGCCTGAATTCAGACGTCCGACAGCCACAGAATCTGAATTCAGACTAGTGGAATAACGTTCAGAACGCTAGGCTTCCGATAAAGAGACAAATTTCGGCTCCTAGCTCACTACATTTTTTGTAGCTCCGTCTCAGGAAGGTGGAATAACGTTCAGACGATTTACGTCGCCTCGCGCCCGCCACAGCGAGAGGACGTGCCAAAATTTTTCATGCCTATGATTGAAATTACGTAAACAAAAAAAAGATAATAAAAGTTTTATAGCAGATAGCTTTTTGCCCCGCGACTTCGTCCGCGTGGACTTCATTTTTTGCATCCAGTTTATATAATACCAAAATACCGAAACACTATCTCAACTCTGTGTTTTATATTTATAATCCCGCGGGCGTTGTTAATGACATAAAGGACATCGAGACTTTTTAAGTGATTGTTGGGCGATTCAGTTTGTGAAGCATCACTAACAACCTTGTTTAAACTATCTTTTATTAATCTATTTCCAAAATTGGATGAAGAATTAGCATCTCTGAATACCCTTTTGAATACCTTACCTCTGGCTACACTTTTATGGCATTTATGGTTGTTAGCATATACTCATGAATGATTGATAGATGGATTTCATAAATTCAATCGCACCAAGTTTTATTATAAAATGTAAAAAAAAACTCTATATTAACTTTCATTTGCTATATCAACCCGTTAGGTGTTGAGTTCCAAAAATTCCTTTTTAATTGTTCATAAGAATCATGAAACAAATATACCAAGTTTTTATGTTCAGAAATGAAAATATCTTTAGTAAGTACAGATACGGATAGTAGTTTGGCGCTGCGGCGGCGGCCCGGTGCTGCCCCCTACACTGACCGTTGATGATATTGGGAGAACTTGCAGCGATTGCTCGGCAATATATGGATGATTAGTGGTGGATCTCCATCCAAAATAATCGCTAAATTGAAGGGATAGTGCTTGCTATTATTATATATAGTGCTATTTTAAGCTAACAAAACTTTTTTTTTACAAAAAGATTGAAATACCTGAGATATGAACCCGGGACGATTGATTCATAGTTCTAATTAAATATTCATAGTAGTTAGTTATACCGCTACGCCACGGAGACGTTACCGGGGCGGTGTCAAATTTTTATTACGCTTTATTTCATATTAGTCTTACTATTGATAAACAAATTTGTCATTTAAATGTTCATTTATTTTGATGAAAACTAATGAAACCCCTTCATCTTTCCAAAATGAACATTAACAAAGTGTCTGTTGTGAATTCCATCGATGATAAAAATAATCGCTGCAATATTTTGAGCCATATATGAGTTAAGGTTTTTTGATGTTACTATGAGAACTCTTGCGGATTCCTTAGTTTCAAGGAATCGTCGTCGTTTCATTTAGCTTCTAAATTTACATGTTTATATTCGTTTGCAATATAAGTAGATGTAAAAAAAATATATACGATAAACAAATAGTACATCATCCCTCGGGAGTTTCTTATTTTCGGGGATCCATTATCGTACCATTAAGCTTCTAAATTTTGATTTTTATATTAGTTTACAATATTTTACTTTGTTTTAAACGATACACAGCGCCATCTCCAATGCATCCAGCAAGCAAACAATATTTTTGATATCCCGTGGGAACATATTTTTTTCCAGGATAAAAGTCCCTATCATTTAATTTAGACTTCTAACTACACGTCTGAAAAATTTCAAAGTAATCGGTTCAGTATTTACGGCGTGAAAGCGGAACAAACAAACAAACAAACTCACTTTCTCATTTATAATATTAGTATGGATATACATATGCTCACGCCATTAATTCCAGGGGTAGTTAGGTAGGTAGGGGTTCCATTTCATAGGGGTAGGCGGATATGTATAATTATATTCTTACATACATACATATACTCACGCTATTATTTCCGATTGGGGTAGGTAAATACGTTTTATCACATAAATGCAAATTATATTATATTATATATACTCACGCCATTACTTCCCATCGGAGGAGGCAGATACGTTTAATTACATACATACGCGCATATACTCACGCTTTTACTTCCGCTTGTGGTAAGCAGATAATTTTAATTGCATACATACATACTTAAACTCCCGCCATTTTTCCGTAAGGGGTAGGCAGATACGTATTGTTTCAAATATGCATACTTACACTCACGCCATCACTTCCCGTGGGGGTAGGCACAGGCGTATAATTACATACATGCATACATATACTCACGCCATTATTTCCCATTGGGGTAAGCAAATACGTTCAATCACATATATGCATACTTATACTAACGCCATTACCTCTCATTGGGGTAGGCTGAAACTATCGATCGCCACTTCGTACGACCCCGGCAAACTTTTTAATAAATATGCTTTTATTTTTAAGTCATATAGGAGTTCCCGCCTATTTAATATTTTGTGTGAAATATGACGTAAAAATATTTGGAAAAGGTTGTGTACATGAATAGGATATATGTAAGTATAGTAGCGAAAGAGATATATAGACGCAATGTGTCGTCGTTTATTGAATGAGAGTGGGATAGTCCATAAGAGAGTTTGATAGAGAGCGTTTTAAAAAAAAGACGGGAGCAATTTCGTACGACCGCCCGCAAAAATCGCGCTCGCGAATGATTCAGAAACTGAAATCGGTGTAGTGGAATAACAAGCGTCTGTGGCCTTCTGCGGCAGTGACTGTGAAGGACCTCCGATTTCAGCAACGATAAAAGTGTAATGGAATAAGCTCTTAAGATGCTCGCTCCGTTGCGCTTCGCTCGCTCGTTTTATACATACTCGTAATCTAACCTAACCTAACCTAGCTAAATGTGACCTAACTTTTCTTTGCCTGCAACCCATCCGAGCAGGGGGCGCAACCTCCTGCACCCCCTTTACATGAAACCAAACAAGCAAGCATGCAAACAAGCAAGCAAATATAGATAAAAACACATATAATTGATTAAAAAAAATATTAGACTAAAAACATATTATAGTTATTTATTGAAAGTGTTATATTGTCGGTCATTAGTATAAACAAATATATTAAACATACGTACATAGTATGTATTGTACTATGTACTATTATTGTACTACATACATATAAACATAACAAACATAAACGTTCACGCCGTTTATCCCCGAAGGGGTTGGCAGAGGTACCAATTCTTCTGAACTCACATGACAGCGCCATCTAGTGTCCAGAGAAGGTACCCACGTTTTGCTTAGACAGTGTACTCACGTGATAGGGGGCAGGCCTATCGCCGTTTTGTACGAATACACTGTCACATGACTAAGTACAACTCAGCCATGTGGGTTTCCTCACGATGTTTTCCCTCACCGTTAACAACCATGATAAATTAACCACACATATGACTTAAGAAAAGACAAATTGGTGTAGGCCCCCGTCCCAGGATTGGAACTCACGCCCTTCTGTTTTCGGGCGGGTGTTCTACCCACTGGACTATCATACATATACTCACGGCTATAAATCCCTAGAAGCCAGAGCTAGGGCATTAAAAATTCCTCAGCTACTTTTGGAAGTTGCGTGGGGAAAAGATGGTGAAATAAAGGTTGTTGGTGATGGGTCTCCAACCGCATCGCCCAAAAATCCGTTAAAAGCCCCAATACCGTTAGTCGCCTCTTACGTACACCCACCGGATGAAATGGGGTAGTGTTATTCTAAGCCGGCACTACAGAGCACATTAATACTATTAAAACAAATATGATTAAATACAAACGCCCGAATCTGAATTGAGTATTCAAGCTGAGAACGACTTAAGTATTGTTTTGTCTCATTCAGTTGTTAAGATTTCAATGCGACAGAACGATACTTAAGTTGTTCTCAGCTGGAATACTCAATTGAGAAATCGGGCGAAAGTGTATAATTAAATAAGTGATATTATGAATTTCGATGATTATATTTTTCAATATTTAAGACTTGATTTTTTTATGAAGATCGATCATCATGATTTTAAATGGTACTCGTATCTGAAATATGTTCGGACCTTCGATGATAGGAGTTAAAAACGTTATTTAAGAAAAAGCGCACCCACTTTTACTATTTACAAAAGGCTTAATATTAATCTTAGAAATATATGTACCGTACTAACGGAAACATAATTGTTTGCCCGCCAAATTTATAATCTAGCAATCTAGCTTCAACCAAATTAGCACAACATCGTCGAATAAACATCCGAGTTAACGATCATTAGGTTGGCAACACTTTTTTTTTCTTTTAAAACACCAATTAAGAGGTTAAATAACGTCATAACATCCGCAGTTAAAACGCTCAGCTTTGTTCAATCTCTCATTAGCTGCAGCAGGAGTGTACAAGAAATGGCGTTTAACTGTTAAGAGCCAAGTGAATTGGGATTAAACCAATTTTCACAGGTTGGAATACGTCGAGAGCTGTTTGTGCCTGTTAGTCCCTCATCAGTTGACCCGCTAGGGAAATGAGACGGTTTTTGTTTTATTCGGTTGGCAAGCCTGGAATTGAAAAACATGTAGTAAATTGTACACTACGCTATTGATTTCGATTCTACCCGATTTGCAGTTTTATTCAGTAGTTTTGATATTTAGGGCTATATTATTTTTGGTTTCAAAGGTTTGCTTTGATTATTATTCTCACTATTTGAGGAGTTTTGTATCTTTGAATAAGTTTGTTTTCAGCTAGACATGTTTTTGGGCCACTAACTTTCACATTTTAGGAAACTCTTGTTACAATTTAAAAACGTTAAAAAACAGTAATAGGTCATCTTATTTTGCACTTGTATAACTTGTATTAAAACCTCTAAGTGATGCTATAATAGGATACCAATTTACTTCAACCCCTTAGTCTTCATGGGAGTTACGAACCAAAAGAAACACGCTCGATGCGTATTCTCGGATCGAGATGATATGATTACCTGAAGCTCAAACGCCCAGAGGCTAATCGATGTCCACTTACAATATTAGCTTCGCCTAATTAACGCTAACCACTGACTAACTCCTAGCTTTATTTATGCTAGCCTTTAGTAAACAGCCTTTGTAATTTTTTGAATTTTGATTAGCATAATTGATTGTTTCTTAGTCTTGGATTTTGTTCATATGTGTATAATATTTAATATATCGTTGAGTTAGTATCCCATAATACAAGTTCTACTTAGTTAGGGGCTAACTTGACCTGTGTATATGTCCGTATGTTTATTTAATATGTGTCTAATAAAAATCTGTGTAGTGTCGGCTTAGAATAACACTACCCCGATTCTGCCGGTAGGTGTACGTAAGAGGCGACTAACGGTATTGGGGCTTTTAAGGGCTTTTGGGCGATGCGGATGGAGACCCATCACCAACAACCTTTGTTTTACCGTCTTTTCCCCACTCAACTTTCCAAAAGTGGCTGAGGAATTTCTAGTTCCTTAGCTCTGGCTACCCCTTCTAGGGATTTATACTTACTTACTTACTCCGTTGGCTCAGCGACCCAAAGTGGATCTTGGCCTCAGACACAAGAAGTCGCCATTGGTCCCTATCCTGTGCGATCTCTTTCCAGTTGCCTGCCTGAAGTTCGCGCAGGTCCTTTTCGATTTCGTCCCTCCATCGATACTTGGGACGTCCAACTGGTCTTCGACCGCTTGGTATTCCAAGGTAAACCTTTTTGACCGCCCGATCCTCTCCCATCCTCTCTAGGTGGCCAAGCCAGCGGAGCCGGTGGGACTTTATTTCGCCGATGATGTTAGGTTCAGAAATCAGGTCTTCGATTTCCTGGTTCTTCCTCATTCTCAGAGTGCCATCTTCCATCCTGTTGGGACCCAGAATTTTCCTCATTACTTTCCTTTCCGCAACCAGAAGTTTATTCTCTTCCTTGAGAGTGAGTGTCCACACACTTTATTTACAGGACAGGGATTTATAGCCGTTAGTTTATTCAATACTAGCTGACACGACAGACTTCGTACTGACAAAAGTGTAGACTTTCACGTCGTCAAACTGAAATATTTAACTGACCCGTTAAGAGTCTCTGCAATGCCATGACAAAAAAGGTGCTTATCATAATGTTCTCACCATTTTTTCACTTTATAAATTTTAAGTTTCGGCTGAGCATTAATTCTGGGTCAGTCAGTCCGTCTTGTCTTGCGCCTCATGCACGCGTGTATATTTAGTTGCAGAGTAATTTTAAAATTGTATATTCTTCTAAGATGTTAATTTAAATTAAGTGATGTCAGGGACAGTTTTGTTCACAATTCAATTCTCTTATTGAAAAACACATTTAGTTGGCTAAGGATTAATATTATGTTGATAAAACAGTATGGCAAATAATTGGCAATAATGTATTAAGTTCGACCACATTTTATTACCATAAAAAATGTTATAGTGGGTCAATCTTAAAATATAGACATATACTGTCGCGGATATTTTTTTAGATAATTTAAAGAGGAATAATTCTTACTTACATACTTTTTGGGCAACTTAAACTGTTTACGCAGCGCACACAATGGAAGCCTTGAAATATGAATAATTATCTCCGTTTTTGCAATTTTTTTTGCTAATACTTTGCTCCTATTAGTCGCAGCGTAATAATATATAGCCTAAAACCTTCCCCAATAAATGGACTATCCAACACAAAAATATTTTTTCAATTGATTCGGTAGTTCCTGAGATCCTAGCGTTCAAACAAACAAACTCTTCAGCTTTATAATATTAGTATAGATTATTATACCAATGAAGCATAACGGCCAAATGTTACCAGTCAGTTCATCGCAAACCCGAATGGTGTTGTCATTTGCGGGCCAAAACGCGCTCTTAACAGACTGGCCAAATAAACTGGTGCTCCAAACTTAAATTACTCTTAACCGTCCAATTGCCGGCGGTCGCGGCTGACAGTAATGCACTCGCAGTCGCAGTCGCGCCAACCCTAACTTTACTCTATTTATATGCGTTTTATATTGTTGCTGTCACGGTTTAACTGACAATTTATATTTTAATTGCATAGGAATTTGGGTCTATGTTTTGAAAGCGGCTGTGGATTTGGTATCGCTTCGTGGGTCCGAAGGTTTGATTGTTGCAAGTATGTAAAAAGGAGTAATTTTGCTATAGTTTTGTGTAAATAAAGGTTTCTACTCTGACTAAGTAAAGCCATTATAGATTTTAAGGGATTATTGGACGACTTGGTTGGCATATCAGTTTTTTTAATACAATTAAACTATCTTAAATTCAAAATATTTTATTACTATCACTTACAATCATATATGTTTAGTACATACTCACGGCTATTAATTACTAGAAGTAGTACCCAGATAAGAAATTAGAAATTTCTCAGCCACTTTTGGAAGTTAAGTGGGGGTAGCTGGAAATTATGTAAAATAAAGTAAGTTGGTGATGGGTCTCCAGCCGCATCGCCCACAAACTACTTTAAAAGCCCCATACCCTTATTCGCCTCTTATAACACTCGGGTAGAAAGGGGTAGTGACTTTCTAAGCCGGAACTACATGGCAAATAAATATACTCAATATAAACTTAATATTATATGAAACACAAATAATATCAAATACGTACAAAACAACGCGACCCAGCCGCCGCAGCAATGGCGGCGCAAACGGGAACACAATAAATAAAACAGCGGGAGCCACTTAACTGAATTTCCCAGCCGCGCGGACACCGCATTATTTGCAATGCTACTCCAATATTCACTATTTATGTAAGTTATATAATGAAATACACCTATTTGGTTGGTTTACAACTCGTTTTTATAATAGTTCAACAAGAGAAAGAAAGAATTTGATTGATTCACTCGACCTCAAACCCAAAAACGTAAAAATGCATGATGATAAAATAAAAAAATAAATGGACAAAAAGCATTAAAATTTATGTTATAACAAACTATTATTCTTTTTCTTTAAACCTTGAAAAAAAACACATGTTATAAACGAAAATTTTAATCTGCCAACATTTATTCAAACATGAAATTTACCCTTTCTACAAATAAATAGTCGGTTAGCACGCATTTTTCCAACCATAATAATTGCATGATAAATGATAAAAACATTGTATAAGCCGTAACATTAATCAGATAACAAAACAATTAAAAGACTAATTTAAATTTAATTCACTACAATAAACATGTTTCAAACTTTTGTTAAGCCCCTCTGTTCCTGACAGTTTAACTCTACTTTCATTGTTATTATTGCGGATTAAGTACTACCTACATAGTTTTTGCTGGGTTTAATAATACTGTTAAATTGTTATACACTGATAAATAGCAACTAATTCTTTTAAGCAGTAATGAGACGCTATATTTTATTTGTGCTATTTTATGCCGTGTAGTGTCGGCTTAGAATAACACTACCCCATTTCTACCCGTGGGTGATCGTAAGAGGCGACTAACGGTATTGGGGCTTTTAAGGGATTTTTGAGCGATGCGGTTGGAGACCCATCACCAAAAACCTTTATTTCACCATCTTTTCCCCACGCAACTTCCAAAAGTGACTGAGGAATTTATAATTCCTTGGCTCTGGCTACCCCTTCTAGGGAATTACAGTCGTGAGTATATGTATGTATGTATGTATGCTATTTTATCATAGTCGCAAATTAAGATTGTGTAGGGTAAGAAATTCTTCAGTATTTTTGTAAGTTGAGTGAGAAAAGATTGTAAAATAAAGGTGATGGTTCTCTAACCGCATAGCCCAAAAATCACCCCAACCCCCAACTTGGTCAGCTCTTACGAAAACCCACAGTTAGAAATATGGTAGTGTTATTCTAAGCTGACACTACATAGTTGCATTAATGCACGGTGTTAATATAACATCAACTCCTATTACCATTACAAACCGCAACACTTTGTGTAACCAATACTCCTATTCCAGTGCCCTCAGCCCGCATCCTGGGAGGCCCGGACCTGCACGTGGACATCGGCAGCACTATCAACCTCACCTGCCTCATCCAGTTCAGTCCGGAGCCGCCGGCGTACATCTTCTGGTACCATGAGGACGAGGTGAGATATACAATCTTCATTTATATTTATTGTGGATATGTGAGTTTGTTTGTTGTTTGCTAAACTTTGTCCATTAATGAATAATAAAAAAAACAAGTGACTTTTGTCGCGCAACTGTGGTAGCTCAGTGGGTACAACACCGCCTATTATGCAAATAGGCGTGGGCTCAAATCCCGGATCGGGCCTACACCAATTTGTCATTTCTAAACTAGGTTAATTTATCATGATTTTTAACGGTGATAGTAAACATCGTGAGGAAATCAACAGGGCTAAATTAAACTTAGTAATGTAACAATGTATTCGTACAAAGTGGCGATAGGTCTGCCCCCTATCACTTGAGTACACTGTCCAAGCAAAACGTGTGTACTCTGGACACCAGCTAATAATGTCACGTGATGTTAAGAAGTATTATTACCTCTGTCAACCCTTTGGGGATATACGTCGTGAACGTTCGGGGGTTGAGCGATGACACATAGGTAAATAGTCATTAGAGCGCTCGGTTACATCCGCAATATACCTTGGTTGTAATGACTAACTTTGCTTACTTGTAACATAATGTGTTATTTATTCAAAATTGCTAAATTATTCATTTTAGAGGAACAATGATATTAGGAAATTATTTATCAGAAGGTGAAGTTATAATATGTTGGTCCAGTGTAATTTTGCGTAGTAGTACTGGATTTGAACTTTGCATAAAATAGATTAGATCAAAACAAGGTTCACTGAATCACTGTTGCTTGTGATGTTTTAATACACGAACTCCTTATGCTTATTGGTCCAGTGTTACGCAATTTATATTTACTAAGTACTAATTATTGATAAAAATTACATTATATAAAAAATATAAAAGCAAAACGTGGGTACCTTCTCTGGAAACTAGATGGCGCTTGCCATGTGAGTTCAGGAGTATTGGTACCTCTGCCAACCCCTTCGGGGATAAAACGGCGTGAACGTTTATGTTATGTTATGTTATATAAAAAATCTAAAACGGTATAATTCGTAAGATTAGGTAACTGATTCAGTTTATCAAGTACACAAGTAAGAAGAGATCAAGAGAAAATACTATGGTTCATAAAATCAATCGATATGTTTTTACGTAAAAAGTTTTAACAGTGAAGTATCCTGTAAACATACATAAAGTTAGGCGAAGTTTGCTGCTCAAACAAGATAATCAATACAATATTTTCCCCAAATCGACGACAATATATCATTAATTTTACTAAGTGAGTACAGGATAAGTTGCCAAAACTGGAATTTGTATTAATTTGCTGTCGGTACACAAAACGCACATAAAGGCCCCGATACACCGAGTGCGGGCGACCGCGACGCCGCACAATTAATATAAACTAGCCGTAACTAGTTTCACGAAAATAATTAATGCCGTGACGCCCCAAATACCTTTCGAACTTCGCACAACTCCCATCTTGTTAGTTTCTATGGGTTAACTTCAACGACTACGCATGAATATTTATATTGTTAGATCACTATTTGTAGACGTAACTTGAGCCGCTTTTGTTTCAGAGAACATTGTTTGCGATTCGGTCAAATCGTTTATTTATTTATTTTATCAGGAAGAGTATATATTTTATTTGTTTTATACAAAAAATATGCGGAGAAGTCAAATTGAAATCACATAATATAGAAAGGGTACATTTAAATTATTGAAATCCAAGATTTTATCATTTGCTTAATTTGAACTAATAAAATCGCACTACCCAGTACCCAAAAAAATAGTACAATATATACTTATTCTCACGGCACTAGTTCCCATCGGGATAGCCTAAGAGCGAAATTCTCACTTTCTTTAATCCTGGCAAACTCTAGCTTGTTTACATGCCCACATTGCTGAGTTCAAAGTCACTAGATTCAAAGCCTTGCATAAAAGTTTATCACATTGTCATGATTCCCAAGTATGTGATTGTATAGAAGACTATGGTATTCACGTGATGTTGTTTGAAGCAGGTGATATCCTACGACTCGACGCGCGGGGGCGTTTCTGTGGTGACCGAGAAGGGGCCAGCCACCACTTCGTACCTGCTTGTGCAGGACGCCGCGCCCCTCGACTCGGGACGGTACTCCTGCTCACCCTCCAATGCGGAAGTAGCTTCGGTTAGAGTTCATGTGCTCAATGGTAAGTGATCGTCACTTATGTATTTGTGACTAAAATTATATTTGACACTTTAAATATAAATAATTTATTTCCTCTGTCAGTTGTGTATTTCCTTGATAAATATAGCTTTCCTATCTCTTAGCAAATAAAATATAGCAGGCAATATTCTCATTTCACCATGCAGTATTTATTTATTTACGTAAATACCGAATTCTATTTTTTTTTCAAAATCAGAAATTGTAAACACTAACCTTAATATTATAAAGTACTTTCTTAAATTGTTATAGTAATAACTATAAGTATAATGCTTTCTCATCAACAGGTGAAAGACCAGCTGCCATGCAAACCGGATCAGCAGGTCTCTCCAACAGCTCCCACTGCATAATCGCACTCCTCATCCTGAGCGTGTTGCACGCGCGCGTTTTAAAAACGTTGATCGCTAGCTGATCGCTCGTGGTGTAAACATACCTTAATGGACCATTCGCCAAATGCTCGTAGCAGTAAATGTGTAAATAAAACATTATATCAGTGTAAGTGAACTGTTAATACAAACAATTATAGTGTTGATATATGATCTAATTTTAATCGATTATAATAGATAAAATGAATAAGCTAAACTTGGAGTGTATTGTAAATAATGTTAGTATATAGTTAGTTGGGAAATGTTATGATGATAATGTAAAACATTAAATGACTTATGCATATTAAACATATTTTATTTGCATAATTTATTATTTATGATTATTGTTTTAAGTAAAAAGGATATTTTTTTAAGTTTTTATCTTATCTTCACACAATTGGTAAAATACAGAATATTTTAAATATTCTTACTCAATAATAAATAAAACTAAGTTCTTTAATTTTTTTCTCAAATGTGTATTTTGCGAATTTCTTGGAGAAAATTTATTGCGAAGGATTTTCATTATTTTCTTATGCTCAATTAGTTCAATGGGGTTGTTGACCTTTCGAAAATATATTAATCAGTTTTATTAAAATGTGGGCATGTCCCGACAGCCAATACGGTATTGTTTATGAATTATTCTTTTATTAAAACAATACAAAATAAATCTAACCTTCGAATATATTACAATTACCTACATAACAAATTTTTATGACAGACATTTTCTGGAAAAGAAGGCAATGAACGATTATAACTGCTGAATAGAAAGTTTAAAAAGAAGCATTTTTTGAGATATTATGTTTAAGAATTTAACTTTATCGCCTCTGATATTTATCTGCCTCAAAGTGCTTTTCTCAGAACAGTAACCATCTGATAAATGATCCCTCAGCATTTTTTGGCATAAGTGAGGATAGTTCTGATGCATTTACAACAACAACTGCTAACACCACACTTTCATTTAGAAAAGTTTTTTTTATTCTGTTCAACGACAGTCACAGCTACAGACGTAACGTAGATGTGCTTTTATACGATACATTTTTAATTTTAATATTTTAAAAAATCATTGTTTATTAAATAAATTATAAGAAATGGTAAAATAATTGAAAAAAGTATCACATTTAACATGCAGGATTGCATTTTTTATAAATGTAATTAAAAATGACATAGCTGTAATTTTTAAGATAACGCTAATTGTTAAAACTACTTATTCTGTAAAACCAACAAAATTCTATATTGTTAATGATCAAAATGTACTCTACTAAAATTTGTTGGAAATCAAATTAATTTAATATACTATTATAAAAATATATATCTCGTTTAAAACAGTTTTTAATGTTTGGAATTCTATGAAAAAAATAAAATTTATAACTGAGTTTGTAATATATGAACTTAAAATAAAATTATATATCATTTAATAACTGTGATTGTAAAAGTTCAGCTTGTTAAAGAAAATGTTTGATAAAAGAGCAAAGCTCATCGCATGATTTATCCATCTTATTTGAAAAGTATTCTGAAATCTGTGACATTGTTTTCCAGCCTTTAAACCTTCAGTTTTGTCCTTATCTTCTATATCATCCTATATAGAATAAAGTCCTTCTAAAACACGTGATCTGTTTTCCACTCCCTGATGCTTCTAACTTATAACTATACAACTTGTTTTACCTCGTACGGCATTGCAACGTAAAAATTAAAGTTTTTTCAACCAAAAATTAGTAAATCCCAACAAAATGATCGAAATATAGGCATCGTCAGATGTTAAAGCCATTATTTATTAGTACCAAAGTCAGCAGCTTACTAAATAAACGCTGAATTGTATTGAAATATAATTATCGAGAACAATTTCAATTATTCGTTGAGAATCCGATAAAACATTTCGTATTTAAGCCGATTTATTAGTTGAAATATTCACTGGATACCCTCGAAAAGTTTGTGTTCTAGGAATTTAGATAACTCACGCTTTTACAAAAAAAGCGTACCATGTAAGAAATTATGAATAAATGAATGCTTCGATATTCAGGAACATTCATTGGAAACCGCAGAGGTTTCAAAAGAATATTGATACCAATGTCCCTTTGGTATTGTCATCACATGGACTTAAATCTTCTCTCACCTAACAATCATATCTATATGTTCCACTTTTGATCCTCACTCTCATCACCATAAAGAGTTAGTTTTGTCTTGGTTTTTAAAAAACATCTTATGTCTTTTGCTGATGCAATTATTCATAAGAGTGTTCAAAGCCGTCCTGTTCATCCCGTACGCACGTCAGTTCAACGTATCGTATGTGCTGACGGTCAGGATAGCTATAAACACCCCTTAGAGTTTTTTACTATTTGAAAATTATATAATTTGGCTTCATTTTATTAAATATAGTTAAGAGGTAGCAATTAAATAAATGAGTAATTCTCACTTTACTGTATACCTCATGAATATAAATTAGCTGGTATTCAGTTTGTTTTTTCTTGCGTTTGAGTGAAATTGAATTAGTGAATTAAATTTTGAATCCTCTTTGAAAATTGAATCGAGATTCTAATTAATGAACAAACGCTTTTGGGGAATCTTTTGTGATTTTGTAATTAAGACTACCTTTTATATAAGAGTATAAGATTATAAGTAAATTAGTTTACATCGATGAATATGCTGTAATGCGTGCCTGATGCCTCTGGTCAGATATAAATAAAGTTGTCTTAACAAAGAAGCCATTTTGGTATACACAGCACTTTTTATTATACTATTAAGAACCTTTTATCCCACCATTGAAAATACAGGCCGTACTAAAATAAGGTTCAGATAGGACCTATTTGTATAAATAAATGATATTGTAAATAAAATTAGACTAATGCTATAATATATTTGGTCTAGTAGAAATGAATTTGTTAAGAATACAAGTAAAAAGTTACTGTATAATTGTAATATCTTGTTTTGAAATAAAATATTTAATATTTAAGTAAGTTTGAAGTTTTATTTATCTTCTCACAATTACCGATACTTGCATGTTTGCGATATTTTTACCATGCGAGGCACAGTTTTAAAACATTTTTATTATTCCTTTGCTTATGATTCCACTCTTGTAATAATTTGCTTACCGAGAGATTCAAACTACCATAAATATGGTGATTAAGTTACTCGTAAGACTAAGATGACTTTAACAAAGAAAGAAACCAAAAAAATTAACGATTTGTGGAAGTTTTTTTGATTAACGTAAATTTTAAGGATAGCTTATTTTTATCTTTAGACATTTTAATTGCCTTCAATAAAACCGCGTCTTCGTTAAAGGAAAAACAGAAATCTTAAGGAATCATTTTTATATTTATTACATAATTAATGCTAAGTAAAATCTAATGAGACCTTATTCGAAGTAGTAATGAGAGTCGGATAAACGACTGTCTTCCTCTTCTTCTACCGTGGTACCTGAGGGGCTCGATACCGCCGCTGTGGTAGCTGCTGTTTTATCTGCTGAGGAGCTGTTGCCACCACTGTCACCACCAGACACCTGGAATCAATTTGAATAACATATGAAAATTTGGTATAATTTTAATCTGATCAAAGAATCATTATATTCACGCTATTAGCTCCCATTACGATTAGGATTGAGAATCCCCAATTGAACGATCCAGGCAAAACTTATAAAAAACTTATTGAAAGGTTACTCTGACTGTTACCTCTAATAATCTCACTCTGCCCTCACTATATGTTAAAAAATATTTATACTAGGTTCTAGACAGAATAAACAGTCGTCAGTACCGTTGTGTTTGAAGGTGATTCTTCTCCTGTGGTGTCCTCACCCGCACTGTCGCCATCACCACCGCCGCCAGACACTTGTCCCTGAAATTAATGACAATAATGAAGAAAACTAAGATAATATTTCGATTTATCTGCTCTAATGATGATTATGGGTTAAAAATATATTATAACTGTCTGCTATGAGTTGTGTTAATAATAGTTAACTTCCATATTTTGCTGTGCAGTGTCTGCTTGGAATGTCACTAGCCTTTTCTACACACGGGTGTCGTAAGAGGCGTTCTTGGGCGATGCGGTTGGAGACCTATCACCAACGATACTTTATTTCTACCACCTTGTCTCCTATCCACTTCCAAATGCGGCTGAAGAATTTCCAGCTCTAAAGATCTGGCTACCCATTTTTGGGATTTATATGACCGTGAGTATATGTATGTATAACATCATATTTTTTACTATGAAAGCCATAGAGAATGGTACTTGGACATGAAGCCGTAAAGTTCATCATATTTGAAAATTGTATTTAAACTCGAAACTATTAAAAAAATGCACAAGAGTTTTGTGTTGCTTCTTCTCTTCACATCTTTCAAAGCAACGGGTAGAGTGATTGTAATCTTGAATTATGACCTACAAATTCCTAGTCATAACTTTGATATGAAAAATGAACTTTACGACTGGGTTTACTTTTCAATACACTTATATCTGCAGATTGACCGGATGATGACAGTAGTAGTATCTATAATAAAAAATAAAACATCTATATGATAATAATAAAAAGTGTCTCATTACCCACTTCAACGAAATCCAAGTAGCAGTGACATTACTCACTTCTGGTGAGACCAATGGGTTTATCTGCGATATGTAGATTACTGCCCAGCTGCAAGAGAAGTTTAATAATAAGCACTTAATATAAACTTACTATAATAACTGTTGCAATATTATTCTTCTCATCAAGCGCGGATCCACCCATATGCCTTACCCTAATCGTCTTGCGACCTCACACTTTCATTGTATGCTGAGGCTAAAATTTATGTTTTATTAATACAATACACAATGTCTCACGATGAAAAAAATGCATCAAGTAAGTGTGTTCTCTCGTGATGATAAACGTCGGGGATTTGTTAGATTTTTAGGCAATTATGCCCTCAACCTTATTTGAAGGCTGGATCCGCCCTTAATTCCCTTGACTGAAAATTTAAACCAATAAGAATCACAAATTAAATCTCATGGTTGTTTCATAATCTATATATTTAAAAGAAAGTCGTGTTAGTTACACTTTTTATAACTCACGAACAACTGAACCAATTAAGCTAAAAATTGATCGGGAGGTAGCTGAGAACCAGGAAAAGGACATAAGACATATAATCACGCTAAATACCGTAGGGTGTAAAGTTTGTGGGATTAATGGCCGAAAATGATGGACAAATTATATACGAAGATTTTTAGGTATACACAGAGATAGTATTAATTTTAACATGACACAGAATTAAAATTATTTAGTTCCTATTATGAACTAATTAGTTTCTAAAATTTTTGAGATGTGTGATAAAAGGCAAAGTTTGTGCCTAATCGATGTATTTTTTGCAGATAAATAATAAAATTAAGAACTTACAACAAATAGCAGAAAGCTGAAGAAGACATAACACAAAGTCTTATTTCACTGAAACACGATAAAATTATTATTATTATTAACGCTTATTATAGTTATTTGCACAAAAGTTTGTGCAGCAATAGTGCAAATGGTGATCAACCATTTTACAACGATTTCACAAAAAAAAAATAGAAAATATTTAGTGACTTACGTTCTATTTTCCGTATTCATATATCTGGGTACAATACCACCGAGGATAAAAATAGCACCGAAAATAACAGTGAGGGTGATCAACTGTGTTGAATAGTTCGGTGGTTTATAATTCATGGTAGTAGAAAGGCCTGGTTTAAAGGTAAAGTTATTACGAAATATAAATCACGTTTTGGTTGAGTAGTAAGAAAATTGTTGTTATTGTTATGCAATTGACATAAACTTTTTTTCATGAGTTGTACAAATCAGCCACATACAGATAGTTTTGAGTATATTCAGCAAAGAGTTTCTATCTACTTAGGTAAATGTTTGTTTATTTCACGGTCCAAACGGTACCCAAATCCAAGCCAATTCGTTTATATTACATACTAGCTGACCCGACAGACTTCGTACTGTAAATTTGCTTATGCCAAACTTTAAGGCGTTTTTTCCGGTACTCTGAGTTCTATCAGGCGTGAATATTTCATTGGTCAATTTTTTCCGGGATAAAAACGTATTCCATTTCATAATTGGGGTCATTATCTAGCATTCTGCTTAATTTCATTAATATACATTCTGTAATTGGGAAGCCTTTTCACCTCAAACACACTAATATCAAAACATCAAAACTTACAAATTTTAAATATTAATAGGATAAATATATACACTCTCTCTACGTACACTCTTTCTAGCGGCTAACTTTAAACTGTGTAGTAAATACGTGTATGTTAAAGAAAGAAAAAAAATATGATTAAGGAATCAGAGAGATTTCTACATAACATAAAACATAAACGTTCACGCCGTTTATCCCCGAAGAGGTTGGCAGAGGTACCAATACTTCTGAACTCACATGGCAGCGCCATCTAGTTTCCAGAGAAGGTATCCACGTTTTGCTTGGACAGTGTACTCACGTGATAGGGGGCAGGCCTATCGCCGTTTTGTACGAATACACTGTCACACTTAGTCAAGTACAACTCAGCCATGTGGGTTTCCTCACCATGTTTTCCCTCACCGTTAACAACCATGATAAATTAACCACACATATGACTTTACAAAAGACAAATTGGTGTAGGCCCGACCCAGGATTGGAACTCACGCCCTTCTGTTTTCGGGCGGGTGTTCTACCCACTCGACTATCATGTCATGTGAGATTTCTGTTTAAAAAAATTGCTCTAATAACAACCAAAATAAGTACCTAACTGCTCTCTCTAAGCAGTAACTTTAAAAATGACAACACTATTAAGTCAAAATTATTATAATAACACTACCTCCTTTGTGATATATGATACGGAATTACCCGGGTGGATCGAACGTTTGTGAGCTCACCCGGTAGAATATGTTTTTCTTTGATCAGTCGACGCTTTGAACAGGATATTGAAATTGCTGCTCCGAACTGAACCTGCAATGTAACTCTTACAACATTCCAAGAACTGCTCAGAATACTAATGCGTTGAATTACTTTTCAATTTTCGTGTTCGATGTTCTTTTCTGAGCCATCCGATTATTTTCTAGGTATTACCTAAATATATGTGTCTTGGTTTTTTAAAACATATCATGTTTAGGGATTGCAATTGCTGGATCCAGCATACAGCAATCCAGCTGGATCCAGCGCCTTTTTAAACATGCTGGATCCAGCATACTTCTTGATCCAGCGATGCGGATCCGCAAACGTATCAATTTCTATTGTTTAGTTTTGAGTTGCCGCCATTTCCGAATTGGCGCGGCAACGTTGCCGTTCTGTGACCATAGCACGTGCCGCATGAAAGGCAACGCTGCCCGCCCCCTTTCCCTCTTACCAACTGTACCGCATATGTGTGTATGAGTTTGAGAAAGAACTTAAAAGAGAGAAGGAGAACTTTAATAAACAAAAGCCAAGTGGTCAATTAGATTACGAAAAGATCCTGAAAAAAGAAATGAGCGTTTATGAGAGCGAAGGAGTGCGAGGTGAACATTTATCAATGGTTTTTAAGTATTTAATGACCTTGAAAACGACCAGTGTAGAGGCCGAAAGGGCATTCTCAGCAGCCGGCTATATATTCAGTTCTGTGCGAAGCAGGTTGGGGGATAAGACTATAGATAAAATTTGTTTTCTAATGTCTTGTCTTAAGTAGTCTCTTATCGTCAGACTTAAAACTGCTTAATTATTATGGATTAACGAGCGGAGAGAAGATTATTTCAAAGCTTTTTTTGTTTGATACAAAAATACTATTGAAAATTAAAATAGTGATATTGTTACGGTCCTATTTTAAAAGAATGTTAATTAAGTTAATTTTAAAAGAATTTGTCAGACTGATTGCTACTGATTAGCCGTCCTATCATTAAACGTAAGCGCAATTAATAAGTTAGTGCTTACTTAGAAACATTATCTTAAATTTTATATGAATATATATGTTTGTTATTTAATTTTATGTTGATTATTTTGATCCCAAATTATCAAAAAACCAAAGCAAATGAATATAAGATATCACCAAATGAGTGGAAGATTTCAAAGATTATCGTAAGAAGTACAAATTAATAAAAAAAAACTTAAATTGTCGTCTTTTTATTTTCGTTCCACGCTTTGCTGGATCCGCGCTGGATCCAGCTGGATTCAGGTCAATCCAACAAAAATTCCGCTGGATTGAAAACGCTGCTGGATTGCAATCCCTAATCATGTTGTATTGAATTGACGATACAAGACATACAGTCTCGAATTAATATCCAAAGTTAAGCTTGACAGAGGTTGATACCAACTTTTTTCTTAGTACAAAATGAGAAAAAGGAGCGATTTCATCAAAAGCAAAGCAACCGTGATAGCCCAGTGGGTAGAACACTCGGTTATCGTGCAAACGACTAGTGTTCAAATCCTGGGTCGGGCCTACACCAATTTGTTTTTTCTAAAGACATATGTGTGGTTAATTTATCTGGTTGTCAACGGTGAGGGAAAACATCGTGAGGAAACCCACATGGCTTAGTTTTACTTAGTCATGTGACAGTGTATTCGTACAAAACGGCGATAGGCCTGCCCCCTATCACGTGAGTACACTGTCCATGCAAAACGTGGGTACTCTGAACACCAGGTGACAAAGTCACGTGATGTTCAGAAGTATCAGTACCTCTGCCAACCCCTTCGGGGATATTCGGCGTGAATGTTTATGTTATTATTATTATGTTTATGTTCATCAAAAGTGCACGAGGACTTGCAATGAGGGATGCGTTTTTAAATAACTAATGGAATCACTTCATATACCTCGCCACGCTCAGCATAGATCTGGTAGAAATGGTTTAGGTTATAGAGGTTGTATAGGTTAGCGAGTATTCTGCAAATACAGAACAAGCCAGAAATGAGTGCGAGGAACGTATTTAGAGAAATTTGTTGCAAAAGCCAGCCTCGTCCAACCAGTATTATATCTAGCCCACCACCTTACACATTTTTGAATTTCATTGTGATTGGCTGGTTGGTGCCAACAAAATTGGATAATCTGTAATACTTTCAGTCACCTGGTGTTTTAAGTTGCGGCTTGTTGTTAAAGCGTTTAGTTCTACCTAATTGTATCTTGTAGGGTATGATAATACGTATCCAGTGGCGGCGTTAGGGTAAGGCGCCATGGGCGCGATGGGCGACTGCGCAGGGTCGCCGGACGAACCGGGGCGCCGCGGCCTGCTTTTCGTCCAGCCCCTCTTTCTGATTCTCTATGATTTACCACAGGCGCCCCCTTATAGTTCCCTCGCTCATTGAGCAAGGCTTACTGGGTCGCGAAAAAAGACAAGAACCGTGAGGGATATTTTTTTTTTAAGTTGCCTCTCTAGCAGCATGAATTGAAAGGAAACTCAATATGAAATGTGTAGTGTCGGCTTAGAATAGCACTTCCCCAATTCTTCCGGTGGGTGTACGTAAGAGGCGACTTACGGTATTGGGGCTTTTAAGGGATTTTTGGGCGATGCGGTTGGAGACCCATCCTTAATTTCCCCTCGCAACTTCCAAAAGTGGCTGAGGAATTTTTAATTCCTTAGCTCTGGCTACCCCGTCTAGGGATTTATAGCCGTGAGTATATGTATGTAATAAAGTATTATTTTATAGCAGCAAAATTTCCTTTCTGCCTTATTATATTCCAATCTATCCAAATATTAACTTATAAGCTTTTGATTTCATAATAAACATTTTTTTGTGAAATTTCGAGACCAGAGTGTAACAATTTATTTATCCATTTCCGGTACATGTTAACATTTATCTGATACCCGGTTAAGATATAATAGTTACTGATACCGGAGAGGATATAACTGGCCACTCGACCCGGAACGTGTCAATTCGTATGAATACTGCAAAATTGTTAACAATTGCTTGAACAGCGAATGTACAATTTAATCATTATAAAAATTTAAGTGAATAAATAGTTTTATTTCAAGAGAAAAGGAGTATAAATGAGATTCAGTTTACAAGAGAACGAGAATTTCCCATATTTAAGCAGAATTTTACGAGATCAATTTAGAATTTTTATAATACCTGGTAACAGTCATTCAACTTAACCACAAAAAATATTAACTAGTTATTGTCATTTGCCCTAAATATAGGAACAAATTGTTGAGATGGCAGCTCTAGAATGGAACGTAGTGTTCAATCGGTTTAATTTCTCGGGAATTCCCGACTTCCCGACCATACAGAAACAATGTGATTTTCTATGGTCGGGGATTCCCGCGATCTATCTTTTATTGATTTTTGACGAAGCAGAACATTATCATCTTCTTGCTTAACATAAGTGGACGCTCTTTAATCAATTATTCGATAGTTTTAAAACAAATAAACACAGATGAAATTTTATTAGTTTCATAACGTTTTTTTTTTTTTAAAATGGTTATTTTATTGTAACCATTGCCTTTTTTCGTATGTGATTGAATCGCAGTTAGGGGGCGCCGAAGAAATCTCGCCCAAAGGCGCTAGTAGTGCTAAAACCGGCACTGTACGTATCATTCTTATAATTGCTGCCCTTATTTATTATATCACATTATAAAAATTATCATTCGTTTTCTTATTTTCATAAGTTTGAAAATATGATCTTATAGGTCCACAAATATATCCGTGGAATGAATCAAGGCGCCATAGTCAAATAAAGTTGCCACATTTTACTAAAATACACATCTTACTTTTTTTATTACTCGTACGACGAAGAAAAATTGACAAAGATTGCTCATTATTATAGACAAAAGCTTCATATATATAATGTTACCGAAGAAAAACAGTTATAGAGGGAATGTTAGAGAAGGAAATTACGGTCTCTCGACTTTCGAGTTTTTAAGAATCTAATCACTAAATTTTTAATTGGTAGAGTATATGACCTTTAAACCTTGTCGTCAAAACCTTGGAGAAAAACGTAGAAAATCATCTAACTTCCCAAACAACCCCAGCTTCAAATCCCAAATTGGGTAGCAAGATATTATACACTTTTGGAAGTCGATTACAGAAAAGATAGTAAAAAAACAGAAAAAAGAACAAGCCTGTGTGTATAAAATGGCGGCGTCAGTAATTTTTACTTTTGGCAAAGATACAGATTAGTTGGAGATCTGTACTCTGTTACATTGGTTATCATTGTTAGAGTATATAAAAACCAAATCCATACTCAACTCAGAAACATTTGATCAAAAATGATCAACTGAGAAACATCAGATAACTTTATCTTTACTGGCCAGATCAAACTTTAAAAAAGTAAAGAATCTGGTTTTAACGGTATACGTGATGAGTTTGTTGCGTATTCATTCAAATTCAGGTTTTACATTTCACTATCAAAAATATCACAAACATATTTTTTACTTCGTTTGTATACTCCTTTTAAAATTTTAATTAACGTTTGGAAAAAAAAAATATGTATGATGAAGATATCGAGAGAAGAGTGAAAAAGGGTAATGCGATAAATGGAGCACTGGATAGTCTAGTGTCTAGTCAATCGGTGTCCGAAAAGGCCCGAATGGCTGTGCATGATGCTGTCCTCGTTCCTACACTTATGTATGGTAGTGAATGTTGGGTGTGGCAGAAGAAGCATGAAAGCAGAGTGAATGCAGTAGAAATGAGATCCCTCAAAAATATTGTAATGTAAGGTTATGTGATCGTGTGAGGAATGATGTGATTTGTGAAAGATAGAAAAAGGAATGTTGAGATGGTTTGGGCACATAGAGAGTAGGGATGACAGTAAATTGGTGAAAGACATATACAGAGCCAATGTGGAAGGTAATGTTAGTAGAGGACGACCTCGGAGGACACATTTGGATCAAATAGGCAATGTGCTGGAAAAGGCAGGTGTCCGCAGTATGAAGCATAAAAGAGCATGTATGAAAAAATTGATGGATGTGAACGAATCCAGAGAGGTTTGCCAGGATCGTACAAAGTGGCGATCGATAGTCTCTGCCTACCCTAATGGGAACTAGCGGCGTGATAATATGTATTCTTCATATCTATTAGAAAAAACGAGGTTGTAAACAAACCATTGTCGGGAATAAAATCGTAGTTTTCATCAAGAAAATATTTCTATCACACTAGAATTTCACATCCTTCAATTATAAAACACAATCGTCGACTCATCGAGCTAAATATTCAGTATTAATTGGAGGTAAAACTTGCGAAACACGATTAAATGAAAAAAATTGAGGTTATTTAATATTTTTTACAGTGCAAAAAGTTGGGATGGGTATTGACATTAAGATAGTAATGAAAGAATGATAGTAATCGATTACCGATTGATGAATCGATGTTAGAAGATCCAATATATCAAAATCGGTGTGAATAAAATGTATAACACTGTAAACTATTGTATATTTAACAAAAATAATAATGTGTATGTGATACACAAAACAAAATTTATCATGTTTTAAGTCCAGAAATTTTTAGTGAGTATGTAGATTATAACTATTAGTAGAGTTAAGTTTAATTTGCGTCGGCTCTGGTTTTTTTTAGCTATGTCTTTTATTAATTGACTAGCGGCTCGTCCCGGCTTCGCACAGGTTGACACATTTAAATTACACATACAAACATTTCGTTATTAAAGATAAGTCAGGTATTTAAATAATGTGGGGCGTGTGGCATTAATATTGGCTGGCAGTCGCTCGGGGAATTTAATCTGTCTTTTTTATTTTATACATAGGAGCTTTTAGTGTAACTTTTAAGGTTTATTGTGGGTTTTGGATTAGTTTAATTTTATTAAATACGTTGGCAATTGCGCTGGAAAATCGCATCAAATCGAAAATCGGAAAATTGCTCAAATGTGCTTTCATGTTAGTACGCCAGTTAAGAGTCTGTCCCTTTTAGGGCCTTGGCAAAATTTAGCGCAATGGTTACAAATTATAGCACTCTTGAATAGTGTAGCTTTGAGATTGAGAAAGCGCTTTTATGAACGTTTCAGTGTCTCCGAAAATAAGCCCTTTCAAACAAACAATCAGAGTTACAAACTTTGTATACGTCATACATATACTTACGACTATCTTTTGCCCACACAACCGTATTCCGTAGTCACGTGCGACGACAGCACGATGGCTTATTTCATGTATAAGTTTGGTGTTTCCGTATCGATTTCTATGATTCTTTTATTATTTACATACATACATACATACTTATACTCACAGCTATAAATTGCTGGAAGGGGTCGCCAGAGCTAAGGAATTAGAAATTCCTCAGCCACTTTTGAAAAGTTGAGTGGGGAAAAAATGGTAAAATAAAGGTTGTTGGGGATGGGTCTCCAACCGCATCGCCCAAAAATCTCTTAATAACCCCAATACCATTAGTTGCCTCTTACGTACACCCACCGGAAGAAATGGGGTAGTGATATTCTAAGCCGACACTATACAGCATTTTTTTTTAATTTAATCGGTAATAATGTAAACTATTTTGAATTAGAGATGACTGAGAGTATTATAAACGAAAAAGTAAACTAATATAATCAGAATGCTCCGAAGTGCTAAGCTATCAGGAGGTACACGTGTTATTGTGAGCTAACCATAAAAAAATGACATATGCTGCTCAAAAATATTTTTAGATAATAATGTGTGGAATATTTCCGTCATTCTGTTGAAAACTATACTGTAACCTTCCCAGGAGCATGAAGAATAATTCTAGGGATTTATAGCCGTGAGTATATGTATGTATGTAAGTACTAAAGAAGTATAATCAGAAAGTCGGTTTTATAAGTATACGATTAAATTGGATAATAAATCTGCTTACCATTAGTAACGTATTCGATGTTTACGTCGCCGTCGATTATATTGATAACATCACTAAAGTATTAAAAAGTCATTGACGTTTCTTTGTTTACAATCTCATTTTTTCTAATAGATATGAAGAATATGTATGTATGTATAAAAAAACCAGCAATTTAGTAGTGTCACCATAGAACAGAACCATCACCTATGTTTCCGTGGGTCATCTACAACTACGGCGCGGCCGTGGGTTCGAAGTAATTGTGATTAATGTGGTTGGCAAGGTAGTACAAAAAACTCTCTAAAAGACCTAGGACAACTTGAAAGATTTTGGACAGAGTTAGGGTGGATTGAATAAGACGGCCAGGGCCCACGTAAAAAAGTTCCATTAGGGAGCTATGTGCGGAAACCAAAACACTAATCTATCTATCTATCATGTGGTTGGCAATTCATTACTAATATATTTTTTACGCGTTATGATATCAATTATGTTTAGGGATTTATAGCCGTGAGTATATTATGTATGTATACATACATACTTATACTCACGGCGATATTTCCCTAGAAGGGGTAGCCAGAGCTAAGGAATTATAAATTCCTCAGCCACTTTTGGAAGTTGAGTGGGGAAAAGATGGTTAAAATAAAGGTTTTTGGTAATGGGTCTCCAACCGCATCGCCCAAAAATCCAATAAAAAGCCCCATTACTCTTAGTCGCCTCTTACGACACCCGTGGGTAGAAAGGGGTAGCGACATTCTAAGTCGGCACTACACGGCGACTATGTATGTATGTAGAAGTAAAATGAACTAAGAATTTGACGACAAATAAATATGTGTAAAAAAATAACTTTTGTATCTGAGTTTTATTATTCTTCGACCTTTTTCCTTAACCAGTTCGACTAAACGTCGAATGACACAACAAAACACCAACAATTGCCAAAACACCATAAAAACATCATAAAACCAGACAACGTGAAATCTTTTGCGATAAACCTATTTTCCTTTTGCATTTTAGCGGGTTAGTATATGGTTTGTACCAAACATTAGCACCTATTATATAGGTGGTACTTATACCAGAGTTATATGAGTATTTATATCTTTGTAGTGTAGTGTCGGCTTAGAATAGCACTACCCCATTTCATCCGGTGGGTGTACGTAAGAGGCGACTAACGGTATTGGGGCTTTTAAGGGATTTTTGGGCGATGCGGTTGGACACCCATCACCAAGAACCTTTATTTCACCATCTTTCCCCACTTAACTTCCAAAAGTGGCTGAGGAATTTCTAATTCCCTAGCTCTGGCTACCCCTTCGAGGGATTTATAGCCGTGAGTATATGTATGTATGTTATATCTTTGTGAAGACTTTAACAGTACTTAGTTGTGCTCTAAGATGAATCGATGATGAAAATTAAGTAAAACAGTAGCGTTTTGTTTGTAATTATTGTTTGAAATAATCAAACCAAAGTTTAAATTCAACGCATTTTCAAGTTTTGTTACTGTTTAATAATATTAAATCTGAACGAATATTGTAATATAATATTAAATAATTGAAATGAAACTGGCTATTTAAATTATTGTGTTTTCAGTGGTATATTATAAATTACTGTAAATAAAAAATGCCATGATAAAAATACGAGGAGATTTAGTTTTGAAATAAGTGATTCGCAGCAGCTGTGTTGTGTCGCCAAGACTATCAACAGGTAATTAAAGAGACCAATCATCAACCATCCTCAATTTGGTCATATTTTCCCTCTCCAACTCCTAAAAGAGGCTGATGCATTTCTGATTGTACCTGGCTACCCCTCTTTAGGATTTATAGTCGTGATTTGATGTATCACGTATTTATAGATATTAAGGGTTTTTCATAAAGTCTTATAGAATTTAGATCGCTAAGAAGATTTAATTAATATCAGGCAACCTTATTTTAGACATTTGTAGTGGGATAGCCATAGGCAACCGTGATAGCCCAGTGGGTAGAACACTCGGTTATCGTGCAAACGACTAGTGTTCAAATCCTGGGTCGGGCCTACACCAATTTGTCTTTTCTAAAGACATATGTGTGGTTAATTTATCATGGTTGTTAACGGTGAGTGAAAACATCGTGAGGAAACCCACATGGCTGAGTTGTACTTAGTCATGTGACAGTGTATTCGTACAAAACGGCGATAGGCCTGCCCCCTATCACGTGAGTACACGGTCCATGCAAAACGTGGGTACTCTGAACACCAGGTGACAAAGTCACGTGATGTTCAGAAGTATAAGTACCTCTGCCAACCCCTTCGGGGATATTCGGCGTGAACGTTTATGTTATATGTTATGTTGTAGTGGGATGTCCAAACATTTTATATATTTTTTTTATTAAATAATTATATCGAATATTGCTGGCGTCCGAAGTATGAATAATAAAAGAGCATGTATGAAAATATTGATGGATGTAAACGAAACTAGAGAGGTTTGTCAGGATCGTACGAAGTGGCGATCGATAGTCTCTGCCTACCCCAATGGGAACTAATGGCGTGAGTATATGTATGTATGTATTAATTAATTACTTAACACGGTAAATCAGATACTAAACCTCGGGGAATAAAACTTTGTGACCAACTGAAATAGGTTTTTTTGTTAAAAGGTGTTGCAATGTCTTACAATAAAATGTAGCACCGGATATAACAAAGCAGAGTCACTATAATCCGCATCACCCCACCACTTACATTTCCGGTCAAACCACTCTATTCTGCTTCATTTCACAAAAATTAAATTTTAAAAAAAATACTTTTTTTTTGAGAGAGAGCTGAACTGAAATTATCGCTAAGACAATTAGTCTTACGACACTCTGAGAAGAAGAATTTGATAATGATATGAATGATAGTGCATTTATTAACCAGCACGAAATTCACACAAAATACGTTTATTAAGTTACATAAACATAACATAACATAAACATAAACGTTCACGCCGGATATCCCCGAAGGTGTTGGCAGAGATACTAATACTTCTGAACATCACGTGACTTTGTCACCTGGTGTTCAGGGTACCCCCGTTTTGCATGGACAGTGTACTCACGTGATAGGGGGCAGGCCTATCGCCGTTTTGTACGAATACACTGTCACATGACTAAGTACAACTCAGCCATGTGGGTTTCCTCACGATGTTTTCCCTCACCGTTAACAACCATGATAAATTAACCACACATATGTCTTTAGAAAAGACAATTTGGTGTAGGACCGATCCAGGAGTTGAACACTAGTCGTTTGCACGATAACCGAGTGTTCTACCCACTGGGCTATCACGGCTTTAAGTTACATTTCAATTAAAAATATAAATTCAGCTAACATTTGCGGGTATCTTCTCTTAAACATTATATATTTTTAATTACCTTTTTAAGTGAAAAAGGAGAAGTTTATATAAGAATCATTATCAATAAAAAGTTTTTGAAAGTAGCTGTTAGTCGTTGAGCGTAAAAATAAAAGGAATGTAGACAAACCGTTAAAATGCTCCCTATCCGACTTAGCTTAGGTAAACTCCTTTGCACCGCCAAGTCAAAACACACGTCAAGGTGACGCCGCATAGGCCGCAGGGCCAGCAGCACCGAACCGGTGGGGTTTTAGTCGGTAAAAGTCCGACATACTATGAGGATTTCCCCGCCGTTAATCAAAAAAAAAACTTAAAATGCTTCTCAAAGTTACTGATAACAAACAATGTGTTTAATCCCAAATATACTACCAATAAATAATTAAAATTAATTGTAAATTTACTTAACTTTGACAAAAGGAACTAAATAAAAAGATTATTATTTTCATGAAAAAAAAATCTTAGATAGTTTCCATTTACTATTTTGCTTTTCCATCCTCTTTTTAAGTATCTTTTGTGACCGTTAGGTTATGTTGAGAGATGAAATGATTTTAGTTATCGAAATCGTCAATTTTTATGCCTGTTGACTAAGGCATATTGCATATTGCGTCGCGATCGACAATTGCAAAGACCAGTAGCACGTGCGCGAATGATGTGTAGTGTCATATATACATACATACATTGACTAACAGCTATGAATCAAATATATTAATATATTAACAAACATCCCATCGAGTCAGCATAACTGAATAGGTTTAGTTTAGTATGCACGGCGTGTCGGCTCGCGGATCGTCTAGCGCGCAGATTATTGCGAAGACGTGTTCCTCTGATACCTACACACTAGATACCACTATACTACCACTACACACTACATACTAGATATTTTTGTATACTCTATATATTAAAAATATGTGTGAAACATAGCCTTAACATTACACAGAGTAATGGGCATCAACTCCAGATTTTTGGTATCGAATATTAAGTTCTATAAATAAGAGGTAAGATCATTCACATTACTTACTAATTAAATAAACACTGTAATTGTTAATACTTTTAGCATGCTGTGTAGTATCGGCTTAGAATAGCACTACCCCATTTCTTCCGGTGGGTGTACGTAAGAGGCGACTAACGGTATTGGGGCTTTTAAGGGATTTTTGGGCGATGCGGTTCGAGACCCATCACCAACAACCTTTATTTCACCATCTTTTCCCCACTCAACGTTCCAAAAGTGGCTGGGGAATTTCTGATTCCTTAGCTCGGGCTACCCCTTTTAGGGATTTATAGCCGTGAGTATGTGTGTGTGTGTTTATATCCTCCTTATTATGATGTATCTGAATTGTGACCAACTACAACAAAGCCAAAAAGAAGGATGTAGATTTAAGTAGTAGGTTTGACCACGGTTCTGTCTTGGCCATGTCTGTACGAATGCATTTACTATAATTTACTTGGTTCTCTTGGAATCGCTTACCCCTTTCATTCATTATAGATTATTTTTTAAAATTCTTAAATCGAAGTTCTTAAAATTATTTATAGATGATAAACCTTCATTTGCAAAAACTAAGTAAGAAAAGCAAGCTTAATGTTCTTTTATGCAGCAGCAGATCAATATTTTCATTTCACCATGATTCCCTCGCCATCAGACAATGTCTATGAATCTCTTGATTCTCAACTAAGATATTAAACTGAAAGCCTTCGCAGCTTTGAGAAGATGTAATCAGGCCTCGCTGAGACTCCTAATACCGGTTGTATGCCTCAATAAGGAATACCTTATCAAGAGATCAGTCAAAAGGAGTCTATCTTAGCTTTTAGATTAGATATTGATTTTTCAAGCTGATTTCTCGTCACGCTAATTAAATATTTATGTTACTTGAATAAACTTGCAACGAGTTTTCTGTCGGTAGTGCGTTTCACGTTCTTTATGGTCGTTATGTATAAAAAGCCGACGATTATATTTGTTTGAAAGTTGTGTTCGAAAGTACCGTGTCTTTTTTTAAGTTACAATAGTTTGTAGTCGTTTCGATACAAAATATTTTTGTCGTATCAGCCGTATTTTTCTATGACCGAAATGTTTACTTATCATTATTTCAAAAGCGGTAGCTAAATTATACATACATATATCACGACCATATAGCTAAATTATCTCAATCAAAAACCCCATATCCAAAAAGCACTATAAGACTCAGGACCCTTAGTCGGAGGAACCACAAGCAAAATTACAGAAATGCTATACTGATCCAACCCTACCAATAACGTATCCTTATAATTACAACCCCAAATAATCTATCGAACACCATATCTCTCTATACAGAGCTAATAATTACTACTATCAACCACATAACCACTTTATTTACCTATGTATTACCTATCAAACACCGTTGAATACGTCCGTCAATAATGAAAGAGCAGGGCCGGATCAAGTTCAATACGTAATGAGGTCTCCTGAATGCGGCCGACATGAATGACCGAGTTCCGACCTCTTTTGTACGGCCTGCATGGATGGGATTCTCGATCCAGCTTTTAACAGGATGCCCATTTAGCTCGAAGTTTTGTGAATGCTGTACGCCAGTGATTGACGGCGCTTTTGTCTCAAAGTTAGCTGGAGATTAAAAGAATCTTTCAAGCTATATACTTTTATTCATACTAGAATAACAGGTAATTTAGCTTCGGTTTTTTAAATCTCGGTTCGATTTTATAGGATTTATAGAAAACTATAGTGGAAGTAAGTGTAAAGGGATTTGTTGGTGATGGGTGTATAACAGCATCATACAATCACATTAAAAGCCGGTATCTCATAGATTTAAAATCCTTTTCTAATCACATCAAAATTTTTGGACAAAATCAATGTGATAAAATTCCGTACGTTCTTTGCATGTTTTCATAAGAAAGCATAGGGAACAGTTTTTGACAAAAATACATCAAGCAACATTCTGTATTTGGTTCGTATTAATCCGTTTGTAAACTGTAAAAAATATTTTGCCAATTTCAATCCAAATTTCAGTCATAAAAAAGAGGTAAAACAAAACTCAACATATTAAAAGCGGAGTTACATGCTCGAAAGCCGTCTCAAACGAATCGGCCAAGCCTAAAATCCTGTGGAGCGTGCTTCGATTACCAAAATTTATAGCGTGAATCGCAATCGAAAAGAATTACATACGAAAGTAATTTCAGATATTCCCATCTCATCTGTGTCAAAGAGGTGATAAAAAATAGATGGAATACACTTAGGCGTTGGTCTAATACTCGTAAAATTCGACTACGCGATCATCTCGAGTTTTAATCATGATTCCACTATCAAGAAATTGATCTTATTGTATACTAGTGGATCGGCCCAGCTTCGCACGGTAGCGTAGTTTAAAAAATATCTGAGGTTTCTTTAATCACTTGCTAAAATTTAGCGCAATAATAACAACTTATACCACTCCTGAATAGTGTAGCTTGGAGATTGTGAAAGCGCTTTTATGAAAGGTTCAGTATCTCCGAAAATAAACCCATGCAAACAAACAATCAGAGTTACAAACTTTGCATACATCATACATATACTCACGGCTATCTTTTACCCGCGCAACCGTTACTCAAAAAAAAATCCTTATAGCACGATTCAGTATTCAAATGGAGTAACTTCTCCCGTTTTCCCAAAGTTTCCCAAAATTCCCCTTCACTACTCTGATGAAAAGTATACTTTAACCTCCTCAGG
Organism: Bedellia somnulentella; assembly: GCA_963576735.1. Classification (NCBI taxonomy): domain Eukaryota; kingdom Metazoa; phylum Arthropoda; class Insecta; order Lepidoptera; family Bedelliidae; genus Bedellia; species Bedellia somnulentella. Next base: position 3,218,420 of record OY755174.1, read on the forward strand.
AGTATGAAGAATAATTGTACCAAGTTTCATCAAAATCCGTCAAGTAGTTTTTATATCCATAAGGAACATGCAAACCGACAGACAGACAGCCAAAAATTTTACTGATTGCATTTTTGGCATCAGTATCGATCACTTATCACCCCCTGATCGTTCTTTTGAAAATATATTTCATGTACAGAATTGACCTCTCTACAGATTTATTATAAGTATAATCACAATAAATCATACAATTTAAGAAATAGTAAATAAGGATCTCGAATATATTTAGCAATATCAAGTTGAATACATATTAAAAACTAGTATCATGAAATTACAAAAAAAAACTATTCCCATGGTATACCAACACAAGAATTTCTAAAATACCACAGACAAAACATTAGACTGGATACAAAATATTGTTCAATATTACTTTCCGTCTCTTCCTAGTTATTGGGAACTCATTGCAAACTCTACTTATGTTTTCACTCGACGTTGTAAGGATGAGCAACGTATGTGGATCAAATCCACGGTGTTAACCGTTAACAATGCGCCTTGATCGGTTCACTGCGTCTTATTTCTCTTTTCATTTATATTTCTTACTTTTTAGTCCATATATATATACTTGCTGTACTAAGCTTATCAAATATCGATGTAATTTCAAATGCATTGTGTTGACAAATCGCTAAGTAATTTCACTAATAAATTTATTATAAAAGTTTAACATTTAGTATTAGTTGCGAAGTTTGTGATCAAAAACCTCAGACCCAAACGTCAATGGTTATTTTTGAAACAAAGATCTCGCTACCTCTTTTTAAGCTGGTATAGTAGAGTAGCACATGAGGCAAGGTAAATTAATCCTATTAAGCATTGCTAATAAATAAAGAATAAATAAAGGAAAGAAAAATTCCGACACAGGCGGGAATCGAACCCGCGACCTGGGGCGTATACCCGAAGGTCGCGGGTTCGATTCCCGCCTGTGTCGAAATTTTCATTTCCTCTATTTATTAGCAATAATACCCACATGAGGTTTTCATGAACACAAAGATTTAAACTATTAAGCATTGGTTTCACTTGATTTAAGTTAACCGTTTCAAATAGGTCAAGTATTAGCAATGGCGTACACAAATCACTGTTGTAAGTAATTGCAAAAATCTGAAACTTATTTATGAGTGTTGTGAATTTTTCAGTCGGTATACTCATGCGGGTAAACGGTGCGGTGTTTTTTGAAAAACGGTGTACCTGGATCTACCCGCACCTGCGACCCGAACGGACTCCTCATTTTGTACTGCGCCAAACACACTTATACAAACAAGATGCCTAAATGCTTGCAAAGTTATTGTTATAGGTAATATTTACATATTCATACATACGTACATATACTCACGGCCATAAATCTCAAAAAGGACAGCCAGAGCTTCAGAGCTAGAAACTCCTCAGCCACATTTGGAAGTTGATAGGTTACAAGATGGTAGAAATAAAGTATCTTTGGTGATGGGTCTCCAAACACATCGCCCAAAAACCATTTAAAAATGCCTCAAACCCTTAGTCGCCTCTTACCCGTGGGTAGAAAGAGGTAGTGACATTCTAAGCCGGCACTACACGGTATTTACTACTGTCCCTATATTTTTAATTTCCAATGTAAGCGAAGTATGTTGAGTATTTTATAGGTCTGGTCACTAAGTTTCAATTAAAGTATTTTAGTTTTTACTAGTGGATCGTCCCAGCTTCGCACGGGTAGCGTTGTTTTTTTAAATATCTGAGGTTTCTTTCTTCAGTCACTGCTCAAGCATTGTGAAATTCAGCGCAATGTTTTCAATTTATTATTAGCAAATTTTTAAATAAAACGCTATGAAGTATTTATAACAATCTAAAAAATAAATCATTACGTGATTTAGGATGCAACTACTCGCGCCATCTAGTATGTTATATGTAAATTAGTTAGTAAAGATTTGGTTTTGATCACGGGCGCGATAGCTTATTTTATGTATAATTTCGGTGTTTGTCTACCGATTTCTATGATTCTTTTTTTATTGAATAGGTAATAATGTTACCTTTTTAAAATTTGGGATGAATGAGACGTTTACAAAAGTAAGATCAACAAATATAATCAGAATGATCCGAACTGCTAAGCTATCAGGAATTACACGTGTTATTGTGAGTCAACCGTAAAAGATAGACATAAACTGCTTAGGATTTTTTTTAGATCATTTTATGAAGAATATGTCCGTCACACATGATTTCTATGTAAGTTTAACCATTGATGCTGCACACGCGAAGGCAGCTTAAAAAATGGAGTAACTTCTCCCGTTTTCCCAAAATTCCCCTTTACTACTCTGCTGGAAAGTATACAAAAACCTGCGCAGGTGTAAGAAGAATAATTGTACCAAGTTTCGTTAAAATCCGTCGAGTAGTTTTTGTTTCCATAAGGAACATACAAACCGACAGACAGACAGACAGACAGACAGACAGACAGACAGACAGACAAAAATTTTACTGATTGCATTTTTGGCATCAGTATCGATCCCTAATCACCACCTGATGGTTATTTTGAAAATATATTTCATGTACAGAATTGACCTCTCTACAGATTTATTATAAGTATAGATAATTAAACTTCCTCAAAATACTTAAAATCAACATTACAAAAGAAAACGACCGTTTAAAAATGAGAACATAAATTCAATTCAATTAAAATAAATGGAACTAGATTAGTGTCAGTAAAATCTAAAACCATACCGCAGTTGTTCAGTACTAGAATATGAATACGGCAGTGAAACAAGTGAGATTAAAAAGACAAAGCAAACCGACTCAAAAGGTCATGTGGAGTTCGTAATGACCATTGTGCGCGGCTTCTGGAGGTGACATGAAAAAATGCTACTCTGCGACGAGAAGACTGGATTGAGGCGTAGATGTGATATTCATTTTATAGTTTATTAACACTACATATAAGTATTATAGAAAAGTAAAAAACTAATCTAGTTTTAAATATACTATCACGTTTCCGTTCATCTTGTGTTAGGATAACAATTTTTTCCTTTATTGGACGGTATATTGGGTACATGCTTGTCTCCACTTTTTTTTTTATACACTGCCTTATGCCTAAGAATAATTTGTACTTATTTAAATTATAAACACAACTTGGACTTCCTCGCGTTTCCTAGCAATATTTTCCTTAGAAGCTTATAAGTTTGACACATGTCAAACATGAAAGAATAGTTTTGTCTATAAATTGATAGTTGTCTAGTACATGTTTATATATACAAACAACATTAGTTAACAAAAATAAAAAAGAAAGTAGAAAGCCACACATGATATAAACATTGACACATCTATAATCATCTTGAACAGTCTTTGCCGCGCTCGAGTGTAGCGCCGGCAAAGCTAGTGGTCGCTATTTCCCCAATAATGAAGTAAAGCTCTCTCCACACGGCCTCTGCTGTCCTCGTTAAGGGTGGAGACGCACAGTGTCGCATTTTAAAACGACAATAGCCCGCAAGGAATATTGATGCGTAAGGATTTGAAACTTATGGAGATGCTCTTATAAGATTTCTTTCTCTTTTCTAAGTCTATTGTTTGTTGTTTATGTGATGGTTTGATTAAGACATACATACATATACTCACGGCTATATTTCCCTAGAAGAGGTAACCAGAGCTAAAGCATTATAAATTCCTCAGCCACTTTTGGAAGTTGAGTGGGGAAAAGATGGTAAGAATAAAGGTTTTTTGGTGATGGGTCTCCAACCGCATCGCCCAAAAATCCAATGAAAAGCCCCAATACCCTTAGTCGCCTCTTACGACACCCGTGGGTAGAAAGGGGTAGCGACATTCTAAGCCGGCACTACATGGCAAGAGAATATAATAAATAAATTATTTACTGTGTAGTAACAGTTTAAATGAACACTTTCCTTTCTTTTTCGGTGGGAGTCCTACGGGGCGTTTTCTTTATGCGGCCTATGCGGTTTGAACTTGACGTTCGGAGTCCGAAAACCTGAGTTGTCGAGATCCGAGAAAACACTACGCGGGCGTCACAATGTCTGCATAGCTAGTACGAGCGATCTTTCAACTAGATATCGCGTGGTACAAAACAGACATCGTATACTGTCAATTCATTCTAACCGATATCGTGAACCGCTAGGCCTTCTGAAACGATTGTATAGTCAAGCAAAGGTCATATTAAGGCATTGGGGTGCTACTATAAAAGTTGCTATATAAAATAGTTCTTCCGATATGGCCTCTCTCATAACGATGAGCATAAGGGACTAGTATCCTACGCCTGTCTCAAAAACTGGTCTCATCCAAATATCTCACTTACACAATTATGAAGGCTCGCACACTGTATTATGTACTACTTAGTGGGGAACAGTTTCTAGACTTGAATAGGATACCAATCCCGTATGGGTATCGTAGTTTCTAATCTACATAAGCACCACGACCGCCTTACACATGAATCTACTATATATCACCTTGAGTTAGTGTATGTAGTGTATTAATATCCTTTGCAAAGGCGAAAACAAACACTAACGTACGAGACGACTTAGCGTATACATAAAATTTGGGTCGTAGTGATGACTTTTTACTAGAAAAAAGTATCAATGATAAGAAACTCAGTATTTTAAAAATAAGTTTTTCTAATCCACGAAATGGGTGTAGAATATACGAGGTTAATATGGCTGCGGCGCTTTGAAATGGTTCTTATCTCATTCCTGCAAGCCCAGCACGAGTGACTTTTGAACTAGATAACGCGTTATATAAAACAGCCATCTCTTTCGCACTTATGTGGTATCGTATAATTTTATCTCATTCAAACTGACAGCGTATCGATAAAAGATACTCGAGCTAGGCCTTCTGAAATGTACATATATACATACATATACTCACCGCCATAAATCCCAAAAAGGAGTAGCCAGAGAAATAAAGTGTCGTTGATGATGGGTCTCCAACCGCATCCGCCAAAAACCACTTAAAAAGCCCCATGCCCTTAGTCGCCTCTTACGACACCCGAAGGAAGAAAGAGAAGTGACATTCTAAGCCGGCTCTACACAGCCTGAAATGTCTAAGATTTTATTTACTCTGAATCTTTACTTTTCTTTTGAATTTGAAATTAAACATTTAATTTATCTTAATTCTACTATCATGATTAACTGAATAAGTTCATACTTAGTTCTTTGAAATTATAACGAATTACAATTGACAGGATTTTAAGTCTGGTGTGATTTATTTCTAGTTCCTGCTACCCTGTTTTCCTTTCGATGAATACTCGAAGCTGAATTTTTAATAACACTAAAATTTAAAACTTTCAAAAAATATATTTGCACCAAATAACACAATAATTTCGTAATTCAACAAAGTAACGTAACACTGTCTGCATACAGTCCATTATCCGTGCCTGTTAAAAGAAAAATATAAATTCCCAAGTTGCTGGCAACTAGTATCGTTTTCGCGGGAAATTCTGAATTCAAATTTCAACTTCGAACATCACAACAAATGAATAAACTCCAATTCCTGAATAAAATATCTTCTAACCTCTATTGCCGGGTAATAAAGCTTGATTTTCACTGAAAAATACAAATAGTGAAATTCAGATTACTAAATTCAAATAGCTTTGCAGTGGTTTTGTTCCGGTTCAAACGAAGAATGCAAAACTGCTAATGTTTTGAAGATGTCTGCTTTCAAAACTATATAAAAAGTACATAAATAAATTTAATATTAATTAATACAACAATATTAAAATTAAAATATGGAATTAAGATCCCTCAGAAGTATTTGTAATATAAGGTTGTGTTTGTGTGACTGAGGAGTTATAGTTTAATCCGTGAACGATTAGGTGTGAAAAATGAATACAGACACGATAGAAAAAGAAAAGTTAAGTTCGCTTGGGCACATAGAACGGATGGATGAAACAAAGTAGCGAAAGAGATGTATAGAGCCAATGTAAATGGACAAAATTGAAAATGTTTTATAAAGGCGGTAGTGTAAAGTGAGAATAATAAAAGAGCAAAAGAGAGATTTGTCAAGATCGTGCAAAGTGGCGATTGATTGTCTCTGCCTACCCGAATGGAAATATTGGGTAAGGGAATAAATGAGAAGTACTCGTAATATTCTAAAAACGGGTACTATAGCAGCGTGCTGTACATTTTGTCCTCAAAGTAGGACATGCAGCCAAGTGGCCAAAATGAAAACCTGTATAGTTCTACAAGGTAAAGTAAAAATTTGGGAAAAATTTACTACTTATAGTAATAAAGAAGAATTAATATTTACGGTGTTTAGAATTTCGGGATTAGAAATCCTTCACTCACTTCTTCAGAGGGATGTGGTTAGCAAAACATCACCTACTATTACACATATTTATCTTTTCTTTTGCTTAAAGGGTAACCAATGAATCTAAACTTCGGCTACCCCTAAAAAAACTTCTAGTCATAGACACATGTATCCGCTATTAAAAAAACAACACAACGCTAAGATAAAATATTAAGGCGGACGATGTGGGATGCTATCATTAGCTACTCATGAAAATCATAGTATAATATAATAATTTATCAAGGTTGTTAATGGTGAGGGAAAACATCGTGAGGAAACCCACGTGGCTGAGTTGCACTTAGTCATGTGACAGTGTATTCGTACAAAATCGGCGATAAGTATCGTAAGGTAAGTGTGCTCCCTATCACGAGCGCTATTTTATCGACGCGATAACGGTTAGAATGAGATGGCAGTATACGATACTAAGTAAGTGCGTAAAAGATGGCTGCTTTATCCCACCGATAACTAGTTTAAACACCGCTCGTGCTTGCCCTTCAGGTGACGCTCAGAAGTATTAGTAACTGTACGAATCCCTTCTGGGATATAGTGCGTGAATATTTGAGTTTCATAAAAATCCAACAACATCTTTTACCTTCTATAAAATGTCAAAATTCTTTAGTAGTTATCCTTGATGATTAAAAAGTTTGGCTGCCTGTTATGCAATTATATATGGCCGTTATATAGCTAGGTATGTCGCAAGGAGAGCACAGCTCGCAACAATATCAAATTGTAATTCAATTCTAAGCTAACATTAATCGAGTTAGAAAAGCCAATTACTTTTCAAGATATATCGAAATACGATTCAATTTCATTTCTCAAGTAAGACTTTGCTCAAGAAAGTGCTGTAATAACTTACAAAATTAAAAGGCCTCGCTTAGAAAATATGTAGGAAACTTTTGGTTACCAAATAATTTTACTAACCGAAATATTAGTAATATTAAATTTTTATGTATAGGTACATATACTTACGGCTATAAATCCCTAAAAGGGGAAGCCAGGGCTTCGGAATGAAAAATTCCTCAGCCACTTTTAGAAGTTTAGTGGGGAAAAGATGTTAATATAAATGTTGTTGGTTATGGTTCCCAACCGCATCGCCCTACAATCACTTAAAAACCCCAATACCTATAGTCGCCTCTTACAAACACCCCTAGGTAGAAATGGGGTAGTGCTATTTTCAACTGACACAACGCAGCTATTTTTATGTATACAATTGATATTTACTTAAATCGAATGTCTCTATACCATACACTATGTGCTGTGTAGTGTTGGCTTAGAATAGGACTACCCCATTTCATCCGATGGGTGTACGTAAGAGGCGACTAACGGTATTGGGGCTTTAAAGGGATTATTGGGCGATGCGGTTGGAGACCCATCACCAACAACCTTTATTTTTAAGTCTCTTCCCCACTTAACTTTCCAAAAATGGCTGAGGAATTTTTAATTCCTTAGCTCTGGCTACCCCATCTAGTGATTTACATCCGTGAGTATATGTATGTATATGTAGGTATGACTATTCCATACTCGCAGTTATTATTCAAACAAGGGAGTAAAAGTTAGTTTCAATTTCAAACAATAAGCATAAAATAAATGTAAAGCCACCTCAATTTAATAAATAGCAGTGTCAAGGAAAATGGTTCCTCAGATGACCAAATAAATCTTGGTTAGTGAAGGGTTTCATTCAAACCGCATCGGTCCAATATCATTTAAATAGTTCGAGGGAGAAATATCTTATCTACTACAAAGCTTATACTTCTTTAAGGCAGACCCAGATTTTCGTTTTTTTTAACCTATCATAAAGTAAAAAAAACTTAAAATTTTTAAAAATACGATACAATTCTTACGTTCACGCCTCATATCACCGAAGGGGTTTACCTCACTAAATTATTCCCTCAACATTAACAAAACAACCATGATAAATTAACCTTTACAACTCATGTTACTTTAAAAAAGGCAAATTGGTGTAGGCCTGATTCGGGAATTGAACCCACATCTGCCTGCAAAAAGGCGAGTCTTCTAATCATTGAGGTATCACGGTTATTAGCAAAAGAATAAAATATTATTTAACAACAAAAGTGCCTAGTGGTTAATGTATAACACTCATGTGGCTGGATTCAAAGGAATATCTTATCTTAGTTGAATTAATCGTCTCATCTACTATATTAATGAACCGACGAATTAATTAATTTCGATTTAGTGGAGTGCTGCCGCGTTATTACTCATTAAGTTATAGTCATTAAGGATTAATTAGGATCAGTGATTCGTTTTCCATACAAATCGTTAACCCTTTATCCAGTATAGAAAAATATAAAATAATTGCATTTGAAGGTAGATGTAGTTTAAATTATGGTGGCAACTATTTTGCCTCTACTGGTTAAAGGGTTTCATCCTCGTGTCAAATTAGTATCAACTCTACTCTACGTGCAAATTCGTATACGTCCTTAGTACCTTTTATGGCTCGAATTTATTTAAGGTGATCAATGAAAACAATTAAAAGATTTAGGTTCCCGTTTGTAACTAGTGGGATATGCAGTTCGATTTTTAATAATTTACAGCTAAATGTAGCTTGAAAATAAATAAGACAATATTTTTCCAATAAATATTATGACATGATCCATCACATTTTCTGTGCAGTGTCGGCTTAGAATAGCACTACCCCATTTCTTCCGGTGGGTGTACGTAAGAGGCGACTAACGGTATTGAGATTTAAAGGAATTTTCGGGCGATGCGGTTGGAGACCCATCACCAACAACCTTTATTTCACCATCTTCTCCCCACAAAACTTTGCAAAAGTGGCTGAGGAATTTCTAACTCCTTAGCTCTGGTTACCCCATCTACGGATTTATAGCCGTGAGTATATGTATGTATGTATGTATGATCCATCACCCGTGATGCATATGCCGTGTAGCACCCCCTTAGAATGTCACTACCCCTTTCTGCCCACAGGTGTTCTAAGAGTTGACTAAAGGTATGGGGCTTTTTTCACGTTTTTGGTTCACGGTGAGGGAAAACATCGTGAGGAAACTTACATGGCTGAGTTGTACTTAGTCATGTGACAGTTTATTCGTACAAAACGGCGATAGGCCTGCCCCCTATCACGTGAGTACACTGTCCATGCAAAACGTGGGTACTCTGAACACCAGGTGACAATGTCACGTGATGTTCAGAAGTATTAGTACCTCTGCCACCCCTTCGGGGATATTCGGCGTGAACGTTTATGTTATGTTCAAGTGGTTTTTGGGCGATGCAGTTGGAGACCCATCAATTAACAACGATACTTTATTTCTACCATCTTTTCCCCAATCTACTTCCAAATGTGGCTGAGGAGTTTCAATCTCTAAAGCTCTGGCTACCCCTTTTTGGACGTTATGGCCGTGAATATATGTATGTATGTATGTGATCCATCACTTGTTTCTAGTTTATGATAAACTGATTTGGTTTCAGCGCTTAGAAGTAAACAGCAAATAATTGAAACATGAAAGATTAGAAGTGACTCATTCACGGCCTTTCTGTACCGCTGCCTGCCCCTAGGGAAATCTAGCGTGAACTCGCAAAACAATTTCTTGTGTTTCAATAAATTGCACAATTTACATACACTGACACATGTTCTTTGTGAAGGATATACGCGCTTTTTATTAAGTCTGACAGAAGTCTTGTGGCTTCCTAAGATGTAAAGTTTTTGAAACAAATATATTAGATCTAGAATCCCAGATAAGCTCTGTAAATATAGCTTTGTCTCAAATGTTATTGAATAAACTAATAAGAAATAATTATATTTTTTTAGAACTAAATTAATATGAAAATCAAATTATTAAAATAATGGTGATATATCAATGTAGTTATGAGTTCTAAACAATCAAATAATACAGCGTGTCCCCTGGGACACACAAAACCTTCAAAACGAGAGCTGGAGCACTTTAACCATTGAATCCGTTAGCAGTATAGGCAGTGTAGGCGATTTCAGTACAGAATGTAAATGTGCCAACATTAATGTAAAACACATTCAATATGTGTCGCAAAACAATTGGATTTTTCAATAAACAGCAGCAGGTAGGCCGGCGTGATTTAATTTTTTCATTCGGCCGCCATTGTCGCCCGCGGCTACAGCCGAATGAAGACGTAAAATATGGTTATCGGAATTCATAACTCTTCGTTGAACGTGTTGCCAGTCGCAATAAACTTTCCGATTTATTCCCACCGTAATTGGCAACACTGTTCTCTTAATGTTATACATTAATTTTCGAGTTTTACCGATCACTTGCGAAATAAAACGATTATTTAAATTAATGGTTGCATCAATCTGTAGTTAAGTTATGATTAAATTGTAATTAAACTGCAAATTGAGTTCATTTGCCACAATTTTTAAATTAAAATACGTTTATACCGATTGGTTTTCAAAAGTTAAAAGGAATTGTTAAGTGAATTCACCTGTAACATCCCTTTGTGACGGTTCTTTTTGTCTTTTATTAACTAGAGACTCAACTTTTTAATGAATTCAGGCTTTATATAAATGTAAAATGTAGTTGACCTAATAACTGTTCACTGTCCTGTTAATAAATAGAGATCACAAAATTTTCAAATCAAGGATCCTCATTAATACATAGCAGCATATAAAAAAGTTTACGATCTCTTCTTAGGCTTATTGCATATACACACCAAATACATGGTGATCCATCAACAATCACCCCTCAACAACAACAACATCAACACTCCAGGGTTTGGTAACAAACTATGTGAATTCCATACTTATATTTACCAAATACTGGACTTGATGCAATTACACGATATTCTCTCTGATCGCCTTGATTCTCCATTTTTGATATCTCAACTGTCCTTCTGTATTCCACAGCGCCGTACTCGTCACACTTCTGATAAGCTCTTTTCTATAGCCTCTACTAATACTAATTATGCATGGAATTTTAGAGTGGTTCGCCTTGCCAATCAATTTAATAACCTCTTTGGTGAAACTGATGCCTTTGCATCTTCAAAGGCAAAATTCCGTTTCGACGTGATTAAGACGTTAGAGAATATATACAGGGAATAAGTGAATCACACACAAGTACACACACACATACATACACCATAAACCAAACAAATCAATAATTGTACACATTTTGTGTTTTATCTTTTTTTGCATATCTGCATCTACTACTATATTTTTTTGTATATTTTGTGGATGTCTGTTATTGGCTTTTTCTTTGTATTTATCTCACTGTAATTTATATGTTTATGTGCTGTTGATGTCCCTAGTAAAATAAAATATAATAAGTAATATTCAGTACCCTTTACATGTATTTATACACTTAACTGCCATCAGGTTAGAGCCACACAGAGGCTGGTCCAGATTCTTTTTCTTTAGAGGGCACAAGCGACAAACGAACAAAAAAAAGATTTTTCTTAAATTATTGCATAAAAATGGCACCTGGAGGGAGGGAATATATGCCATGCCAAAGATTTCGCCACTGCAACCAAAGCTTCACACGATCCTGACAAACCTCAATCGCTTTTTTATTTATACAATAACCGAAGTAGAATATTAGAATGAAACATGCTTACTTTGATGTAAACCGAGGCAACCAAAGACTGAATAAAGGACGACATGCGTGTAGTCGTCGGAGTGACCGCGAGGGAAATCTGCCATCGCACCTGTTTTACTTATTTATAATACAATTACTGAACCCGACTTCATGGCTGTGAGCTCGGGAGTGACGAGAGATGGAATATAAATCTTTACTTGCTGGTTTTTTACGTGAATGTAACCCCATACATTTTCGTTGTATAATAATTAATCTCCTCACATTTATAGTAAGACTTACACCCTAATATAGTCATTAAAAAAACTTTTCTTAAGTACTTTAAATCTTTTTGTTCATGAAATGAGGTTTTCATGAACTAACAAATAAAGAATAAACAACGCAAACACTACTTAAACGTGTAAAAGAAATAAAGGATAGAAGAATTTTGCGCTGGCAGCCATTGACACGGTAGCTCAATTGGCAGAGCGACGGGGGCGTATACCCGGAGGTCGCGGGTTCGATTCCCGCCAGTGTCGAAATTTTTCTTTCCTTTATTTATTCTTTGTTTATTAGTAATAATCCCCACATGAGGTTTTCATGAACAAAAAGATTTAAATTATGTGATAGTTCGGCGTTTTCAACATTTGCATTCTATCTGAAAAGGTAGACACTTGGCCTTCCGAATTAATAAAAAATTTGGAGGTAAGAAACGCCAAGGCCTTCCGAATTAATAAAAAATTTGGAGGTAGGAAACGCAAACACTACTAAAACGTGTAAAAAGAAATAAAGGATAGAAGAATTTCGCGCTGGCAGCCATTAACACGGTAGCTCAATTGGCAGAGCGACGCACATAGGTAGGTTTTTAAAATTTATGCGGCCAAAATTATTTTAATTGATATTACTATTCTAAATGATACAATTGATAATAAAATCAACTTTGTGTTGAAATTAAATAAATATAAATATGAAAAATTTTTTTTTAAAAAAAAACGTCATAAACCCAACATCACAGACGTAAAAGATATTTCTTTTAAACGGAAATGTTACATAGTAATGTATTGTTGCATCCTGTAGACGTATACTGCAATTCGTCACTCCAGATCATCGTAGTCCGAAAATATTTAATAATTATTTCTAAACATCAGAAAGTGCTTGTTTCAGACCTTTTGAGCCTCCTATCTAATTAATCTGTAAGGAGAAGCGAATATTATGTTATATTCTCAGTAGAGAAATGGGCAGGTAACTAATTTCATTGCGGATGAACAAAAAAAACCTACCAAAAAAAATAAAAACTTCTTTTTTTGGAATTTTTTCAACTGCTCTTTTTTACTCTATCGGCACCTATCGGCAGCTGTTTTTTATCTGAATCATAAGACAAGAGCATATAGTTTAATAGTAAATAATAATGTCACGGCGATAGGAAGCGATAATATAACTTAATTACTTTTGAATGAAAAAATCTGGAATATTTTTCGAGGAAATCGCAATATGTTTAAAAGCATTAAAATAAAGTTTTTAACCATACTTGGTTGACATTTTTTTTTATTATATAATGGTGTTTACTTGATGCATTAGAATCAATAGCGTTTACTTGATCAACTATTTACAAATCAAAAATATTGATGAACAAAGATAAGTCACTTTAATAGTGTAGAGAGCGAGCGCGTGCATAGTGGGCGACTATCAAGTTCCCACTCCCTGTGCATGCACCCCGCACGGGTTTCGAAGGCGAGAGGACCAGTTTATTATCGCCTGGTCTCTTGTTAAGGTAGAGAGATATTATATTTTGTATTTAAAACTACTTTAAAAATTCAATTTTGGCCGCATAAAAGCTAAAAACCTACCTTTGTGCGACGGGGGCGTACACCCGAGGTCGCAGGTTCGATTCCCGCCTGTGTCGAAATTTTTCTTTCCTTTATATATTCTTTATTTATTTCTTAAGTACTTTTAAATAAAATAATTACAGGAAACTCATAGAGACAGATTTATCAAATAGTTATAAACATTGAAAAAGCTGTAAGTTTTCCAATTAAAAAATATTGTACTTAGTCATTATGAACGAACAGTTTCAGCAAAACTTGATTTTGTTAGACTCATATCATTTATTACGTACTATACGTAATAAATGATATGAGTCTAACAATACAACAATAGGGTTACTGATGTTCAAAACCAAGGAACCTACTATTTATATGTTAAAAAGTTGCTTCCAGCTCCTGTACTGTAATCCTTTGAAATTCCAGCAGTGGTTTGACAAGTGAAATTCATAATAAAGTTTATCTGTGTCGCTGCAAGTGCTAAATAAATTATGAGGAGGTTTATGTTTTCTTTGACGTGTTTTTAGAGATGAATTGAAATTCAGGAAACAACTCACGACACTTAATTCCATAACGGGTTACAGCCAGAGCTTCAGAATAAGACTTCACTCAATTTCTTTCAAGAGGAAATTCATGAAGCTTTAAGGTTATTAATGCGTGGGATACTGTAGATAAAAAGAACACATTGTAGTGTCGGCTTAGAGTAGCACTACCCCGTTTCTACCGATGGGTGTACGTAAGAGGCGACTAACGGTATTAAGGCTTTTAAGGGATTTTTGGGCGATGCGGTTGGAGACCGATCACCAACAACCTTTACTTTACCATCTTTTGCCCACTCAATTTTCCAAAAGTGGCTGAGGTATTTTTAATTCCTTAGCTCTGGCTTGGCTACCCCTTCTAGGGATTTATAGCCGTGAGTATATGTATGTATGTATGTAGATAAAAAGAACTTATAGTGTAACTTTAACCACATATGTACTCTGCTCAAGAAAAAAGTGAGTATTTACTCTACCACCGAATTATAACATGCACTGACAACGTTTGTTAATTTGCTGAGATATATGCTAAATTGCCTTATAAATATAAGCATTTTACAACAGTTATTTTTTATTATTATGTACTTGGTCTGATTAAGTTGTAAAAAACCTCCTCTCGTCTATACGAGAGGAGGTTTTTTACAACTTCTAAACGGGACATACTAAACACGAGTAAACTATTTTACTCGTGTTTAGTATGTCCCGTTTAGATATTTTACAAACATACATATACATATATGAAGGGATAGCCAGAGCTTCAGAATGAGAAGTTATTCAGCCAATTTTGGAAGCTGAGAAATAGTGTTGGTGATGGGTATCCAAACATCCCCAAATATCACATCAAGAGCCCCAATACCCTTTGTTCGTCTTAGGAACACTCACGAGAAGAAATGGATTGGTGATAAGCAAAGCCGAAAGTACACGTATTGATTTTACGATTTTTATTGTCATATGCTTGAAACTGTTATTGCATCAATCGGATATATTTATTTCTTGTTCACAAATCCTCTATGGCATATTTACAATGACAAGAAACTATTACGAAGAGCCTCTCATTCTGCAACTACTACAAAAAACCTCCCCTAATCGGATTGCTTCACAACAATAGTCGATTCGTCCGGAAAATAACGTCAAAAAAGGTAAACAGTACATTTACCGGGATAAATAATTTAAGCCAAATTGAATCATTTGATAATTTTCCTGTATTTTTGTTCAGTATTTTCCTCAAAGGTTTTGGACAAAGATTGTTAGAAGTGGGGATTTAATGGTCCATCTTACATTAACAGACTTCCTGCTAACACATTGCTACAGTTCACAAAAAGGATATTCTTGTTTTCATGATGTTTATAGTCTTGTACGTATCGGCTTAGAATAACACTATCCATTTTTTTTCTCGGGTTAGGGATCGTAGCAACAAAGGTGTCATTCCAACAATAGTTGATGGAGTCTTCTCATCTTTTTGGCATGTTTTTTAAGTATTATCATTTTTACTTAACTCTATAAGACCAGCAAAAATTCTCAAGAGTGATCGGCTTTATTTTAAGGTCCATTTTTGAGATTTAATCAGGCTTCCATTGTTCACTGGATACAATACAACCTATCTGGCGCAAAAGGGTAATTAATTTACATTTGTTTGTTTACTTGAAATGACTCTCGCCATACACGGAAAATGTTTGCTCCGTCATTCATTCCAATTTCCGACAAAACATACATATTTAAAATTGAATACAAAGCATTAAAATGTATCTGATGTCGACAGAATTGTTTTCGTTTAAACAAAAGTAATTTAAAATGTGTCGCTCGTGAATAGGTATGTTGTGATGTCCTATCTCTATTTGTGCACGATTTAATCAAATTGATTATGTCAATAGTGCCGATTGTGTGCAATGTTTGTTTGTGGAATATATTGAATCCAGCCGAAAATGGCGGAAATCCCTTTAACCAAATCCAATGAATAAATTAAACAATACATAAATAGTTGTTTCAACACGCCACGTACATAGTTCACACGTGTCGCTTCATATATAGAACTGTACAAACATACGGGTATAAATCCCTGATAGGGGTAGCCAGAGCTTAAATTAGAAATTATTAAGTCATTTTAGCCATGTACTAAAGGCTGTTATCTTGGAAGCAAGTCTTAAGCATAAACATGATAGTCCAGAGGGTAGAACACCCGCCCGAAAAACAGAAGGGCGTGAGTTCCAATCCTGGGTCGGGCCTACACCAATTTGTCTTTTCTAAAGTCATATGTGTCGTTAATTTAATTTATCATGGTTGTTAACGGTGAGGGAAAACATCGTGAGGAAACCCACATGGCTGAGTTGTACTTAGTCATGTGACAGTGTATTCGTACAAAAACGGCGATAGGCCTGCCCCCTATTACGTGAGTACACTGTCTAAGCAAAACATGGGTACCTTCTCTGGACACTAGATGGCGCTGCCATGTGAGTTCAGAAGTATTGGTACCTCTGCCAACCCCTTCGGGGATAAACGGCGTGAACGTTTATGTTATGTTATGTTTGCTATCAGCTAATCAAAAAAAACACTTATTAGGAGAAGAAAAATGTATAAATGTAACATGTATACACGCACACGGATTAGACAAAATATCTAATGATCTTCTCAAGCAAATCAAAAATCACATTGCTACTCCTCTCAGCCACGTATTTAATCTTAGCTTGTCGAGCGGTGTATTCCCCGAAATTTGGAAAACGGGTGTCATAACACCTGTCCATAAAGGTGGCTCTAAGAAAATTCCATCAAATTTCCGCCCTATCACTCTGCTCTCATCCTTATCGAAACTTCTAGAGAAAATAGTAAACAAGCAGTTGATAAATTTTCTGGAGAATAATAATTTACTTTTTTCTGGACAGTACGGTTTTCGGCGGGGGAGGTCGACTGAGGATGCTGTCTGCGAGCTGGTGGACCATATTTCATTCATGTTAGATCAAGGAAAGGCTTGTGCTGGTGTCTTCATTGACAAATCAAAAGCATTTCACACTGTTTCTAAATCCATTACCTTAAGTAAACTCAAGTTGTCAGGTGTCCGAGGCTTAGCACTCAATTGGTTTGAAAGCTATCTGTCAAATAGAAATTAGCTATTAAAGGTTGACCAGGTGATAAGCGACTCTTGCCGTGTTGATTTCGGAGTGCCTCAGGGTAGCATCTTGGGTCCTACCCTCTTCCTACTCTACATGAACGACATATCGACTCTCCCACTTAAAGACGCTCGCATATTCTGTTATGCAGATGACACTGCAATTATCTTCAGTGGATCATCGTGGAATGATGTGTTGCAGAATGTGGAGGAGGGTATGGTTTCCGTGGTGGGCTGGCTTTCTCGTAATTTGTTAACTTTAAACAGCGAAAAAACGAATTTAATGTGTTTTCACAAAACGAGGGCATCAGCTCCGCCTCGAACCACACTCAAGATACACACATGCTTCCCTGCAAACCTTGTCACTTGCCAGTGTCCTACTCTTGCTTGCGTAACTGTCACAAAATACCTGGGAGTTACAATTGACCACAACTTGAACTTTAAGAGTCATATTCATACACTCTCAGGCAGAATAAGAAAGGTTATCAATATCATGAAATTACTCCGCAACTCGGCCGACATTGAATGACTTAAACAAATCTATACGGCCATTTGTGAATCACTGATCACTTACTGTCTTCCAGTTTGGGGTGGTGCCCCTATTACTACCATGTTGGAAATTGAAAGAGCTCAACGTTCAGTTTTAAAGGTTATGTCCAAAAAGAACTTTAGATACTCAACCACAAAGCTATACGATGAATGTGGGGTGCTCAGTGTGCGAGGGTTGTTTGTCATGAGGTCTATTCTTCGAGAGCATAAAAAGTGTTTAACACCCTCTACTGAACGCTCTCTTTTACAGAGAACTCCTAGACTGCCGACAACATTATGTAGGACAACTTTCGCGCAACGGTTCCCATCATTTATGCACCCCCATTTGTACAATGAAATATTAAAAATTAATGATATACGAGATTGTACAAAGAGGGAGGTAAAAATAAAGGTGAAAAATTGGCTCATGACTAAGAATTATTCAAAAATTGAAAATTTGATTCGAATTGTATCTTGAAAATGTTGAGACACTTAAACTTAATAAATCACTTATTTACACCCACATTCACACGCATACACGCACACACACACATACCCACACACACATACACCCGCTCTCACACATACACCCGCTCTCACACTCATACACAGACTCACACACACACCTACTCACACAGTTATATTTCAGAATATAAAAGTAAAAATACGAATCTTTTTAATATTACAATTGTACTTTTCAGAGTGTTGTAGACATTTTGAATAAATAATTAATAAATTGAAGTTCTTATTGATATAATTGTTCATAATAATAATTTGCAATTACTACATTATCATTAATTATTATTTATTTGAATAATGTTATGATTTTGTTTGTATTTAGTGTTAAGTTAAATGGATTAAGTGTATATTTTAATAAGTATTAGATTCTATAAATTTTCAATTATATTTTATCAATGTATTATAATTTAATTCACTTTGTAAAATTGGAATTGTTATTTGTATTTGGTACCCACGATACAGGCTTGCCTAGTGTGGGGCCGCTGGTATTATGTATTTGTAAAATTTCGATTGGTAATAAACGATTATTATTATTATTATTACATATTATTTATTCATAGTCCAGAAGTTGCTAGTGCAAATTCTATAATTTATAAAAAAAAGTACAATGAGAATATTTAGTTACGCAATTTCACCGCAGTACACTCACTACATCCTAAGAGACAGGTTTTAACTGTTATCAGTAAATGAACATATACATTACCAAAAAAGCATTTTATTGATATTTTTTTTACTTACTTATACTCACGCCCATTATACCATTGGGGTAGGCAGAGACTATCGACCTCTCTTATCGAATCTCTCTTACTTCCCTTACATTAATTATTCTTTTCTATGTTAAATCAAGAACAGTCATATTATATTATTATTAGCTTATTCTATTATATTCATCATCTATGATTATATTATTATTGGTGGGCTAACTATAACAATTATAGACTTACATCAAAATCATCAAAACCCTTATACAGGATATCTTAAAATTCTTACTAACTTTCCAATTTTAAAGAAAGAAAGATAGTATTTTTTTCATTTCCTAAGAATACAACAGCCAGAAATACAACAACAACAAAAATTGCATTTTTTCACATAAAATCACAAAATAGAATTAACAAATTGAAAGTTGTTTATATGTAGAACAAAAAGAAAATAAATAACACTTTAAGCACAAAAAGGCAAAGAATTGGCTTCTGGCTCAGCATTGTTTAGACATTTGCCTTTAAAACAGATTTTCAGCTAGAACCATTTTCATCAATGTGCTGCCACATTAAGTAGAAGTTTATTTCCAGCTTAACAAGTAACTAAAATATAAAAAAATTATAATACAGTGTCAGGACTGACGCTTCTAATGCAGAGATACTTTGGTTCGAATATAAAGTTAATTCTAGCCAACACACCTATCGAATACTGTGTTTTCACTTTATCATGGTTATTAACGGCGAGGGAGAACATCATTAAGTTACCCAAATGATTGAGTTGTGTTTAGTACGAATCGGCGATGAATCTGCACATACGTCAATGCATTTTCTAAACCAAACGTGAGTTCTCTAAATACATACATACAAACATACATGTACTCACAACTATAAATCCCTAGAAGGGGTAGCCAGAGCTAAGGAATTAAAAATTCCTCAGCCACTTTTGGAAGTTGCGTGGGGAACAGATGGTGAAATAAAGGTTGTTGGTGATGGGTCTCTAACCGCATCGCCCAAAAATCCCTTAAAAAGGCCCCGATACCGTTAGTTGCCTCTTACGTACACCCACCGGAAGAAATGACACTACACAGCAATACTACTTTACTCTTAATACCAGATATAAAAAGTGTCATGGGATGTTTAGAAGTATTAGTGCCTCTTCCGTCCGTTCGCGGATGTAGGGCATCAATGGTAACTCAAACGTTCACGCCGTACATCCCCGAAGGGGTTGGCAGTTGTACTAATACTTCTGAATATAACGTGACATTGTCACCAGGGTTTCAGAGTGCTCATATTTTGCTTGGACAGTGTACTCACGTGATAGGGGGCAGGCTACGCCGTTTTGTACGAATACACTGTCACAGTGAAAATGAAACAAAAATGAAAAAATGTGAATGTAAAGAGTTTCTTTGTTGCTTCTTCTCTTTACGAACACCTTCCGAAGCAACGGATTAACGATTAATTTAAAACTTTGACGTTCAAAAAATGTTAGTATTTAACTTTATTTTGAAAAATAAACTTTTTGACTTTTTTTTTTTTTTTTTTTTTGACTTTTGACAGTAACTTAGCCATGTGGGATTCCTTATGAGATTTTCCTTCACAGTAAACAAAAACTATATTCCCGATCTTTGCCACTATAGCGAGTATACTAATTTCATACTTATTTATTTCAGTTTTGTGTTGGGGAGAGCACTATCAACGACTACGGCGTAGTTTTTAAAAAAAAAGTAAAATAAATATAAATCTCGACTATTTTCAACCACCAAAAAATGGAGGCGTATTTATTATTGTTGAAGTTCAAGGAAATACTGACACTGAACTTATATTTGATGGATCATATATTTTTAGAACCTTTTTAAATCACTTGTATAAAACATACTTATTTAGAAGATTTTACGATATTCTTTTTGTGTTTAACTTTTTAATATTTCCATGTTCTAGGTATATAGGTTCCCCTTATACTAAACGTTAAGATCCGCACTTTACCCTTTAACCAGTATAGAAAAATATAAAATTAATTGCATTTGAGCACTATTTGAAGGTAGATGAGGTTTAAATTATGGTGGCAACTATTTTGCCTCTACTGGTTAAAGGGTTAAAAAATAAGTTTTAAATATGATTATTACTGTTCACACATTAAAGCATTTCTGATTTCGTTCGGCCCATACCGAACAGATAAAAGTGCAAACAAAGCTAAGTAAAAGAACACATGTTTTTGTGTCGGTTTAAAGTGTTACTATTGTACAGGAAAAAAAATCATTAAAATCTTACGAAATACCTTAATTCACACCTCTTGGACTTTTCTTATAACTTCCAAACAATATAGCTATTCAAGCTGCAGCTAGTCTATGCTTTTCTCTCTGTTACATTACCAAGATTATTTTTTTAAAAATATCTGCTCGAAGGATACTAACGCGCCAAATTACATTATTAAGAATTTTTGTATATTGCTCAATTACATTGCAAACATTGATTTTGACATTTCTTTCGATTACGTGGAATCAAAATTGTTATTTACTATGGATATTAATGTTATTATAGTGTATTTTATTTAAATAATCACGTACAATGTCGATTTTTATAAGTATGTATGTAGCATTTACTTTGTAATATAATAGAATAAGAATACAGATAATAATAAGAAACAAAATATTACAATGAAATTAAATACAAAGGGCGGTCTTATCACTAAGAGCGTCTTCAAGAAAACTTTTGGAAGTTAAGGACTAATAAGGTAAGGATAACAGAGTCTAGATATTTGCCCCTCACAACTTTCCAAAAGTGGCTGAGGAATTTCTAATTCCTTAGCTCTGGCAACCCTTTCTAGGGATTTATAGCCGTGAGTATACATAAACGTACGTATGGATGTATGTATGTGCGTATGTATGTTTGTATGTATATATGTATTTATAAATATTAAGCGGTATTAAGCGAGGTAATTAAACAATTATTTGCAATAATTATTATAACTTAATTTATTGATAACTTTTTATTTAGTGTGCAGTTACTTAATAGTGTTCATAGGCTTTAAATAAAAAAAGGTCTTTCGTTAATAGTAAAATGCGAATTAGTCTTGAACAAATGCAACCATCGAGCCATATCCGCCTGCAAAGCCGGTTTCCGTGATACCATCTCTTCTTTTCATCGCAAACTACTAAAGGGATGGGAAACCATTTTATTAAAATATATTTCTAAAGTTTATGAGATAATACTTTTATATTGAAGGAGAATAATCCATATATTCATCAATACATAAATTATGATTAATATTATAAGTTGAACCAAATTATAGTGAGAATTATGTAAATTAAAGATTATTTTTAGAAATCATTATCTGGCTATGAATAGCACTTGTTCTCCCTAACCGCGGGCCGCGTAAGAGGTACATTAGGGAAGGAGGTATTTCCAAATTATTATTGGGTGATATGATGGAAACCCATCATTATAACAAGGAATTTCCAAGGTGGCTGAAAAAGGCTAATACCGAGGCTCTGGTTACCCGTTTTTGGGATTTGTAGCCGTGAGTATATGAAGGTATATTACCTAAACTGTCACCTACTTGCGGCTGAACTTCGATTACAAGGTAAAGTTATATAAGTTATATATAAGAATTATAATCTCGGATGAACATTAATTTAATCAGAGAGTAAGTGAGTTTTTTATCAAATTGAACCTCGGCCTTTACGTCATACATTATCAAAAATCCATCATTGAACAAAGTGAAACTATGATTGACGAACAGAACAGCACACATTCACACATTCATGTCCCATTATATTTTCAAACCACTGATCTGTAGTTTTTACGCAGTCTAAGGAGTGTAGACTATATAAAATAATACATTGTTATTAGTTTATCTTTAATAGTTCATCTACCGGCTACTAGATGGCGCTGCCAAGCCGATATGTGATTTTTATTGTGTTTTTATAAACACGGTTGGCATTGAGGCTTCGCATGTCGAAATTGGGAGCAAAGATGGAAAAAATCAAACATGGTTTCTGTTAATCATTTTTATTGTCATATTCGAAACTTTTTGTTTAACTTCAATTCAGGCAAAGTGAAAGGCTGGAAATGAAAAATTCTATAAGCCCGTTTTCCATAGATTTACATGGGAAATTTTTAAGACTGATTGTCCCTCAATTCGGTTCGGTGCGCGTGAGGCGGCGGCTTGAGGTAGTGGTCGAGATGCGGACGTAGCTTCTCTAAGATTCGTTCGTACATGTAATTAACCGAAAATTTAGCGGGCATGCGGCGTCATCAGCGCGCGTTTGTTTTGTTCACTACTAACATGATCGAGTTTGATTACTATACGTGTTTTTAATAGTCAACTTAACTTAGATATTAAGTTTTATTTCTTTGAAGTATAAAAGAACTGTTTTATTGCTAAAAGATTATTTTTTGTTTTAAGAAGAGAAGACTTGTTATTTCTTTTATTTGATAGAAACGTACGTCATAGGTTTATTACGAAATTGTAGACCGATTCGTCATACAATTTTTAAAGACTATTGAAAAATTTCGTAAAAGTAAATGTTGTAAATAGACTTTATTGTGCATGAAACCTCCTTATAATAATACTTATAACTTTTATTTATTTATTTATTTATTTGGCACACAAACAGTATTATGACATAGCATTGGTGGTATACAAAATTTAAAAAATAATACAAATTCGGACATAATACCAAAAAACTGTGTACACAGCATGATATTAAATAATCAGTTGAGATGACAACTTAAGAAATATATTAGTATAGTTATTATTATTATTTTTATGTTTTTTTTATTATTATTATTATTCATTAATTTAATAACATTAATTTAACTTACAAATAAAATGAAGACTATTTACAAAGGGAAAGGGAAAGGGGCTAGATTTTAACATAATAAGCTCAACATAAAAACAACATAAGTAATAAATAATGGAAAATTATGAAATGATTTTATATATTCTACTAACTATATCCTTTATTTAAGTCTCGCACTGCGGTGAGACATTTTTATATTATTCCTAATTCATTCAAATATTGTAATTATTTGCAAAAAAAACATATGACTGACAATCTCGTGAGATCTCGAAATCGGCGAGAGACATCTCTTTTTTTTTACTTTTTCCTTGATATGTTGATTTTTTTTTTATGTTTTTTGTTTTTGCTATTAATATTGTTTTCACTTTGTTTTGTTCTTTCTTTTT
Source organism: Bedellia somnulentella (assembly GCA_963576735.1). Taxonomy (NCBI): domain Eukaryota; kingdom Metazoa; phylum Arthropoda; class Insecta; order Lepidoptera; family Bedelliidae; genus Bedellia; species Bedellia somnulentella. The sequence continues at coordinate 3,242,595 of OY755174.1, forward strand.
TATTTTGTAAATTCTGTTTTTAATATTTTAAAATTTATTTAATGGAGTTGGCAACAAATAAGAACCTTTCTTTTCTTTTATTTTTTTTTAAATTGCCTGTCTAAACTCGCGAGATCTCGCTTTAGCCCCAATCTCGCGAGATTTGCATTCCCTAGTCACGACCTTGTCCTTGATGCTTATGACCATCATGAAAAGTTGGGTAGAGATCGGTCCAGCCGTTTTCACAAACGAAATACAACAGTCAGGGTAAATGGAGCTTCGCTCCAACAAGTCTAAATAACAATGAATGAGAAATTATTTACAAAATTAATTTAAAAATTATTTTTAAGGGACGCGCTAGATTTAACGAGATGAATAAAAAAGAAGCCAACTATATCAACATAAATATAAAAATAAAAGATATTTTTTGTAAATTGCCTCTTCCCTCAACACTATAAGGGTTAGCACCACAGCCCACCCCCTGACAGAGAGATCGTAGCCCGATACTGTTTCACGAAATCAAGATTTACAACCACGGACATATTTATTGCCGTGAGTAATTGAAACCATCTTGTTATTTTATACTTTACTTTAGTACCTTGCAAAGGGTTTTTACAGATAAAAAGATACCATACTTATTGTCCATATGACAGGTAAGATTTTAAATTCATTCACAAAAACTCATTTTTACGGTCATTAATAATTGTTTCATTGTTTTTTTGGGGACATCATTATGTATATATATTTTGTTCGTCACAACATTTAATTGATGTTATAGCAATAATCTATACTTATAATAAATCTGTAGAGAGGTCAATTCTGTACATTAAATATATTTTCAAAATAACTATCAGGGGGTGATTAGTGATCGATACTGATGTCAAAAATGCAATCAGTAAAATTTTTGTCTTTCTGTCCGTCTGTCTGTCTGTCTGTCGGTTTGTATGTTCCTTATGGAAACAAAAACTACTCGACGGATTTTAACGATACTTGATAGAATTATTCGTCATACTCCTAGGCAGGTCATAGTGTACTTTTCAGCAGAGTAGTGAAGGGAAATTTTGGAAAAACGGGAGAAGTTACTCCATTTTTTAAGCTTCCGTCGCGTGTGCAGCGTTAATGGTTACAGTTACATAGAAATCATGTATCACGGAAATATTTGCCATAAAATTGTCTAAAAAATATCCTTGAATAGCGTATGTCTATCTTTTATGGTTGACTCACAATAACACGTGTAACTCCTGATAGCTTAGCAGTTCGGTGCAATCTGATTAGATTTGTTTACTCTAACATTTATAGTTCTCTCATTCATATCTTATTTAAAAAAGTTTACATTATTACCTATTCAATAAAAAAAGAATCATAGAAATCGGTATAGAAACACCAAACTTATACATGAAATAAGCCATCGCGTCCTGTCGTCGCACGTGAATACTGAATCATGCTGGATTATTTTTTAGTAATGGTTGCGCGGGCAAAAGATAGCCGTGAGTATATGTATGATGTATGCAAAGTTTGAAATTCTGATTCTTTGTATGCATGGGTTTGTTGTCGGAGATACTGAACCGTTCATTAAAGCACTTTCACAATCACAAAGCTAAACTATTCAGGAGTGCTATAAGTGGTGCTAAATTTCACAAAGGTTGAGCAGCGATTGAAGAAACCTCAGATATTTTTAAAACTACGCTACCCGTGCGAAGCTAGGCCAATCCACTTGTAACTACTAAGATAGTGTAAAAATCAAAATATAATGTATTATTTAAATATTAGATGACTGCTGTGTAGTGTCGGCTTAGAATAGCACTACCCCATTTCTTCCGGTGGGTGTACGTAAGAGGCGACTAACGGTATTGGGGCTTTTAAGGGATTTTTGGGCGATGCGGTGCGAGACCCATCACCAACAGCCTTTATTTTATTTTACCATCTTTTCCCCACTCAACTTTCCAAACGTGGCTGAGGAATTTCTAATTCCTTAGCTCTGGCTACCCCTTCTAGGGATTTATAGCCGTGAGTATATATATGTATGTATGTATATGTAGATGTATATTCTTCTTAATTCATATTAAATAATTATTTATTAAATTAAGTGAATAACAGTTTTAATTATATTTATTTTTTTGTGAAGATCTGTATATTAATTATTTCCGTGAAATAAAAATTCCTATGTTTTTGATGATGGGTTATTTTTCTATGCCTCAAGGTCTAAATAATCCCTATTTGTTAATCATTATCATCATCATCAATAGACTTCCACTGCTCGACACAGGCCTCCCCTAAAGATCTCCACAATGACCGGCCCTGTGCTTACCTCATCCACCGGCTTCCCGGACCTTGACCAAGTCGTCGATCCATCTTATGCCTTCCCACACTGCATCTTACAGTACGTGGCCGCCGCTCCAGAACCTTTGAGCCCCATAGGCTGTCGGTTCTGCGTGCAAAATTTATTTACTTATGTTCTATATGTTGTTATTTTACATTAATTTTGCTATTTCTGTTTTTTCTCCTTAATAAATAAATGTGTGTGTCGGATTTGATAACGGAGGGAAACTCCAAACATAGCCCTCTCCGTTGCTCTTTGAATGAATCGGAGTCTTCTGATGAGGGAGGGGGATGGAAGGGCACGTCTCTGTGACATATGTCATAACTGGCAACTCACATTGGTTAAAAACCTTGATCTTTAAACACTGCGGAATTTTGGATGAGAAGATATGGCGCAGCTTCCCGAACATTGCCCATCCGAGCTGGATATGACGGTTGACCTCATTCTCAAAGTTGGCTCTACATAACCGATTAGTTTGTCCCATGTATACATATTGGCCAACAACTTCGAGTACAGAGTTCCCAAGTAAAATAGGAGTGGGTACGACATAGTTCTTCGACATATTTTTTGTCTTGTTCATATTCATTTTCAGGCCCAATCTCTCGGAAACTCTATTGAGATCATTTTGCTCAAATCCTCCGTGGTTTTAGACATGGCCACAATACCTTTTTAATATTAATATTTTTTAAGAGTAGAAAAAAAAATTCTGTGAGTAAGCATTACAAATTTAAAAACATACTGATTTTGTTTTGATATTGCTGTGTAGTGTCGGCTTAGACTAGCACTACCCCATTTCTTCCGGTGGGTGTACGTAAAAGGTGGCTAACGGGATTGGGGCTTTTAAGGGATTTTTGGGCGATGCTGTTGGAGAACCATCATCAAGAACCTTTATTTTACCATCTATTCCCCACGCAACTTCCAAAAGTATCTGAGGATTTTTTTTAATACCTCTTTCTAGGGATTTATAGCCTCGAGCATATGTATGTATGTATTACGTGTGTAACATGGCAGGAATGTGAAAAATATTTACAGTGATTAACAGTTAGAATAGTCTTGAAAGCATTACACTTATTTTCTGACATATTCAAAATATCTCATTTTGATCCTCTCAATAAAAAATGTGGGCAGTAGTCTAAGCTGATATAAGCTAAATATAAGCCGAGATAATAATGGCGACCGCAAATTAGCCCGGGCACTTTCTCAAAGCAACATACATACATATACTCACGGCTATAAATCCCTAGATGGGGTAGCCAGAGCTAAGGAATTAGAAATTCCTCAGAAACTTTTGGAAAGTTAAGTGGACAAAAGATAGTAAAATAAAGGTTGTTGGTGATGGGTGTCCAGCCTTATCGTCCAAAAATCCCTTAAAAGCCCCAATACCGTTAGTCGCCTCTTACGTACACCCACTGGAAGAAATGGGGTAGTGCTATTCTAAGCCGATACTACAAAAACAATAATATTTCATTCCATCTAAAAACCATATTTAAAAAGTTTGAAGTATAAGTGAGGTACACTCGCTGAAACGTATCTTTACTAATATTATAAAGCTGAAGAGTTTGTTTGTTTGTTTGTTTGAACGCTAGGATCTCAGGAACTACCCGATCAAATTGAAGAATTATATGGCAGACTTGGATCAAATTGAGAGTGTGCTTAAAAAGGCAGGCGTCCGAAGTATGAAGAATAAAAGAGCATGAATGAAAAAATTTATGGATGCAGAGGAAGCTAGAGAGGTTTGCCAGGATCGTGAGAAGTGGCGATCAATAGTCTCCGCCCCAATGGGAATTATCGGCGTGAGTATATGTATGTATGTATGTATGATACATCAAAGTGTAATAATAATAAAACATCCGAAATTTACTTTCAACATCTCATCGTGTTATACCTAATACTTACTATACACTTACATTTTGTAGCAGTTTTTTTTATATTTACGGCTAAGATTGTTTTTACACGGCCAACTATATGTCGCGTTGTCAAGATCGGGTTGCGGGGAAAATCAGTATGTTCTTCTGCCACAGGAAAACAAAAAATATATCATTTACGCAGAATTACTTTAAGATATATTATTTCGTATTTAAAAACACAAATTGACGCGGACGAAGTCGCGGGGAACAGCTTGAAACATATAATTTGACACTAACTTTATATGACAAACCCATTACCATTAAACCTTGACCGCTGATAAAGTATAAAAATGTCTGGAGCCACAAAGAAATTACGCAATAACTCAACACCAAAATTATCATTTCCTTGAACCTGAATAAAACAGCCTAATCCAGAACAACTATTAATATAATATCAAACCTATATAAAACAATCATCCATCTCTCTCTTTAGGAGCGAGTTAGAAAGAGATGAGCGACATATTTTTTAGATTATTTGTTTCAGATTAATGGTTGCGGTTGTATAAAAAACTCTTTCATCCGTCCATGGCCATCAAAAAGTCGTATTTACTACACCCCTACATACCCCAGTGGCGTCGTAAAACATGGTACCTCTGTTCATACTGTCGTGTGTTTACGACTCGACGCACTGTTGAATTAAACCTCGTTTATATCTTTCGGCTTTGGCGAACGAGACCTTAGTTTAAAAAAAACCATTCGGCTTTCCCTTTAAATTGATTTCGCTTTTAGAATTTCGTACGTCTAAAGAGAAAAACCACTTTTTATCCAGGAGGTATCAGTCTGTGTATCAAACGAATAAAATGTGAAATGTATTTTTGTTTTTAATCTTTTGAGAGAGTATGATTTCACAACTCTTTTGAAAAAGGATACTTGTTTCCTTAATAATACGAAGCTTCACTGTCTTCTAATATAAAAATAAGAAGAAAAAATATATTTTGAGGAGTATCATATCATACTCCAAACCTTATTATTTGCTTATTTTTGCTCGATATTGATACCTGCAATAGATAGGCAAAATCCATAATATTAAAATTACACGTAATTTAACTATTAATAAATAAAAAAAAATATTTATTTAAATACGCTTTCACTGTATACAAAGGAACAAGATTTGTTAGCCTTTTCATAGTTTTTTTATAATGGTATGTACTGTGTACTGTCGGCTAGAGTAGCACTACCCCATTTCTTCGTGTTGGTGTTTGTAAGAGGCAAGAGTACTGGAGCTCTTAAGTGATTATTGGGCTATGCGGTTGGAGACCTACCACGGACAACCTTTATTATACAACCTTTTTCCCACTCAACTCCCGAAAATTGGCTAAGACATTCTGTTACTTTGGCTACCCCTCTAGGTAGTTACAGTCTGTGTGTACAATGATGGTTGGTAATGTTTTTCAACGTCATTTTTTTTGAACATTTTGAAATTCTTAAGTTGACGCTGGTGTGTGTGATTTTTGTTTACATCCAATAAGTATGGAAATGTATCCGTACAAAACGTATTTTTCAATCATAAATTTAGTAATCTACTAACACTAGGTTGTGAAATACCAATATAACGTTAACATATTGTTTAGAGGAGTGGGGAAGAGGTAAAATAAAGGTTTTTGGTCCCCAATCAACTTCCAAAAGTGGCTGAGGAATTTATAATTCCTCGGCTCTGGCTACCCCTTCTAAGGAATTATAGCCGTGAGTATATGTATGTATGTATATTGTTTACAGATTTAGGCTATACATGCATATTTTATCCAGTGCATCTTAGAACCGCGTCAGTTCCTTGGTAGAGACGCGAGTTCGAACCCTGACTCTGGTTTCAGCAATGTATCTTTTCTAATGATTATTTTATTAAGGTGGTTAATGGTAGGGGAAAACATCGTGAGAATACCCACACAACGAAGTTATACTTAGCCATGTGACAGTGTATTCGTAAAAAAATCGATATTCCTGGCCACTATCACATAAGTGCATCGTCTATCAAATCGCGAGTACTCTCAACACCGGATGAATTTAGTTAATGTCACAGGATGTTCAGAAATATGAGTACATCTGCTACTCGCTTGGATATATACGTCGTGAACGTTTGACCTAGAGTTGAGCTGAGTAATTGAGCAATGATTAAATGAGTCGGGCATTATTCTGCCAACTCCTCAGGATTTAACTTTTCAATGGCCCAATGACCTTACTAAGTTGAGGTGAATAAAATACAATTATTTTATAACAATTTAATAATTACCCGTGTCATAGTAACACCACAAATAACAGTGTATACAGTCAATAACAAAGTAAACAGACAATTTAAATAGTGATACCAGTGTGGATACAATGTCTCTACAGTTGTCTCTCTCTAACAATGCTCTCAGACATACACTCTGCAAAACTAAGTATTAAAATTAATGTAGCTTGGCAAAAAAACTATATAAAATATTCACCAATAAGAAAAAATAACCAAATAGTTGAACCGATTCCTTGCAATGAGTTTATGTTTTATCTTATCGAGAAATAATAAATGAAATTAAATTATTCCTTATATTTATTGCAGAACACTTTTGTGGAGGAAAATCAATAAATGCACGGTTTTTAAAGCTAACGCCATTCCGAATGATTGAACTAATATTTAAATAGAAATATTAATTATTCAACAGAATACCTTCGCCATGCTGCGAAGAATAAAACAACAAACATGGTTAGGAAATGGTTTCACCTTTTAATACCGAAACTTTTTTTAACCATCAACCAATTCTAAATAATGTACAGTACGAAATATTTTAAAAAAACTTAGTTGAATCAGCTCCGTGTCGAAGCGAGATAGCCAATAAAAACAAAACACGTTCACAAGGTCAAAGTACACTAAAAGATAATTGGTGTTGCTTGATAACCTGCGAGCAATTCTTGAAAATTGACATGGCAAAATGCAATTACATAATTTGAAACATATTTAACTGTTTTTTTACCCATACCATTGGTTGCTTTGATATGATAATTTTAATATTTTCCTACACGCTCACACTCACACACACTAGTAAACGCAAGTCACGATGACATTGACTTGATACTGCGCAAGAGTCAAATCACATTGGACTTTTAAACTATGTACATTCCTCAACAAAATTACATGACAATATTTTTATAAATGTATTTTATTAAATGTACAAAAAGTGAATAAAATTAGTTTTTTTTAAGTCAAATATTCATAATGTAAATTAGAATATCTACATATTTATTCATCCATTTAAAAGTCTTCTATACGAATATACCAGCCGATATTAAACAATAACATGCTAATCGACTTTCATTAAAATATACACCATAAAAAAACTAAAATAACACACCACTTGATAAACTTGTATTTGTCTGATAATGCACAATTACATAACGATGCAATGTACTCGTCGGTACATTAGCTCACTCGCGACACGAAACTAATCAAACACGTACATGTAGAGGATCGTCGCAGCGATAGCTAATAAAACTGGGAACTTCCATGAACTAAGGAATCCAGACTCCATATCCTTCCTTTCAGCATCCCAGTTCATTTGTCTCGTTTGGATTTCTACGCGGTCTTCTTCGACTAATTCGCCTACTTTGTATTTTTTCATGAGCTCTTTTGCGTCAATACTGTGACCGACGTCGTCGAAGTCCTCGGAAGCATCTTGTCCCTTGGCTCCCACTAACACTTCGTGGCCACCTGGGTGTTCGTCTAGAAACTTGCTGACTTCATAAACTTCATTTTTGATTATAAAAAGAATGTCGTTTTTGTTTTCTTTGATTTCTTTCCGAGTGAATAGTTTGGTGGCCATGGTGACGCGTGCACGGACTAGCAGTCGACTGTGGACTGAGAGCTTGTCTCGAGCCGATGATCCACGTTTATTTATCATGCAGTTATCATAACCAGTTATCGTTTTTAAGTGATTTGTGTTCTCATAATGACTGTAGTGTTTTAATTTAAGTGTTCTCGTGAATGGTATGATATTGCTGAGTAATGAATATATAACGCAAAATATTTTTGTATTTTAAACAGCACAAAACACCGAAATGAAGCAATTTTAAGCTACTCCTTGGTCTATACAATACTATACATAGATCATAAAAACACACGATTTCCACCAAAGTGCATATTACACTTACATTGACAGTCAGAGATATCAAATATGTTTTAACAGCTCTGAACACCCTTTATGTTTAGTTTTCAAAATGGCGTTATGCCACTGTTCCCGTTACTAGTCTGGATTTCATTGTTAGTTTTAGCTCATAGTATAATTATAGTGGCTGTGGCTACACCAGCCCATTCAACGTCTTAAAGGTCGCGAGAATTTGATGCTTCAATAGAACTGGTTACTGTAGACAACTCTGTAGGAGGCCTTTGTCCAATAAATTCATTTCTTATTTTATTTTTTCTTGTTAGAAACTCATCTTACGATAAATCCCATAGAAGGGAAGTTAAACATAACGTCATATTAATTGTCTGTGATAATACATATAGAGTTAACAAACTTTATATGTATTATCTATCACAGAAAATTAATACTATACTAGTAATACTATATTAATACTATACTATACAGGGGTATCGTTTAATTTTAGCTTAATTAACCAGATATTTATTTTACTATATTTTTCCCCTTAAAATTGTTTTGTTGTTTGGATATTGTGTGACGTAGGCATAGAGGTGTAATGGACGTAGGCCTTAAATGAAAGCATGTGTTTGGCTCCTTGGCAATGTAAACGCTGAGTTATGACCTAGTTTGTGATACATAGCACTAATGTGTTACTTTAAAAAATATGTCACTTTTATTTTGTGTGCTACTTGCTTTCGTTGTATGGTGTTATATGAACAAGAAAAAATAAATTATCTATATTTATTGTTTGTGCAGTGTCTGCTCAGAATAGCATTACACCATTTCTTCCCATGGGTTACCATAAGAGGCGTCTATGAGTATTGGGGCGTTTTAAGTAGTTTTTGGTCGAAAGAAAGTTGAAAGCCTTCCAACCGCACCGCCCAACACCAACTAACTTTATTTTGCTATCTTTTTCCGACTCGACTTTCAAAATTACCTGAGAAATGTCTAATTCTAAAGCTCAGGCTACCCCTTTTAGAGGTTAAAAACCGTTAACTTATTTATATTTTATTGTTGTTAAAAAAAACATTAATATACTTAACCTAATCAACAAGTAGCTATATTCCTTTAATGCGATTGAAGTGCAATTTTACGAGTAATATCTCGAGTATTCTATCTATGGATAAGACTTGATAATTGATTTTTTTTATCAATGTTCTATAGCACTTATCGCATGTTCTTTGTAGAAAAAAAAACAATAATAATGTTACCAGATAAACAGTAGTAAAATTCCGAACGCATATTTTTATAAATTTTTTTTAATGATAATTTAAATTCTATCGTTTTTTTTTAATGTAGTAAGTAATTCCCAAGATTTTAAAATGCAAATAAAATGAAGTATGTCAAATTTCGATACGAAAGGAAAGGTATATAAAATTATTAAATAGAAACAAACATATATTATAGCATTATATTTGTCACACAAATGTATGCTCTTAGCGCTCTGCGAACCCGCGATATTTGGATCCAGAAGCGATAATTCTTTCTATGGACCACCGATTTAATTTTAATAGTAAACACTTCATTATATTGATAATATTCGAATGTATATCTTTGTTTATTTATTGGTTTGTTCTCTCCGTTTATTACATCAAATACAAAAAAGTTATTATACAATTTTTATTGTTATAAAAACTCTAATAAAATTGTTCATGACCTGGTGGCGAATGATTTTAGTATGCGCATAATTCGATTATGCAACGCCCACGGCAGCAGTGACTTTGTGAGCTCATTAAAACGTAGTTGATGTCTGCAGTTTTATATTCTATGTACTTTAGTGTCTGTTGTGAAAAGACATTCACCTTTACTTTTTTATATTACTCAAACCTTCACTCCGTATATCCCTGAAGCGGTTGGCAGAGGTGCTTACATTTCTGAACATCACGTTACATTGTCACCGGGTGATCAAAGTACCTACGTTTTGCTTGGATAGTGCACTCACGTGATATCACCCTTTTGTACGAATACACTGTCACATGACTAAGTACAACTCAGCCATGTGGGTTTCTTCAAGATGTTTTCACTCACCGTTAACAACCACGGTAAAAAGCATGATAGCTTAGTGGGTAGAACACCGCTTATCGTGCAAAGGATGAGGGTTCATATCCCGGATTGGGCCTACACCAATTTGTCTTTTTTAAAGTCATATATGTTGTTAATTCATTATGGTTGTTAACGATGAGGGAAAACATCGTGCTGGAACCCCCATGGGTGAGTTGTACTGATGTACTTAGTCGTGAGACAGTGTATTCGTACAAAACGGCGATAGCCCTGCCCTTATCACGTGACTACAATGTGCAAGCCAAACTTGGGTACTCTGAATATCATTTCACAATGACACATGATATTCAGAAGGATTAATAACTCTGCCAACGCCTCCGGGAATTTTCGGCGTTAACGCTTGAGTTGAGTTGACATTATCAGTTACATCTGCTACTATTTTCGGGATATAAGGCGTGAACAATGAAAACGAGTCATAGACAATTGATTTCATTATATTACTATATTATTAATATTGTTTGCGTCACTCCATCTATTTATAATATACCCTAAAAAATATCATCGAAATAGCCGTAACCAGTTCTTTAATATATGACGAAAGAGTTGTCAAAAATCAAAGGAATGTTAGTAGTGTTGGAGTTAAATAGAATAACCTGTTTACTATACGTTAGATTTAAGTACGTAAATTTAGCTGACTAAAACACCTACTCTATGATAAACTTAACTTGAACCACAAAAAATTTGGTTATCCTATTTCTACCATATTCACTCCGTGATAAAAAAATTAATGCACTCAAACCTGTAGCCAGTAGCCTCAAATAATCAATTAGTAAGCTGTATCCAAGTTTTATAAGATATGCATGGCGAATAACATGATTGTTTGAAAACAACCCTGACTACTGACTTTGAAGGACACGCTAAGCCATCCGTCCGAGGTAAAATATTTACAATAATATATACAATGATTGACTATGATTTAGCCATAAAAGTCTTTCTAAAAGTACATGTACTAGTTCAGTTTGGTATACTATGGCCTCATCAACTTAGTAGTAGTAGAGACCCTCGATGGGAAAAGCAGCATGAAAATTGTAATAAATAAAGTTGTTGTTGTCTGGAAGAGATCGCTTTTAGCAATAAGACCGCCAATTGTACCTCACTGTAAACTGTTTATCGTATTATTATTTTTGTAAATTTGTGTTTGATGTGCAATAAAGAGTTATTCTATTCTATTCTATTCTAAAGGAAAGAAAAACTTCGACACCAGCGGGGACCGAACCCACGACCTCCGGGTATACGCCCCCCGTCGTGGTCGTGGGTTCGATCCCCGCTGGTGTCGAAGTTTTTCTTTCTTTTATTTATTAGAAATAATCCCCACATGAGGTTTCCATGAACGAAAACTTTCTAATTAGCATGAAAATTATTAATCAGTTTCATGAGTTTCGTAGATGCTGAGATTACATCCTACTTTTTAAATCTTAATATAAATGTTTAACTAAAATAATTTAATTATTAATAGCTATGTATTTTTACGCCAATCAAATTATATGATGCTTAAAAGTATTAGTAGCTCTGCCACCTTTTGCAGAAAAACATGGCGTGAACGTTGAGCTGATTGTTGGTAACCCAATTTGTTTGGTTCTCAGATTAATAAGTCAAGGATAGTTTTTCAATCCCAAAATGACAGTTTTTTTAACATACATACACATACTCATGGCTATAAATCCCTAGAAGGGGTAGCCAGAGCTAGGGAATTAGAAATTTCTCAGCCACTTTTGGAAAGTTGTGTGGGGAAAAGATGGTAAAATAAAGGTTGTTGGTGATGGGTCTCCAACCGCATCGCCCAAAAATCCCTTAAAAGCCCCAATACCGTTAGTCGCCTCTTACGTACACCCACCGAAAGAAATGGGGTGGGGCTATTCTAAGCCGACACTACAGCATATATTTTTTTAAATATCTTTTTATAGCTATGATCGCTTAAATAGGTCACCCGTTACCTTCAAATAAATTTATTGAACAATGAATTAAGTTAATTACCCATAAAAATTCTGCTTTGCTAATTAGTCTTATACTAGTTTTATTTACTTTTGTGATTAAGAACAATAGCAATCTATCGACCTGGGACAATCGGCGCAATAGAATAAATCAACATATTTTTAAACTTATATTACATAAAACTCATTTTTTTATTGTAAGCTTAGGCAAGGTAAAATACGTGGTCGTACTGAGTTTGACCACTGTATATTTGATTTGACACTACGTTACCGACATACATCACACTACGTTACCTACTCTTATTAAGCTGTGTAAAGTGGTACTTAGTTCCTAGATATATGTATGTTATTTTCTATTGTTTAATATGATCTCAATTTATTTAAATTATAATTCTGTTTATTTTTAAATGTTTGTTGTATTTTATTATTGTTTGATTTTGTGTAATTTTAATTTTATTTGTTGTAAATGTGAAATTTTAATTAAGTTAGTTATATTTGTTGTCAATGTTAAATTCTATTTTGTATATATTTTTTGTACTACCTAACAATAATTGCGTGTTGGCCATAGCTGTTAAGCATTATTGTGTTTTTATACTAAATAAAAAATTTGCACATTTTTAGATAATATTTCTTGCATCGTCAGTGGGAGAGTTGTAAGAGTTAGTATATTAGGGAGGTTTGTTTACTAAAGATGGAAAGTGTGATGAAGATATTAAAAGGCCCAAATGGCAGTGCATAATACTCTTTTAGTTACGACGCTTATATATGGAAGCGAATGTTTATGCAGTAAAATAATAATGGCAGAAGAAGCATGAAAGTAGAGTTAATGCAGTGGAAATGAGATCCCTCAGAAGTATATGTAATGTAAGGCTGTGTGATAGAGTGAGAAATACTGTGATCCGTGAACGAGTAGGTTTGAAAGATGACGTAGTATGCAAGATAGAAAAAGGAATGTTGAGGTGGTTTGGGCACATAGAGAGGAAAATGAAAATAAAGTAGCGAAAGAGATATATAGAGCCAATGTGGATGGGAATGTTAGTAGAGGACGGCCTCGTAAAACGTTTCTTGAGCAGATAGAAAACGTTCTTATAAAGGCGGGGGTCCGAAATGAGAAGAATAAAAGAGCATGTATGAGCAGGATAATGAATGTAAAGGAAGCAAGAGAGGTTTGTCAAGATCGTACTAAGTGGCGATCGATAGTCTCTGCCAACCCCAATGAGAATAATGGGCGTGAGTATAAGTAAGTAAGTAAAATAATAAGCACCTCATAAGATTATTGTAAACACAGAATTCCCATTGGGTCCCAAGACAGCCCCTAAAACTAAACTAGCACTGTGATAAAAAACTTTTAATTGAAACATTCGAATTAGGTATGTAAAAAGCAAATCAGTAAAACAAACAATTGCGCATTTATGCACCATTTTATTACTTTAATTGGTAATATAAAACAAATCAAAACACTGATAGGACTTTATTATTCTGTGACGCGGTACACCGAGATTACCTTGCAACATTTTTTATATAAAAAGATAGAAAAAGGAATGTTTAAACAGTTTGGGAAAAAGTAGGTGATAAAAGAGTAATAGAGAAATTACGAGTAAGAGATAAAAGAGGTTTATAGAATCAATGTGGAAGGGAAGATACTACAGGATGAACTCGGCAGGCACATTGAAATCAAATTAAAAAGGTGCCAAAAAGCGTCCGAAGTATGAACAATAAAACGGCATACCTGAAAATATTGATCCCACCAAAATCCTTTTCATGTAAAAAGAAACCAAGAGCAGCGCGTTGAGCGCTCTGTCAAAAAAATATCAAAAGTAGCCAATCCTTCTAATTAAACAAGCCTTAACTCTGCAAAGCCTACACTTTAGAAAAGATATGGGCTTTGTCATTTCGCTACTTTCTCATATGCATATGGTGAAAAACGAATTCACTGTTCATTACTTTTCTGTTATACAATATTTCTGGTAGTAAAGAGCGGCCAATTTCTTTTAATCTTGCACATTCCAAACCTAAGTTAATAACATAGAAAGAAAGAAAGAAAGAAGAAAGAAATAACGTTTATTTGGTAAGATTTTATATATGTATATTTTATACTATTTTCACTGTTGGCAATCCGTAATAAATCTATACTTATAATAAATCTGTAGAGAGGTCAATTCTGTACATGAAATATATTTTCAAAATAACTATCAGGTGATGATTAGGGATCGATGCTGATGCCAAAAATGCAATCAGTAAAATTTTTGTCTGTCTGTCTGTCTGTCTGTCTGTCTGTCTGTCGGTTTGTATGTTCCTTATGGAAACAAAAACTACTCGACGGATTCTAACGAAACTTGGTACAATTATTCTTCATACTCCTGCGCAGGTTTTTGTATACTTTCCAGCAGAGTAGTAAAGGGGAATTTCGGGAAATTTTGGGAAATCGGGAGAAGTTACTCCATTTTTTAAGCTTCCGTCACGTGTGCAGCCTTAATGGTAAAACTTACATAGAAATCATGTATGACGGAAAAATTCTGCATAAAATTATCTAAAAAAAAATCTACATCAGTTTATGTCTATCTTTTACGGTTGACTCACAATAACACGTGTAATTCCGGATAGCTTAGCAGTTCGGAACATTCTGATTATATTTGTTTACTCTTACGTTTGTAAACCTCTCACTCATCCCTAATTTAAAAAAGGTAACATTATTACCTATTCAATAAAAAAAGAATCATACAAATCGGTAGACAAACACCAAAATTATACATAAATTAAGCCAGCGCGCCCGTGACCAAAACCAAATCTTTACTAATTTATATATAATATACTAGATGGCGCCAGTAGTTGCATCCTAAATCACGTAATGATTTATTTTTCAGATTGTTATAAATACTTCATAGCGTTTTATTCCAAAATTTGCTATTAAACGGAAAAACTGAACCGTTCATTAAAGCGCATTCAAAATCACCAAACTACACTGTTTAGGGAGTGCTATAAATTTAATAAATTGAAAACATTGCGCTGAATTTCACAATGCTTGAGCAGTGACTGAAGAAAGAAACCTCAGATATTTAAAAAAACAACGCTACCCGTGCGAAGCTGGGACGATCCACTAGTAAATAAATAAAATAAAGATTTACACAAGACAATTACGTCTATTTAAAAAAAACAATTGTTTTTTACCAAAAAGGCCTTGACTCAGCACTTGTAAGACAGAGATGAGTATATACTTATCATACGCTGATTTTCAGTAAAAGCCCTATACACTAATCACATATTAAAAACATAACATAGCACTAATTACATGTTAAAAACTAAATACTACTGCTATTTTACAAATGATCATCAGACATTTGCCGTGTAGTGCCGGCTTAGAATAGCACTACCCCATTTCTTCCGGTGGGTGTACGTAAGAGGCGACTAACGGTATTGGGGCTTTTAAGGGATTTTTGGGCGATGCGGTTGGAGACCCATCACCAAAAACCTTTGTTTTACCATCTTTTCCCCACTCAACTTTCCAAAAGTGGCTGAAGAATTTCTTATTCCTTAGCTCTGGCTACCCCTTCTAGGAATTTATAGCCGTGAGTATATGTATGTATGTATGTATCATCAGACACACATCACACATACACATCATACTCACAGCCATAAATCCTAAAAAGGGGTAGCCATAGCTATAGAGCTAAAAACTCCTCAGCCACATTTGAAAGTTAATAGGGGACAAGATTTTAGAAATAAAGTATCGTTGGTGATGGGTCTACCGCATTGCCCAAAAACCACTTAAAAAGCGCCATACCTTTATCCGCGTCTTACAACACCCGTGAAAGGGGGTAGTGATATTCTAAGCCGACACTACACGGCAAATATATTTATATACACGTTACATATATACATTCATATAACAACGTCATTAGTAACTATTGCGGCGGGCAGATATTATCGATCGCTACTTTGTACGATCCTGGGAAACCTCCCGCGGCAACTACAAGCCAAGCGAAGCGCAAAGACTACCTTCCTTTGCTTGAAGTGCTTCGACGTTTTTTATTACTCAGTATAGTGCCGTGTAGTGCTGGCTTAGAATATCACTACCCCCTTTCTTCTCACGGGTGTCGTAAGACGCGGATAAAGGTATGGGGCTTTTTAAGTGGTTTTTGGGCGATGCGGTTGGAGACCCATCACCAAAAACATATATTATTACCATCTTTTCCCCAATCAACTTCCAAAAGTGGCTAAGGAATTTCTCATTCCAAAGCTCTGGCTACTCCGTTAAGGGATTTATAGCCGTGAGTATGTGTTTGTATGGGATTAGATTTATGGATTAGGATTAACTCCAGATTATGAAAATATACTATTGGATGTACCTTCCCCTAAATAGCGATCCTTCGCTGTCGCCATCCATTGGAATATTACCAGATGGAACAAGAAACCAGTGCCTGAACACCTATGAATATCTTCTTGCTTGAACATACATACATAAATATACTCACGGCTATAAATCCCCAAAAGGGGTAGCCAGAGCTGAGAAATTAGAAATTTCTCAGCCACTTTTGGAAGTTGAGTGGGGAAAAGATGGTAGAATAAAGGTTGTTGTTGCTTGAACTATTTTGATAAAACGTCCCTTGACCTACCAGCAGCGATTCGCCTAATCAATAAGAATACCAAAACTTTGTTGATTTGCAGCAGTATTCTTGCATGATTATCATGTCAAGGCGTTCCAGTGCTTAAAACCTATGAATAAAACGATAAAGACGTCTTGAAAAATCAACCTAATGATATTATACATGACTATTTATCACATGTATACTTTGAACCACTTTTGGAATTTGAAGAAACGGTTGTTCAATAAATGTTGTCAGTATAAGCCGGTGATGGAAACCAGCCACAACGCCCAACAATCACTTCAAAATTCTAAAAAACCTAAAACTTCCTAATGACGTAATGGTTAGAAACGGGTTTGTGCTATTTTAAGCCTACACTACAAATATGTTAGTCAATGTAAAAACGCTTGTGTGAATTGAAATCAAATCAAAATCAAAGGAAAGAATAAATTCTCTCAACAAAAAATCGTATTGTGGTAAAATTATAAAAACATACATACATACATATACTCACGGCTATGAATCCCTTGAAGGGGTAACCAGAGCCAGAAATTCCTCAGCCACTTTTGTGAGTTGCGTGGGGAAAAGATGGTGATGGGTCTCCAAACGCATCGCCCAAAAATCCCTTAAAAGCCCCGACTCGCCTCTTACGTACACCCACCGGAAGAAATGGGGTAGTGTTATTCTATGCCGACACTACACGGCAAAAATTATAAAAACAAAGCAATTTCGATATGAAAATATTAGAATAGCTAAAAACAACTGCACTGCTAGTGTAAAAAGCTTTGCAGCTAAGTTACCCCCAGAAATATTATCTTTTTTTACTTATTGTAAGTTTGACTCCAAAATTAGTTAACCATGACACGTTAAATCAGGTTCTGAATCAGAAACTCTTCAGCCAATTTTAGAAGTTGCACGGGGATATTATGGTAAAATGAAGGACATTTCCGTGTAGTGTCGGCTTAGAATAGCACTACCCCGTTTCTACCGATGGGTGTACGTAAGAGGCGACTAACGGTATTGGGGCCTTTAAGGGATTTTTGAGCGATGCGGCTGGAGACCCATCACCAACAACCTTTATTTTGCCATCTTTTCCCCACGCAACTTTCCAAAAGTGGCTGAGGAACTTCTAGTTCCTTAGCTCTGGCTACCCCTTCTTGGGATTTATAGCCGTGAGTATATGTACGTATGTATGTATTTGGTGATGAGTCTTGAGGCTATAGTATTACTAGCTTAACCGGCAAACGTTATTTCTAGGAACTTTCTAGTCAATAAAATAAAAATACAATGTTAGGGGTGTGCCAAAGGGGTAATATAAAAAAATGTTATAAACATATTCTCAGACTCAAATGGGTATGCAAAATTTCATTTAAATTGGTTCAGCCGTTTTGAAAGAGTTTGGTGACAAACACTATGGCAGTTAATTTTATATATTATATATTATCTGTGATTTTTGCCATTTCGCCCAACAATAATAATAAGAACAGCCGGTATAATTTATCATTACACTGGTATATAAAATCCAAAGAAAAAAAATGAAAACATTGTAATGTCCAAAATTACCTAATGTAATCAAAAGTCAATTAAAGAAAAAAAATTAGCATGTCGATTTATTTTATGTTTTCTAAGTGCTTTAACTGTACTCTTAAATTAATAATAATATTACATTATAGATATACACACACACACACACCAGACAGTGACAGTGTATTCGTACAAAACGGCGATAAGCCTGCCCTCTATCACGTGAGTACATTGTCTAAGCAAAACGTGGGTACTTTGAACACCAGTGACAATGTCACGTGATGTTTAAAAGTATTAGTAGACCAAGCTTTCGGGGATTTACGGTGTGAACGTTTGAGTTTGTTTTGAGTTTGAGTTATATGTTTGTCAATTTCCACGCTTACCAATATTGTGGATGACCATTATGGTTGTTTTTTAAATAGACAAATTTGAATTCTAAAGCACTGGCTTTATGGGCCTCTTTGGGTTTATAGCTATGATTTCATATACACAAATATACGTTATTTTATCAACTTAAGTTGTATTTCATTAAAACAACATAATTTGTAACGAAAATATTTAAATGTTATTTCTTCTAAATTAAAATATATTACAATCTACATGCAGTTTCAAAAAAGGTCACATTTAGATTTTAACGATATTTTTTGAGAACATCCTTATACAGTTCCTCCGGAATCACATAAAGTAAAAATGTCCACACACTTCTGCCAGAGCAGCCATATACAAATTATTGCTATGATAAACCAATCCACCGGCACTCAAAACAAATAATTATAAATCAAGTATGCAACTATGGACATCACAAACGGTGGCAACCAAGCGTGTAGTAATCCTTGAATAGTGTCTCCCTCATCAGAGCTATGCCAATTTACTTCCTTCTTCTTGACTTCCCACTTCTCTTCATCGACGATCTCACCAACGACAAACCGTGTCATCCAATCCTTCGCATCCTGACTGTGTCCGATATCATGGAAACACTCGGAGGCGTCTTTGCCAGCATTATCAAGTAAAACTTCAGCACCGCCGGGATGATCGTCCAAGAACTCCGTCACATTATAAACGATGTTATCTATTATGATCACCGCATCGGTTTTGTGATTTCGCGACTCAATTTCTTTTCTTGTGAACTTTGTAGCGGACATTTTGAGTGCGCGTGCGTTTTCCGAGTGGTCGTCGGGCGACTGTGACAGGTAGCATGCTCTGACGTCATCCGTGGCTTGAATATTTTAATTCGGGACCCGTTTTGCTTGTTACGTGAAGTGTGTACGAGGACTTTCGCTGTGTCCGCCTGTTTTGTTGTGTTACGATTACAACTTGCTATCGCTCATAGTATAGATTGTTTCTCTTATCTTTTGTTGATGGCCGTGTGACCTAGTAAGTTGCTTTTTGGTCTAAGGTCGCAAGTTCAACTTCTATTGTGGTATAGCACCTGATATAATATATGGGTATTTGTTTGCAGTGTTGTAAGATATTTAAATGAGTAAGTATATCTGTAAATTATATCAGTATTATATCAGCTGTATAGTGTCGGCTTAGAAGCTGTGTCTGGGTGATCGTAAGAAGCGACTAACGGTATTGGGGCTATTAAGGGATTTTTTGGGTGATGCGGTTGGAGACCCATCACCGACAATCTTTATTTTACCATCTTTTCCCCAGTCAATTTCCAAAAGTGGCTGAGGAATTTCAAATTCCTTCCTGCTCTGGTTACCCCGTCTAGGGAATTTTCGCCGTGAGTATATGTGTGTTATATCAGTTACAAACATACATCAATTTTGTAAGTGAAGATACTCGACACGTGAAGAGTCTTTGGGACCATAAACGTAAACTGTATTTAATTTCAACTTGGAATAGTACTACCCTATGGGGTTTTAATAATTTCTGGCTACCTCTTTTAATAATTTTTAGTCCTAATGATCGAGCTAAGTGGTAATCTATAGAGTCTGCCTACCCCAATGGAATGAATATAGTAAGTAAGTCATTTATTTTTGTTAATTTAGTTTATTTTAAAAGTTATTCCAGAGTTATCAAACATTTATATTTGGATTATAGACTTTACCTTTTTTACTCAATTTAAGTTTATTGAATATCTTTGTGTCTGTGCGAATATGCCTGAAATAATCAAGCCAAATTGAGCTGTCAATTATTCAGCTCAGCCTCATTTATTGCTCAAATTCCTTTGCGTTATTCTTTGAAAATGTAGCTGACTAAAAATAAATTGCTTAGCGCTCTATGTTATTACAAAAATACATAAAATTCCTGTCATATTGAATAAAGAATTTAATACAAATATAAATTATTTATAGCTACAATAGTGAGAAGAGGTAGATAATTTACAGAATTAAAAATTTATCAGACACTTTTGCAACCTATTTTCGTAAATATGGGTAGGAAAAAGATTATTGATTTGAAAGGGCTCTACAGACCCATATCTAGCATTGGATGGCTATTGGCTTGGCTCATCATGATAATGACGGTAACTATTCAAGTAAATTGTACAGGGTTAAAAAATACCCTTTGAACATCCTTTCGCGGAATACACAGCGTGAAGGTTCGTCAACATACTGACCGCATTGTTGCTACGATTTAACATTACTCAATATAATATGCACTTACATTGTTTGTATTCTATTATTGTAATTGCAAAGCAGTGTTTATTAGTACAATGAATTGTAAATAGGTGTAAACTATTCAAATGCATATAAATCCTACTACTTATATTATTGATAAGGTATAGCAGGAGAACCATATAACAGAAGCTCTAGTTAAAGGGTTCCATTTCTAGTCCAGGGTGGAAACTATTTACCAACCATCAATTATTTGTCAAATTATTTCCTAATTTTCTACCAATTTTTTATATGAAATTTCTAATTTCGCTTCTCCAGCTACCCATTAGTTCCCATTGAGGTAGGTAGAGACTATCGATCGCCACTTTTTACGATCCTGGCAAACCTTTCGAGGCAAAGCTTAAGCGCATTCTCTATTTGAACTAAATGTGTTCTCCTAGGTAATCCTCTACTAACATTACCGTCCACATTAGCTCTATATATCTCTTTCACCAATTTACTATCCCCCATCCTCTCTATATGCCCAAACCATCTTAACATTCCTTATTCTATCTCTGTAGATATATTTACGTATGCATGTATTAGTTAGTAATAATTACATACATACATACATATACTCACGGCTATAAATCCCTAGAAGGGGTAGCCAGAGCCAAGGAATTAGATATTCCTCAGCCACTTTTGGAAATGTGAGTGGGGAAAAGATGGTGAAATAAAGGTTGTTGGTGATGGGTTTCAACCGCATCGCCCAAAAATCCCTTAAAAGCCTCAATACCGTTAGTCGCCTCTTACGTACTCCCACCGGAAGAAATGGGGTAGTGCTATTCTAAGCCGACACTACACAGCAAATTAGTAAGTAATTAGTAATAATTACTCCCATAATAACCTGTCATAAACCCCTCAAAGCTATTTCTTTAGCCTCCAAATCATGAGCTAAATGACGTAACAGTTAGACCACGAGGGCGCAGCGTTAACTCATAACTCGACCCAACACACTCTTTCTTTAATTTTAATCGAATGACAAAACTAGTCGAGTAATTACAAAATCTAACTTTTAAATAGGGCTAATCAGATTTCGTTCGCGCCGCGGTATTCATTGGACTTACACTGTGAACTAATTAATTATTATAGAGTCGCCATTCAATTTAATTTAATGTCATTGGAATAGACATTTGCATAGCAAATAAATAGGTACTAGATGTCGAACAGTGATTGTAATTTGGCCATATGTTTCAGTAAGATTCTATTCCTAGCTGAGGACCAAAGGTAACAGAGTGTATTGCATGTGAGTCATATACCTGGTATTGCAGGATGTGCAGAATTTGTTTTAGTAATTAATGTTTAAAAAAAATTACCCCTGTAAAAACTATTAAGAAAAAGAAAACCAAAATTTTTAGTTTTACGTAGATACTACGCCAGTACCCGTAGTGGTGTATGTAGTAATACGTGTGAGAGAGAAAGTATATCGTTCGAGAAATGAGAAACTGCCGTCAGTCATACAAATTAATACATACATAACCTTTGCTGTGTAGTGTCGGCTTAGAATAGCACTACCCCATTTCTTCCGGTGGGTGTACGTAAGAGGCGACTAACGGTATTAGAGGCTTTTAAGGGATTTTTGGGCGATGCGGTTGGAGATCCATCACCAACAACCTTTATTTTACCATCTTTTCCCCACACAAGTTTCCAAAAGTGGCTGAGAAATTTCTTATTTCTTGGCTCTGACTACCCCTTCTAGGGATTTATAGCCGTGAGTATATGTATGTATGTATGTTAAAAAAACATTTACCCCGTTCTGTAAAAACTGTAAAGAAATAGAAAACCAAAATATTTAGTTTTACGTAATATTTAGATACTACGCCAGTACCCGTAGTGGTGTATGTAGTAATATGTGTGAGAAAGAAAGTATGTCGTTCGAGAAATGAGAAACTGCCGTCAGTTATACAAATTTATACATAACCAGTCAGTTTTTGACTTCTCGGGTAACAAACTCACTCTCTCATGCCTCAAATACGCATACTAGTATTCTCTTACGAAACA
Organism: Bedellia somnulentella; assembly: GCA_963576735.1. Classification (NCBI taxonomy): domain Eukaryota; kingdom Metazoa; phylum Arthropoda; class Insecta; order Lepidoptera; family Bedelliidae; genus Bedellia; species Bedellia somnulentella. The sequence continues at coordinate 3,265,613 of OY755174.1, forward strand.
CGATGGCCACGTGGGTAACACTTTCTCACGGAAAACCCATAAAACTTACAGTCAGTATTCATTTACTATTTTTTTGTTCTGAATTGTCTTAGTAAATTAGAATAGAATAGAATAGAAAACTCTTTATTGTACACCAAATATGGAAAAACAATTACAAATACACAGAATCAATTAACAAAAGTACAATTGGCGGTCTTATCACTAAAAGCGATCTCTTCCAGACAACCTTTGAATGGAGAGGTCAATAAATTAGAGTCATGTGAGATAGATGTACAACAACATGGTGAAACTGATAACTATGCGTTAATCTGCACAAACAATACAACAATCCAGTCATACTTGAATCTAGTTATAAATAATAAACTATTAACAAACATATAAATACTATGATACAATAAATTAAAACTTAAAATTAAATCACTAAAAGTATAGGGATTGTTGAAGGAAGTGACCACACTTGGATTTTCCACGCTGTGATTTTACTTTAACGCAACAGAATACAAAATTAAATGTATTTTTCTAGCAATCTATGTATTTTATTTAAGGCATATTGCCAGTCGTTCTACTCGTGCTCGTTGTAGGTAAAATATACTTCTCGTGCGATCAACTCCCTACGTGTCCAATACAATAACGCGTTCAGGGCGGTGGTGGCGGTGGGCTTGCCATGGCGATGCAGTGCCTCGGGCATGTTTGCGGAAGCAGCGGTTGATGGCTTTCACACTATCCTACGTAAAAGAACCGCCTCGATACTCCATCGAGTCCGTAACTCTGCCGACCCCATTCTGAGCGCGATTGCTGATAGGTTCGATAGTCACATCATTCATCACTGGATAAAAATGCATGTTACAAAAATTGTTTGGTGATGCATGATGTGGTTGTCTTCTAAATGAGTCTTTATTTATTTGTTGTTATTTGTATATATTTTTTAATTGAATATTACTCTTGTATACATTCTCTAATAACAATAGCACCTTAGGGTGCTTTATGTGTGTACTAACAAAATTATGGATTTGCATTGTCCGAAATAAATGAGTTTTATTTTATTTTATTTTATTTATTATTTGTAGGTAACGAAATAAATACATACTTACATACATATACTCACGGCTATAAATCCGTTGAAGGGGTAGTCAGAGCTTCGGAATAAGAAATCCCTCAGCCGGTTCTTACGAACACCTACGGGAGGAATAGGAGTAGTGCTATTCTAATTAGGATTAAAGTGAACTATAGTAAAAAAAGGTTTTTAAGTTGTTTTTGGGCCATGCGGTTGGAGACCCATCACCAACGATACTTTATTGTAACATCTTGTCCCCCCCCCTATCAACTTCCAAATGTGTTGAAATTTCACGATGTTTTCCCTCAACGTTGAGAACTGTGATAATTTGACTAAACCTATGTCTTTGGAAAAGACAAATTGGTGTAGGCCCGACCCGGAATTTGAACCGTCATCGTCTGCACCATAAGCGTTCTTCTATCACGGCTGCAAATATATAATAATTAAATTTATAAATAAGATTGTACATACATACATACATATACTCACGGCTATAAATCCCTAAAAGGGGTAGCCAGAGCCAAGAAATAAGAAATTTCTCAGCCACTTTTGGAAACTTGTGTGGGGAAAAGATGGTAAAATAAAGGTTGTTGGTGATGGATCTCCAACCGCATCGCCCAAAAATCCCTTAAAAGCCTCTAATACCGTTAGTCGCCTCTTACGTACACCCACCGGAAGAAATGGGGTAGTGCTATTCTAAGCCGACACTACACAGCTTAATAATATAGCAAATAAGATTGTGAGCAGGTTTTTTTGAAATAACAAAGCAAAGTTGTACCTTTGTAAATCCAATTGCATCTTTCCTATTGCCATCCATTCTGATCTCCACAAGCTCTCGCCAGCTCAGCGTTACAGTCCAAAACTCAATTTAGTAAGAGCCAGTCTTAAGACACACCTTTGAACTTCCGAAGAAAGAGGTCACGACCCCAGTTCACTCCCTGCTACCTACCCACTTGATTATTTAAATTTATTTCCAACTCGGGAACTCTCCTCTGCATTCGCTTAAAATAAATACATGTTTTTGCGAGCGTCCGACACGACAAACTAAGAATTTTATGCCCTTTGTCGTTGAGGAAAGTTTTGCGCTGAGTACGAAAACGGGCAGCCTGTTAAACTTCTACTTCGGATATTTCATATACATACAGGCCATTTCTTTTTAACAATGGTGGCTCAATAGGAAATAATTCGGTGTTAACTTCATGCATTGCTTTAAATCCTGATTGGACTAATGACTCTGTGTCTTACGTAAAGTCATGGATGTGAGATGCACATATTACTTGTAAACTAATACTCTGAAATGCTGAAATATAACGTATCAAAATTTATAGGCATCATAATTAATAACTTAGGAACTCTGATTTGCATAAGAATTTATATGTGCATTCTATAAATGAATATATCGTTTATACGTTCGTGCCTCAGTTATATACATATTTTTTAAGACCATGAACAGTACTTCTATTCAATTCTAATCTTTTATATTAAGTTTTAATGTTTATGTGCGATAAAGAGTTTTCTATATATATGTCACCGGAAAATAACAAGATACGTAAGTTTATCAATTTACTAGGAAGTTTATAAACTTTCTAATATATAATGAATTCCTAAATTTCCATGGCATTGTTTCTTATTCATGTGATGGTATGTGATGTAATAATTGAGTTCCTGAAAAAAAAATGTTTTCATATTTAGTTATATGGGTATACAAAACTTCAAAGAGTTAAATGGAGAAGATCGCTTTTAGTGACACGAACGCCCATTGTATTTCATTGCAAAATCGTATTGTTTGTAAATATTGATTTTGGATTGCAATTAATTGCAGTTTTCTCAAACGTTCACGCCGTATATCCTGAAAGGGTTGGCAGAGGTACTATTATTTCTGAAAATTACATGTCATTGTCACCTGGTGTTCAGAGTATCCAAGTTTTGCTCGCAAAGTATACTCACGTGATAGAGGGCAGGCATATCAACGTTTTGTACGAATACACTGTCTCATCACTAAGTACGACTTAGTCATGTGGGTTCCCTCACGATGTTTTCCCTAACCGTTAACTCAAGAGTATTATATACTAGTTCAACTATAAATAAAAGTTTTTGGGAATACTGTATTGTATAGGGATATGATCTGAAAATGAGGTGATAAATAGTTAAAGGAAATTCCTATTAATATTCTTAACATATAAACATATCATTATAAACATATTCTAAAAACTAATATTAAACAGCTTCTCACAACCCATATATGTCCCCACCACGGGGCTCAAGCCTCCCCTATATAGGGCGATTTGGCCATAGTCCACCACGCTGGCCAATTGCGGGTTGGCAGACTAACGACTACTACCGTAATAGTAGCCGGGACCGACGGCTTAACGTGCCCTCCGAAGCACGGAATCATCTTAACTTTCGGATAATCAGGTGATTCAAGCCAGCAATATCCTTACAAATTGGGTTAAATCTTACAAATTTAATTTGTTAGGTTACCACTCCTCGGGAATCGAACCCGAGACCTCCGTATTTGAAACCAAGCGCTTAACCGCTAGACCACGGAGGCAGTCTTTTGCATAAAATTTAATATTCAGCAATTAAAACTTATAGGATGTTAAGTAAGACTATAACCTTTACTATGCTAAAACTATTACAAAACCTTCCTGCTTTTGCTGAGGTATCAACGTTGATTGATGATGTAAATCTTGATTGTGCTACCATACGGTTTTTATATCGGAAAAAAAATTACAGGTACCCCAGATCGTGTATATAAACGGAAATACATATATTTTTTCCATTTGAAACGGCCGGGGTAGTTCACAAACCACATAGGTAAATACATACATACATACATATACTCACGGCTATAAATCCCTAGAGGGGGTAGCCAGAGCTAAGGAATTAGAAATTCCTCAGCCACTTTTGGAAGTTACGTGGGGATTAGATGGTGAAATAAAGGTTCTTTGATGATGGGTCTCCAACCGCATCGCCCAAAAATCCCTTTAAAACCCCAATACCGTTAGTCGCCTTTTACGTACACCCACCGGAAGAAATGGGGTAGTGCTATTCTGAGCCGGCACTACCCAGCAAACCACATAGTGTAGTATTATATAGTTTTCTTTACAGTATAATTAATCACCATTAACATCCTTACATCTAAACTACACATTGAACATTGAACGCTTATAAGATAAAGAAGCAAGTTTTCGTTCAAGAAGCCTAAAATAATATTTCACAAATAGAATTACCCACATCATCAAATTTCCTTAAACAGCGGAACAAGACAATTATAACTTTATGACTACAAAGCCAGATCTCAGCTCAGGCATTTAGAAATTAAAATCAGCATTAGCGTTATGTGAGAACATTATACACTTGAGATGAATCTGGAGCCTCCACCCTCATGTCCTAGTTTTACGAAACGAGGTCACCATGTGGTAACTCACTTAATGACTCTTTTTCCGCTAAATTACTTTGAATTTCTGTTTTTTTTTCACAGTCATAAACTGCGATGATAAGACGCTTTGAAAAGAGTTTTCCAACAGTAATTTTGCCATCTTTTGTGAGATAAATGGTTGTTTTTAACGTTCGTGATTGGGCGTACTTTTAGTTGGCTCATGGTATTTGGTTATAACACCATTTGGTTTATTATGATATTGTGTTAATATGTGACCCTGAATAAGAAAAGTTCTAAATCAAGTCAGAAACATTCGTCCACATATACTATACTTATGGCTTAAATGTGTTTAGTTTATATGCATCGAATGTAGTTCTCGCAAGTTATTCAATAAGCGAAATTATTCGAGAATTATCTTTTGCATGACTAACATGTCTTTTTTAATGTAATCTTATTTATTTTTACATAACATAACATAACATAAACGTTCACGCCGTTTATCCCCGAAGGGGTTGGCAGAGGTACCAATACTTCTGAACTCACATGGCAGCGCCATCTAGTGTCCAGAGAAGGTACCCACGTTTTGCTTCGACAGTGTACTCACGTGATAGGGGGCAGGCCTATCGCCGTTTTGTACGAATACACTGTCACATGACTAAGTACAACTCAGCCATGTGGGTTTCCTCACGATGTTTTCCCTCACCGTTAACAACCATGATAAATTAACCACACATATGACTTTAGAAAAGACAAATTGGTGTAGGCCCGACCCAGGATTGGAACTCACGCCCTTCTGTTTTCGGGCGGGTGTTCTACCCACTGGACTATCATGTCGTCTATTTATTTTTAATCTATCTTATATACGAGTCGGGTACAAAAGGTTATCCCATGTGAACATTATGGTATTGTGACTTGATTAATACTTTATTGACCTTGATACTTTGCTTAAAGTGCTTGTACATATATATTATTTGCACGTTTTTAAAATTTTATTTTTACTCAAACTATTTTTTGTTATTTTATTTTATTTTTTATTTATTTATTTATTTATACATATTTAAAAATACTTTTTTATACACAAACCTATAGAACCAAGTAAAACAGTTATCTCTTGCTTAGTTAGGTGTTACCGAGGCAGTCCAAATAGACCGGAGTCTGTGCCAGGACCATACTTGTTATTTCTTTGAAATTTAAATCTTGTATTACATACATAAGTTTAGTAAGTATAAGTAAGTTTTATCTTAGTTGGACGTTTTTAAAATTAAAATAAGGAATTTAAATACTACAATCCAATATATAAATTTCACAAGTCACAGTGTTGGTCACCAAACTCCTCCGAAACGGCTGAACCAAATTTAATGAAATTTTGCATACACATCCTTTAGGTCTGAGGATAGGTCTATAATCATTTATTCTCCTAAGTAAGTATTTCTAGTCTATTTTTATAGACTAGAAATACTTAATTTAAATGGCAAAACAACGTTTGCCAGTTCTGTTAGTATATGTACGTATTTTTCAACATACTGATTTGTTTTACCTGATAGAAGAAAACCCGTTCTATTATTTTTGATATTATAACTATTAATATTAACTAGTAACTATTAGGGCAAAAAAATATTGTTTTATTTGTCCTAATTTTTTGGCATCGATAAAGACATTGTATACAAAAAAACATGCAGTTATCGGTTTAGTTGTATAAATGAGCTTAATTATTTGATAAATTCAAGCAATGCAGAAAACTGAAAATTTAAACCTCTTTCGTATTTTAATTGTTGTAGTCCGAAATATATACCTATACTCACGGCCATAAGTCCCAAAAAGGGGTAGTAAAAGCTAAAAAGAATTAAATTCTTCAACAGTGGAGTATGAAATGTGTATAATCAAGGTTGTTGTTAATGGTTTACATTGCCTGACAATCACCTAAGGCCCCTAAGTTATCTCCAACTACACCCGCTGCAGGAAATGGGTTAGTATTATAAGCAGACCATACACAGTTAAATCAAAGGCAATATATAGCAATAAAAAAGAAATATAAACATTCAAAAAGGATCTAATAATTTATTTTCAGAATACATGCACAATCATTGGCGCGAAAACAAAGTTAATCATTTTTTATTCTAGCAAGATAGGATTACTTGCCAGTTATATAAATCAGCGCAAAAAGCTCTTAACATCGCAGTCATAAAAAGGTTTTAAAATGCAAAACGTGAGTTAAAGAAGTTTTCCCTATATTTCTAAGCTCGTGTGAGCTTCGAGGCAACCAAGGGGCTTCGCGATAAGGCTCGTAAAAGCTCCACTTATTTATAGTGGGTAATTATTCATAAGCTTTATACGGTAGCTTAAAGCTCGCGATATCAACACATGATCCGTTTAAATCTTCATGTTTAAATAAGAAAGTTAATATTGATGAAAGCTATGAAGGCTTTGAAGGAAGTTATGAGTAAAATTTCTTGTTTTAATGTTGTTTGCGAATCAAACATTTAAACTTTTTAATGTGAACTTTATATGAGTGGATATTTAAGGTATATGAATGCCAAGCTCGTTTATATAAACGTCAGCCTTTAATTATATACTTTGGTCATTTGTTAAAAGAATCAACATAATAGAACCAGAACCAATTTCAATATGATATTTGTGATTTTTTTGACACTCGATCATTGTAATATTTATAATATTTTTTTGCCAAATAAATATTTTTTCTTCTTCTTCTTCTTCTTATAGCTGTATTGTCAATCATCTGGGTGATTAGTTGGTAAGCCCAAGGAATATGGCATACAAGTACATACATATAGTTTCTTAAGTTATTAGTTTTCATTTGTTAAGCCTGATACTATTAATCACCAGTTTGTACGACCCTGAAAAATTATTCGAGCTTCATTATCATTCATCAGTATTTTAGAACATGCCCCTTTATTTTTCTTACTTCGGATGCCCGTCATTATTAGCACATTCTTTATTTGATCTAAAAATGTCTTTCTTAGTCGAGGCTGTCCAAAATTTATTCACAAATTTACTTTGTTACATACATAACATAACATAAACGTTCACGCCGTTTATCCCCAAAGAGGTTGGCAGAGGTACCAACACTTCAGAACTCACATGGCAAGCGCCATCTAGAGTCTAGAGAAGGTACCCACGTTTTGTTTAGACAGTGTACTCACGTGATAGGGGGCAGGCCTATCGCCGTTTTATACGAATACACTGTCACATGACTAAGTACAACTCAGCCATGTGGGTTTCCTCACGATGTTTTCCCTCACCGTTAACAACCATGATAAATTAACCACATATATGACTTTAGAAAAGACAAATTGGTGTAGACCCGACCCAGGATTGGAACTCACGCCCTTCTGTTTTCGGGCGGGTGTTCTACCCACTGGACTATCATGTCGCTTTACTTTAATTTACCTTCTTCCATCCTTTCTATCTTTTTTACAACTTAATTTTTCAACGGCAACTTTCACTAATTACCCTTTTGCTCAATTGATCACATAACCTAATTTAATTATATTTGAAGGACCTCATTTCTAGTGTATTTAGTCTGGTATCATGATTCTACTGCATAAAATATTCGCAAAATCATGTGGTAATTACTTTTAAACGAAATAAGAATCGAAAATAAAGTTTACAAAATTAGCCGCGAAAGAAATGTTTTTGCTGAATCGGAAATTAAATATCTTAAATCTAAAATCAAATAAAATAATAGAATCTTGGAACAATAGTTTGCATAAACGTGTATACAATCAAAATTAGGAAACCTAACACACTACAAAACCATACCTCGCCACTTCTGGGAATAACTGCAGAAATCTGTTGTTTGTTTGTACCAAAACTGAACGCAGCACATTAAGCCGATTCCAGTTGAAGCTAACGAGGTAGAAACACAATTATTATCGCTGCAAACGAGCCACGGGCAAGTTGTCTTGGGCAAGTCAACTGGAAAATCACTCGACTGGCTTTGTCTGTGAGCCACGCTATAAAACATCATTTACAAGATATCGATTCTTGGTATTAATAAATCAATGAGGGATGTAAGAAAAGAATACATGTAGTTTTCCTTTTTAAAAATCAAACTCAACATTCTAATGAATCACTGAAAGCGTGGCAGAGGAACTAATACTTCTGAATATCACGTGATTCATCTTTCTGGACTGTGTATTCGTGTATCGCCACTTTATTCCAAAAGTATCAACAAACTGTCACGTGACTATACAACGTTCAACTCATATTGTGTGGGTTACCCTATAAATGAAACTTAGTTGAACATTGAACTACACTAAGACAACTCAAACCCTTAAAACTAAAACAATATGTTCTTCTTCAGCTTCTTCAGCTTCAAATTTGGTAGAAAGGTTTTTTTTAATTGCTACAGTGAGGAAAAAGACTGAAATTTTCAAAATTTTTGTTTTTTTTATTATTATCTTTGGGGGGCTTACAGCTAAATTTTCAATATAAAATGATAACATAGGCAGAAATAGGCCAATAACAAGCTCCCACATATGAAGAAAAAAAAGGACATCGAAAACAACAGAGAAACAGAAGGCTTAACTAAAAAAGGAACTTAACTAATTAATAAAACAACAGCAAGAAAAATGCACCGCAACAAATGATGTGATAAACCAATATTCGGCAACAGCAACCGCTAATTTGAAATACTAAAATTTAAAAAACCACCGCTTAATGTGAGCTATACTGTTATAAGAGGTTTCTGGACTTGGCAGTCTGAAAATTGGTATTGCAAAACTGGCTGGGAAAAATTCTAAAAATTCTAGTCTACACGGATGTACTCGTGGGCAGAAAGCTAGTCAGAATGTTTTTAATATTGTAAATGATCAAAAGGACTATGGGCTTGTTGCTTTGAATAACACTGCGAAACTGTGCGATGCAATATCGCAAAGCAGCTAGTTTTTGCTACATACATAGGGCATCGCACTGTTTCACAGTTTCATGCAGGTGTAAGCCCTTAACTTAGTACTAGTGGTAGTGGTAGTGGTTAGCTGTGTAGTGTCGGCTTAGAATAGCACTACCCCAACTCTTCCGGTGAGTGTACGTAAGAGGCGACTAACGGTATTGGGGCTATTTAGGCATTTTTTGCGCAATGCGGTTGGAGACCCATCACCAACAACCTTTATTTTACCATCTTTTCCCCAATCAATTTCCAAAGTGGCTGAGGAATTTCTTATTCCTTAGCTCTAGTTATCCCTTCTAGGGATTTATAGCAGTGAGTATGTGTATGTATGTATGTAGTGGTAAAAATAATAATAATACTCTGTTGTTTCATTTAAGGCGCCGTTGGTTCAGCGAAAAATATCATCTCAGGGGGTGCTGCCCCCGCGGGCGCGGGGAAGCGCTTGCGCGCCGATCTGGCGGCCGTATCCTCGACGCGACGCAGTGCGCGCGTTTTAAAAACATACAGTAGGGTAAGCAATACAGTTTTTGTCAACTCGACAGTTTTAGCCATTCGCAAATATTTTCTATGGTATTGGGTTCGGACATTTGTTTATGACTATTTACATTTTATTTCTAAAATATTTGCGAGTGGCTATAACAGTCAGGGTGACGAAAACTGTATCGCTTACCCAAGGTTGTCAAATTCAAAAAAAAATTCTACCATAGCCGTTTACAATATAAAATGTAATGATAGGATAGATTTGTCTACCCCTGTCAGTTTATACAAAATTATTACACTGTTAATTTCAAAATTTTCGCCGTGTCATGTCGGGCTTCGAATAACACTACCCCATTTCTACCCGTGATCGTAAGAGGCGACTTAGGCTTTAGTGGATTATTAAGTGATTTTTGGGCGATGTGGTTGGAGAACCGTCAACGAAATAATTTATTATTACAATCTTTTCCCAAATCAACTTCCAAAAGTGGCTGAAGAATTTCTCATTCCAAAGCTCTGGCTATCCCGTTAAGGGATTTATAGCCGTGAGTATATGTATGTAATTGTCAGCAGTTTACACCTGTAACTAGGTATTTAATATTATTCATTGAAATTAGAAGTTACTTTAACGATTTTGTTCTTTTTCCCACTCCTAATAAATTAATAATAATAATAACATAAAATATAAAAATGAGTGAAATCTATAAATTGAATGAATTCTTTTATATTTGCTAATGCTAACCGTACGCACAGTCACTCTCACGCCTACATTGACACGCATCGTATACAGATAGGTCACTCGCACACTAACGGCGCCGCACGCGCGTAAATTGTTAGATCTGTAACTCAAGGCGCGCGCGACACAGGTCCAACCTCTAAGGCAGCTCGCCGAGCTCTGATCGAGCGGCGGGCGGCGCTCGGGCACGAGTAGGACCGTGATTATCGATGATTTTTAAATATTTGTTTTATTGAATTTATTAAAAAAGAAAAATAATCGCCAATTATTATTAGAAATACAAATGTTCAAAGTATGATGTAAGTTATATGAAAGTAGGTATAATAAATAAAATGTGAAACCATTTTAAAGAGTGTAATTAGAGGTATGTTGGCGATTTTTTTCTATCGAGCGAAAATTTATTAATCATGTTTTGAATCGCCAATTTCACTGCAGAAAAGCTTCAAGATTTCGATGTATTTTTTTCAAAACCGTATTATTATAAACATACGCATAATAAAGTTTCAAAAACCCTGTTCGGTGGACTAACGGCACCTTAACTGAACTGATTCTTCGGATCAGCAGCGGTAAAATTAGTACCGTAGTGAATTTATTTGAAATACTGATCCAAACTTCAAAATTAAAATCATTTGTTGCCGCACTGTGGTAGACTAAGATGTTACAGAACAGAGTACCTAATTAAATAAGATCAAGACTGGGGGAATAAATAAAAAATATTATAGAAAAGAAAACTTATTTATTAAATGAAAACTAATCAGTCTAATAACTTCATACTATTCTACGTACTACTATTTTCTGATTTCTCTTGAATAGAAATGTTCCGCTCTTCGATGGGCTCAGACCTAAATGCAATCAACTTTAGTTTCCCTTTGTCGAGATGGCATTCCACGCGTTCTGGTGGGAATCCTTCGGGCAAAATAAACCGTCTTTCAAAATGGCTTCGAGTCCAGCCATCTTCTTTCTTCACCTCCTTTCTGCCTTCCACCATGATCTCGTTTCCCACAGTTTTAACGTTGATCTGTTCAGGAGTAAAGTTTTTCACATCTAAATGTACTTCCACTTTTTTCCCGTCGACTTTTACCTCGGAATCTGAATAGACTCCCTCAATTCCATGACTATTCTCTAGCGCTGATGTCACTTGCTTTAAATATTTGGCAGGATCTCTGAAGAAAGGATCTTTGGTGAATACGGTAAAGGGATCTTCAAAAACTGTCCTTGCAAACGGCTCCCGGTATGCCAAATTACGCAAATGACGAAGCCAATATGGTACCAACGACATTTTTATTGAATACGACGCTCAATTCCACTTTTCTCTTGCTCGATTTCAATTCGCTTTTATTTTCAACTGACAGCCGCTCGCAAACAAGACCCGCTTTATATAGTTCTCAGGCAGCGCTACCTATTGTCGAGAAGACACTTGATAATTCAAGAACATTCGAGTCAATTCGTTTACTACTGCGACATCTATGGTTGAATAGAAAAACTATTACTAATGACATCTAGGCTTTAGTCTGTAAACTAATTGGAGAGAACAGTTTTATTACTAAATATTTTCTCCTTTCAATAATAAATATCGTTCATTTTTTAATATATTTTTTTGTTATTATCGTTTTTATTTTGATTTGTAAATGAAAAAATATAACTGGCAGCAGTTTTTTATAAAAATATAATTCGACGTACTAAGTAAATATTAGTTTGACTATCGTATACGAGATGGCGCTTCTTATGATATTGCTATAATAATTTACTGGACACTTGGTGGCGTTACTAGAATTAGAGTAGAGGTATAACTCTGGTGGACTTTTCCGGAACCCCATTCCGCAATATTGTTCTAGCACGTTCGAATATAATTTTCAGGAATATGCTAAGATGGCTAAGTGTTATTATTTTATTTTAATTGAAAACATGAAAATTCGTATGAAATTCGTCGTTTAACTCTCTCTATAAATAAAATTGCACAATAATTTCACCTATTTAACGTTTTTGTTGTCATGCTGGACTTATACATAGGTATTCGTGTATGTATATTCAGGACAGAGCTGAACATGTTATGAAGCAATGTCCTTTTAATTGGTCATGTGATAGATTAGTGTATTCATTCAAAACGGCAATAGGCGTGCATCTTAAATCCATTGAATAAATTTAAGTAAGCTCAAACCAAACCGTATTATCCCACAAATTAAATTTATTTTACCCATCTGAGAATTGAACCCGAGGCTTTCGGCTCATGAGGACCACGATTAGAAAGGAAAGCTGTGTATTGTCGGCTTAGAATATCACTACACCATTTCTTCCGGTACGTAAGAGGCGACTAACGGTATTTTTGGATTTTTGGCGACGCGTTTAGAGACACATCACCAAAAACCTTTATTTTACCATCTGTTGCACTATTATTTTTAAAACCCGCAGAGGATTTTCTAATTTCTTAGCTCTGGCTACTCCTTCTAGGGATTTATAGCTGTGAGTATATCTATGTATGCATGTAGAAAGGAAAATAAAGCAAAGCCAGGCCACATAACTAGTATGTACACGGTAGCTCGCAGAGAGATTGTGTTACTAATCTGCCGCGTTGAATCATTTAACTCAAAGGACTAATTGTATTACCGAACTGTTCCACGAAACGGTATTTACTAATTAGGATTGTGTGTCAAGTAATTTGCAATCAATTAATTATTTGGAAATAAGTTTTATCTGTCCTGAATACATGGATTTTCCCGCTAAATAATTATGTAACCAAAATGTAGATGAAATTAATAATAATAAAATAAAAAATAGCTGTGTAGTGTCGGCTTAGAATAGCACTACCCCATGTCTTCCGGCATTTTAAGGGATTTTTGGGCGATGCGGTTGGAGACCCATCACCAACAACCTTTATTTTTACCACCTTTTCCCCACGCAACTTCCAAAAGTGGCTGAGGGATTTCTAATTCCTTAGCTCTGGCTACCCCTTCTAGGGATTTATAGCCGTGAGTATATGTAAATGTATGTATGTATGTAAAATAAATAAATATACGGACATATACACTGATCACGCAAGCCTCAAACTAGGTAAGACTTGTACTATGGATACTAACTCAACGATATCTATAACGTTGTATAATACACATATAAATAACAGCTATTTAAAAAATCATCACATAAATGTTGTTCTCAGCGAGGATCGAACCCGCAACTTCCGGACCGAGAGCTAGTTACCTATTCTCTCGGTCACGGACATCGTCGAAGATCTATTCCTAAGATTCATTTTTAGAGAAGCAGAAACTAATTGAATTTATTTTAATAGGTGTGCCGTTCGGATAATACTTTACTTTATTATCTACTACATTACTGCGATCAAACCGCATACATGTACGAATTTATAAAAATTCAGCCGTCGGCCCTTATTGCCGTCGTTTCAGGTGACAAATACGTGTAATGATGAGCGTAAGTATTACTCAATGATTTTGATTTCCTTAGGTCCTTTGAAAATAATTAAATTTTAAATCTAGTTTATGGAACTTTATTAAATTCTTGTCACGATAATGATAAATAAAATAATCTTTTATTGGAAATACGAAGCTTAGTTTTATTGGTACCTAATTCTTAACTTACCTGTTACACACTATCAATTCCAAAATTGAAGACATAGACTATTGACTAGTAAGATCATACCTACCTACCTTTTATTATTATAACTTCGTGGTCGTCCTTTACTAACAGCACCATACACATAGGTTTGCATACATACATACATATACTCACGGCTATAAATCCCTTAACGGGGTAGCCAAAGCTTTGGAATTAGAAATTCCTCAGCCACTTTTGGAAGTTGATAGGGGAAAAGGTGGTAATAATAAATAAATGTTTTTGGTGACAGGTCTCCAACCACATCGCCCATAAATCACTTAGGAAGCCCCTACACCCTTACGATCACCCACCAGAATCATAAACGATAGCGCCGAATGGGCACCATGATGATGGCTTCTTGGTTTGACTTTGTGTTTTTAATAAACTGTAGAATACATTCTTTTGCGTTCTCTTAATGACGCATTTAACTTCTCAAGTAAATCAAGCGAGTTTGTTGGTTCTTAAAAGTAAATTTTCAGGGATGAAATAAACGAAATTTAAACAAACCATGAAAAAGATTATAAAACATGAAGCCTTTACTTACACCAATGTGTGGTTTGTTGTTTATGGTTCTTAAATTTACAGTCAAACAGACTTCGTACTATTAATTTGCTTATGCCAAATTTTAGGGGTTTTTTTTCTGGTACTCCGAGTTCAATCAGGCGTGAATATTTTAATGGTCAAATTTTACCGGGATGAAAAGTATCCTATGTCACAATTTGGGTTATCATCTTGCATTCTGCCAAATTTCATTCATATACAGTATTTACTTGAGGAGCCTTTTCGCCTCACACATCCAAACATCTAAACTTTCACATTTATAATATTAATAGGATAGGATAGTATGCTTTATATACAACTGAAACTGAGAAATAGTAAAATATAATATAAGTAGTAATGCTGTGTAGTGTCGGCTTAGAATAGCACTACCCCATTTCTTCTGGTGGGTGTACGCAAAAGGCGACTAACGGAATTGGGGCTTTTAAGGGATTTTTGGGCGATGTGGTTGGAGACCCATCACCAACAACCTTTATTTTGCCATCTTTTCCTCACGCAACTTCCAAAAGTGGCTGAGGAATTTCTAATTCCTTAGCTCTGGCTACCCCTTTCTAGGGATTTATAGCCGTGAGTATATGTATGTATGTATGTATGAAACTGAGAAAGTGGAATAAAGTGTCCATCAGATTAACGAATTTACATACAAACGCGTACTCACGGCTGTAATTTAAAAATATTGGTAGACAGAACTTCTGAAACAGAAATTCTTCTACTACTTTTGAAAGTACTGGGGGTGGGATAAGATGGTAAAAACAAAGTATCGTTGTTGATGGGTCTCCAGCTACATCACCATAATGACAATATGCATTTAATAAACAAATACTAATTTTTATATGATAGTAACACTTGCAAAAACACACTTACATTGCCGTGTAGAGCTGGCTTAGAATGACACTACCCGTTTCTACCCACGGGTGTAGTGGGTGATGACTAAAGGTGGTAAGGCTTTCTTAAGTGGTTTTTGGGCAATGCAGTTGGAGACCCATCACCAACGATACTTTATTTCTACCATCTTGTCCCCCATCAACTTCCAAATGTGGCTGAGGAGTTTCTGCCCTGAACCTACCCCTTTTTGAGATTTATGACTGTGAGTATATGTATGTATGTACTTAGAAAAAACTGATCCATCTTTGTTTCTGCGAACAGCACTGAAGCTGCTAACCAAATTATTTGTTCGCGGAAGTTCTAACAAGGTAATAATCATTTCATTATTGGTCCATCTTGTTACAATTGTTGCGCGAAAGGCGTCATTATATTTTACCTCAGACTACGTATGAAAGTGTAGAGTGGCTGTGCCGAATTCAGATTTGGGCAGGTTTAAACTTAATCTTATGTCACAAGTCGATAAGATATTTACATTTTTATAAGTACAGGTGACACCCTGTAAGGGCATATCAAACATCGTTTAGTGGAAGACTAGTTGTAGAGCAATCGAGGCAATCTATTATTTGTTCTGGTCTTCAAAAAACTCCTTGATATAGTAGTAATATCTACTAATAAGATGTTTTTAGGGTTCCGTAGCCAAATGGCAAAAACGGGACCCTTATAGATTCGTCATGTCTGTCCGTCTGTCCGTCCGTCCGTCCGTCCGTATGTCACAGCCAGTTTATTCCGAAACTATAAGAACTACATTATTGAAAATTGGTGCGTGGATGTATTCTGTAAACCGCATTAAGATTTTAAAATAAAATCTGAAAAAAAAACCAAAATTTTTAGGGTTCCCCATAACTAGAACTGAAACTCAAAATTTTTTTTTCATCAAACCTATACGTGTGGGGTATCTATCAAAAGGTATTTGAAAATGATGTTGAGGTTTCTTCAAAACTGAATAGTTTGCGCGAGAGACTTTTCCAAAGTGGTAAAATGTGTGTCCCCCCCCCGTAACTTCTAAAATATGGGCATGATAAACTGAAAAAAAAATATTATGTGTATTACTATACAAACTACTAACGAAAATTAGTTTGAATGAGATCTAGCTCGTAGTTCTATTTTTAAACGTCATGAATCAAATTACTTACCTAATTTATTAATTTCACTGAAATATATAACAATAATTTTACTATCACAGGCCTTACGCATAAAACGTGAACCATTGTTTTCTTATAGTAAATCAGTGATAAGTAAATAACATTTTAAACTAAACATTTCAAACTTGTATATTACTATGTTACCTACCTGCTGCTAGTGCTGCTACGGAACCCTTCATTAGCGAGTCCATCTCGCTCTTGGCCGCTTTTTAAAGTTATCTATACTTATAATAAATCTGTAGAGAGGTCAATAACTATCAGGGGGTGATTAGGGATCGATACTGATGCCAAAAATGCAATCAGTAAAATTTTTGTTGGTCTGTCTGTCTGTCGGTTTGTATGTTCCTTATGGAAACAAAAACTACTCGCCGGATTTTAATGAAAATTGGCAAAATTATTTTTCATACTCCTGGGCAGGTTTTTGTATACTTTTCAGCAGAATAGTGAAGGGGAATTTTGGGAAATTTTGGGAAAACGGGAGAAATTACTCCATTTTTTAAGCTTCCGTCGCGTGTGCAGCCTTAATGGTCAAAGTTACATAGAAATCACGTATGACGGAAATATTCTACATAAAATTATCTAAAAAATATTCCGCAACAGTATATGTCTATCTTTTATGGTTGACTCACAACAACACGTGTAACTCCTGATAGCTTAGCAGTTCGGCGCATTCTGATTATATTTGTTTTCTCTTAAGTTTATAATACTCTCAATCACCCTTATTTCAAAAGTTAACACTATTACCTACTCAATAAAAAAATAATCATAGAAATCGGTATAGAAACACCAAAATTAATAGTCCCAACATAATAGTCGCACAAAACCAAATCCTTAGTAATTTAAATATTACGTACTAGATGGCGCCAGTAGTTGCATCAATTAAAACCTAAAAATTAGCTTAATTTCGGAGATATTGATCTGAACCGATCATAAAAGCGCTTACAAAATCACAAAGTAACACTATATTCAGACATGAGTGCTGTAAGTTGTAATAAAGGCGCTAATTTCATAACGCTTGAGCAGTGATTGAAGAAACCTCCAATATTTTTAAAACTACGCTACCCGTGCGAAGCGGGGCCGATCCACTAGTAATAAATAAATTAAGTTTATCAATATTTTTGTCATGTGGTATGTCATTACAAATATATAATAATATGTGGTGGAGGCACTACAATATACGAATTTCATTGTGATACTAATTCTACTTTCATCAAAAAGATGTGTCGCCAACTGACTGTCTGTCAACTGGCCGGTGTTGTCTGGTTAGAGTGTTCAACTTAAAAAACTAACTTGATTCTCAGGTACACTCACCGGTTTAATTTGTTCGACACCCCAGTCGGCTAAGGCGATAATATAAATCATCTGATTTATCTGAAAGGTGCCGTCGATCTCAGCTAGAAGCAGTAGTTCAGTTTTGCCTTCTTGGTAAGGCTATAACATAGAGTAAAGTAATACACTGGGGCTATAAACACGCGTTTGGGGCAACAGAATCTGTCTCTAATATCAAACGAATTTTCTATTAATATTAACTCACAAAGAGAAGAAACTATTTCTGCAGTCAAACCGGGTAAAAGTTTAATCCAGAAACTGATCTTCTACAAATCTATTACTTACTTACATATATAAATATGTTAAATAAAATAGCTTTGGCTTCACATAATTCCATCATTTCAGACTTAATTTTCTTCAGTAGTCTGGGTAGCAAATATATATAATGTATTATTTACTTTACTTAAACAATATAAGGTCTAACACGATCTATTTGTAGCAGTGGGTTTAAAATTCTGTATCATCTCTGCAAGTGGTCTCAAATAATAAAAAAATGGAGTTTAAATATATTTTAATGTTTTGTGCTTGTTTGTGTGTGGTTTTGAGCAAGCCCTTGGATTCTAACGATTATTCTATATCTGGTAAACATATTTATGTTTATTAAAAGCGATTGACGCACTAACGAGCTAATGTTCAGCCACCCCTATTATCGCGGGTCGTGGGTAAATGATGAAGTCTGATTTCTAAGTATTTGGAAGGTGAAACGGTCTACAAGTATATAAGACTTAAAATATGTATAAAATTAGTGTTCGCAATTAGATCGAGTCTTTAGCGTGGCGCGAATAACGAAAAATATTTAGAACAACCATTATCATGTTCCAAACTTCTAGATATTTACGATTGTAACTCAACCACCTCACTATACATTACATATATACTCATACTCAACCTAAGAAATACAAGCGCATACTTACAATAATAAATAAGTAATAAACCTCAATACTCAAGGGCAAGCACGAGCCGTGTTTAAACTAGTTATCGCGTGGGATAAAGCAGCCATCTCTTACGCACTTACTTAGTATCGTATACTGCCATCTCATTCTAACCGTTATCGTGTCGATAAAATAGTGCTCGTGCTTGCCCTTTCTTTTAAGAAACCTGTTAAAAGAAATGGGTTAGAGCTATTCTAAACCAATACTACACAGCTTTATATTCAATATTTTTTTCAATGTTATAGTATTGCGCTTAATTCGCAGAATCACGGTCGCCACGTTTATGGAAACGGTTCATCAACCCAGCGGTGATCGGCGGCGATTACAATACCCATGGGTATTTTAAAATGAGAACAAGAAGGAGGTAAGAACTGGGTAATTTTTCTATGCAATAAACTATCTCTGTTTTGTGTTCTTTCCTTCGTCTTTGAAACGGATGAAACACAACCACTTACACACATAACTCTCCCGCGCGGAGCAGATCGGAAAATAAAGTTTTTCTCCCATGTAAAAGCGAGGGGATATAGTTCGAAGATGATCTAATGCTTATATTTTTTGGTTTTGTATCTGTTTGGAAACGATAAAAAAATAAAAAAAATAAAATTCTTGTTAAGACCCCAAATATGATTACACACAGGGTTACGTTAAGCAAGGTTTTGTTTTATTAGTTCATCTTTGCAAAATCAACTTAATTATTCGTCTCTGCTCCCAGTTTTTGTATCCTCGTGCCTCAATGATTCGAGCTGTCTTAAATTGGGAGACAGACTAATTTTTTTTGATCGACAGATACATTTAGTTTTTTTTTCTAGCACACTGGACGACTGTGAAAAGCTGCATCTTTGTAAACTGCATTCAAGATCAAACAGAAACTTCTTCTCGGCCTACGAACTGTACTTTGCCAAGTAAGAGACATCCTCTCTATTCAAAATGCGATTAATTGTTGAGTTTATTCTACAGAAAATATATAAGGGCCTGGATTTAAGGATAATACTTTTAGTCACAACTAGGTGACAATGTCACGTGATATTCAGAAGTATTAGTACCTCTGCCAACCCCTTCGGGAATAATCGGCGTGAACGTTTGAGTTGAGTTTTAGTCATAGTTCAGATTGCTGTATACTATGCTGGCCGAAAGAGTGACTTTAAGATTGTGAGCGTCACGGAGTATACATAGATCAAATAGAGAATGTGCCTCGAAAAATAGACGCCCGAAATTTCAAAATATAAAAAAGGTGATCACTAGTCTCTGCCTACTCTATATCTCTCTATATTATGAATGTACGATGTGTTGTCTGTTTGTGTGTGTGCAATTTTCGTACGAAATGTGTCATACGCATCACACTTACAAGGGAAATCATCCTTCATCCGCCATTTACCGGCTGCTTTAAAAAGGAAGTCATACTTTTCTATATTTCTTTTTTCAGCAAAGAGAACGCTCGCCTCTGGGACCACCAAGCCCGGTCCCCAGAAGAATGCGAGCGCAGGTTTAGCGGCTGCTATGGAGACCAACCCAGAGCGCAGCAAAAACTACTACGATACGATTATGAAGACTTTGAATAGATTACTTTTGAACTGTTATATGAAGCCAATTTTGAGATTTCATAAATCTAGTTGATGTATTAAACCAGTTGTTCAGAGATGTAGACATTGGTAGAGGTTAGCTATTTGGTTTTGAAATAAAGCATCACCAGCAAGAATACATCTCTGAATATAAAGAGGATAAAATTTACTTAAATAAAAAAACAACAAATACCCAATCACAATTTATTTGTATTCATAATAAATAATAAAATTCATTTAACTTTTTATTTATCTTAGGACTAAAAACAAACTAGTTCATTAAATTGATAGCTTAAATTTGTAAACTACACTTACATATACTGGAAATTATAACAGAATTCCAAAGAATTTGCCTTCATTCTCATTTTTATCTTATACATTACAAAGAGATAATAAATACGTACTAACCACTAAGTGGCAGACGATGATGTTTCATACAAAAGTGACGGACAGGAGTTAATGCTTGTTTGTGAAGTAATCTGTACCAACCCATTAAAATATATTCTTCCATGCATAAAGGAATTCATATCATCAAATAAAAATATGCTTATTAATAGTAACAACAAATAATTTCTTAACATTATTGTATTGTTGTTTTGCTACAGAAATAACATTCAAACTTCGCACCCACCAATATGCAAACATTGAAGAATCGCATATATTCATAATCTACAACACTAAGTTGAAATAAGACTGCAAAATACGGAAAACTACATTAACCATGAGCAAGGTGACAGTTTGATCGAATCTTTAATAAGTAAAAGAGACACGAATATATATTGTTCTCATTTTTATGAGGTCTGTTCTTCAAACCAAAAATGAAAATTTCATACGTATACGTAATAATGTTAGTAAGTTGCATACGGTATACGTAAAATATATTTAGGTAAGAACAGTAAGAAGAGATATGAATGAAATTATCGTTGTCGATTTTAAAAGTAGACTTCCTGAACCATATCGAATCTCAATGAAAAGGAAACTTTATATCGATCAGTACAAATCTTTTCTTCATATATTACATTCAACGCATTAGTTTATCTTCAAACTCACACATTCCCTACACAAACCCCTACAAGTAAATCACTGAACTTTCTTCTTCCCCTTCTTTCCGACGGCATTTACGGCGGACACGATGTCGCTAATGACGGCGGGGGCGGTGCGGGGGAGTAAGCGAGATAGACATACTAGCACTGCGTCGCGGTATAGAAATACAGGAGGGGGATTGGATAATCTACAATACTATGTTGATCTAAGACTGTAAAACAAAGGAAACTATTTTTGGATGATGAGAAGTGGGAGTTCTATCGATGATAAATGTGTAAACGAGACATAAATATATATTGATCTCATTTACAAAATTGGTTGTCGAACACGGTTATACTTATTCATACTCAGACACATTTCTTCTACAATCTTAAAACAGCTCCTACAAAACAATAATCACTGCACCTTCTTCTTCCCCTTCTTCCCGACGGCATTGACCGCAGACACGATATGGTCGATGTCACTGTTATCCTGCGGGGCGGCGGGCGCGGGGCGAGCGGGACGGGGCGCACGGGCCGGTCGCGGGAGCAAGCGAGATAGAGATACTAGTACGGCATCGCGGTATAGGAATAACCCTAGGAAGGAGAGAAGGAGAGGGATAGCTAGGAAGGAGGTTTGGCGGAGCTCTTGCTCGGATACTTTTAGCTGTGGGATGAGAAAGAGATTTATTTAGTAATTAAGTTATAGGTACTTAATAAAAATACGTTTTTTTAATGATAATATTTTATTGATAAGGGGGTAAGTCACAGTATCTTTTAAAAGTTATATTAAAATTTTACATACATACATACATATACTCACGGCTATAAATCCCTAGTAGGGGTAGCCAGAGCTAAGGAATTATAAAGGGAAAAGATGGCAAAATAAAGCCCAAAAATCCCTTAAAAGCCCCAATACCGTTAGTCGCCTTTTACGTACACCCACCGGAAGAAATGGGGTAGTGCTATTCTAAGCTGACACTACACAGCAGTTCCGAACATTAATTTTATTGCGAAACTATAACTTAATATTCTTAATCTAAAATATTGATGTTTCACAAAGTTAAAGAGCCCGAAGAGTTGCGGAACTACATTGGGTCACAGTGGCACACAGTTCAGAGCTCAAAGGTTCTGAAGTGGCGACCACGTGTGTAAACATACCGTAACATAAACGTTCACGCCGAATATCCCCGAAGGGGTTGGCAGAGGTACTAATACTTCTGAACATCACGTGACTTTGTCACTTGGTGTTCAGAGTACCCACGTTTTGCATGGACAGTGTAATCACGTGATAGGGGGCAGGCCTATCGCCGTTTTGTACGAATACACTGTCACTTGACTAAGTACAACTCAGCCATGTGGGTTTCCTCACGATGATTTCCCTCACCGTTTACAACCATGATAAATTAACCACACATGTCTTTAGAAAAGACAAATTGGTGTAGGCCCGACCCGGGATTTGAACACTAGTCGCTTGCACGTTAACCGGTGTTCTACCCATTGAGCTATCACGTCGTATTGTATCGTATACTCGACAACGTGTGTACCAGGCCAAATCCCAGAAATTGTAAAAATGGGGGAGGGTTTATGTCCAGCAGTAGATCAAGATAATAGGTATAAATTCAAACAACTTACCGTAGGCAAAAACTCAATAGTAAAATGCTTTAATTGTCCATCAGACGTGAAATACAAAGTCTCCTCCGTGTAACTGTGACTAGCTTTCGACAAAGTGGACTCTACTGTGACCACATAAGTCTTGTTATCGGCTGGCAACCTCGGCAGCACATACATCAGTCCTGGGTTCCTATTGTTGTTGTACCCAATGGCGTCAGGTCTGATGGTGAAAATGGGTGAGTTTGGAGACTCTTCTAATGCCAATTTGAGTCGAAGAGATTTATAGTGGTCCACATTTGGAGTGTATATAAGAACGTTCGCGTCAGTCAATTGGTGGGGCTGGACTGCTATTAATTGGATGTCTTCGACGTCTTTTTTGTCCTTTATCTGAAAAACCGATATAATTTTAGTTGTTATTTCATAAAAAACACAAGATATTAATTCATTAACCAAATAACGTGTCAAGTAATAGTAGAAGAGTTACAACACTAAACCTATTATGTACAACTCCTAGATAGCTTTGCCTTGCCTAGCCTTTGTCAGTAGCATCAAAAGCTTCTCACATAACGAGGTATCTATTACCATCGCAAAAACAAAGAATTCGTAACCCATCAAATTATTTGGAAAAGAGAAAAAATATCATGTATTTTATGATTTAACCAGCTTGTGTTAAGCTGGATTGAGGTAAAATAAGATAAACGAAAAAGTACCAACTAGAGTTCGCATCGCACTACTACCTAATACAACATATTGTATTAAACCGTTCAAAACATTACAGCAATTTATTTTTACTTTCTAAATCTAATTATAGTAAAATCCTTCCTCAAATTATTATTAGACTAAGTTTTATAATAACCTACCTACCTATCCTGCTAAAGAGTAAGAGATAATATGTATTACATTACTTATTTTTACAAATTCGGGATTGAACAAAGAAAACTTATGGCAGTCCATGACCACAGCCCCAGTAGGATGGTCGAAACGACGGACCAATGTGATTCCGTAAATTTTCGTTGGTCAATCTAGATTTTGATACATAACTAGCTGATCCGACAGACTTCGTACTGTAAATGTACTTATGCCAAACTTTAGGCGTTTTTTCCGGTACTCTGAGTTCAATCAGGCGTGAATATTTTATTGGTAAAATTTTGCCATGGTAAAAAGTATTGTATTTGATAATTGGATCTCCATTGGGCATTCTGCTAAATTTCATTTAAATACATTCTGTAATTGAGAAGCTTTTTCACCTCAAACATCTAAACTTTCACTAACTTCTAACCGCGAATGTTAAGAAAGTGTATAAATATGTTTTTTTTTTACTATAATGTATGAAGATCGAGTATTCCAACCAAAATCTTCTTTCGATTGAAAGAAGCACGACGGCCAAGTAACCTTAAAATAAGTAATTAACAGATATTTTAGGAACTTTAATAGGAAAAAGATTAACAATATAAAGGAAGTTTGCTAATGCGTTCTAAATACTCAATTATTTGTTGCATTCGACTATGTGTATAACAGTTCTTATTAAAATACTTAGTTCCACATTAAAGACCCAGATTCATTGCCCAAAACCACATACGGAATCACACTACCCTAATTATTATATGGATATTAAAATACAGACAATGTATCTCGCTGAAACAAATAGTCGCGTTGTAACTAAATTCGTGCTCAGAATTAAATCTAACCTGATTACATCTTTATTTATTTTATTTAAAAACATAAAACTATTAACATAGAAAATAGAGCTAGATCATATTCCTAGGAAATGTCCCTAGTATACACATAATATTACTTAGATTTTTTAAACTTTTACACAAATAAAATTATTAGCATTATCCCAAAGTTCCTACAATCAAACAGAAATGAATGATTATTTACTTTACTTTAATTTACTGGTTTATACTGTTCGTAGCATTAAACACTGCTGGGTATATCGTTCTGAGACTTAATTTTAAAGTAAAGCACAAACCTTCGAAATTTAAAACTGCGAATCAAAAATAAAAACGCCCTTCTTCTAAAATATGGCAGTATTTTTGTTAAGACATAAAATAATCGATTCTTATGGTTATGACCGCTAGGTAAAACGGCATGGCATACAAGATACAATATTTTTAATCATATATTATCATGAATTATATACTGCAAATTGCAAGATTTGTCATTCAATTAATGCTATGAATGAAATCGATATTAAAAATATATAGCTCTTTCCTCTCCGTCTATTAAATCAACGCTAATATAATAATGTTGCAAGTCAGACTATCAATTATTGGGCCCGTCAAAGTAGTACATATATATGAATGTAAAGGTGATCTTACCTCAATAATCGGTGGCTCGTTAACCAATCGCAGACCAGATAACTCAGCATTGGGAGAATCCTTTAACTCTAACTGGTATTTGTGTCCAGGAAGCAAGCCGCGAATGCTGAAATTTATAAAACACAGCATTAATATTTTATTAAAGTTTAACGTTACACGAGGGCATGCCAAAAGAAGTTAGATACTCTTTTCTCATTTAATTGACACTGGCAAGCTATACACCATCTTATAGGCTCGTTTTTTATTGACATATTTGAATTTAGATCACACTTCTTTTATTATTATTTTATTTGAATGAGCATCATTTTTCCGTGAATATGGCGGGAATTCACTTGCAACAATGAAGCTCAGTCGACGTGATTTTCGCACTATGATTTATTATGACTTTAAAAAAGGTTTAAAGCCTCAAGAATGTTTCGAACTTTTGGCTTCTACTTTTGGAGAGTCTGCTTGTTTCCGAACAACAGTATCAGTTGGTTTTCTGAATTTAAAAGAGGACGGGGATGTCTCGAAGATGAAGCGAAGACAGGACGGCCGCCAACCGCGGTCACGCAAGAAAACGTTCGTGCAGTCAAAAAACTTATTCGCGAAAACCGACGAATTACATAAGTAGAGCTAGAGCGAGAACTAGGAACTGGATCAGCAGCAATGCAAACCATAATTCACGACCACCTTTCTCTACGTAAACGTTGTTTGAGATGGGTACCGCACAAACTTACCGATAAGCAGAAAAACCGTCGGGTGGATTGGTGCCTATTCGCAATAGATAAATTCAACGGAGGCGAGAAAAAAACGTATATGATATACTGACTGGTGATGAAACACTGCTATATAACTATGATCCCGAATCAAAGCGACAGCCGACTGTATGGTGCTTTGAAGACGAGCCAACTACAACGAAATGTCGCCGTGCACGAAGCACACAGAAACAAATGGTAGCCTCGTTTTTCTGCAAAACGGGTCATATTGCTACTGTTGTGCTAGAGAATGAAAGAACGGTGAACTCCGAATAGTATGTGACAGTTTGTGCTCCAACAGAAATATCATCTTGGTGTGACAAGCGACCGAAATCAGGAATCCGGCACCTTCTCTGGCACCACGACAATGAGGCGTCGTCGCACACGTCTGCCAGAACACTAGTCTTTTTCAACTCGAAAAATGTGTCAATTCTCCCTCACCCGCCATATTCCTCTGACCTAGGGCCTTGTGATTTTTACTTGTTTCCAAAAATCAAAGAAAAACTAAAGGGGAAGAAGTTTGAAAGCAAAGAAGATGCGCTGGTTGCCTATAATTTCGAGATTTCTGAGGTATCTAAAGAAGAGTGGTCACAGGTATTTTTCAATTGGTTCAGACGTATGGAAAAGTGTATACGTGCTCAGGTTGAATACTTTGAAAATATCGATACTAGTAATAAAGAATAAATTTTATAATTTTTGAGTATCTAGTTTCTTTTGGCATGCCCCTCGTATTGCCTTGTAGTGCCGGTTTAGAATTTCACTAGCCCTTTCTACCCACGGGTATCATAAGAGGCAACCATGGGTAAGGGGCTTGTTTAAGTGGTTTTCCGGCGATGCGGTTGGAAACCCATCACTAACGATGCTTCATTCCTACCATCTTGTCCCCTATCAACTTCCAAACGTGGCTGAGGAGTTTCCAGCTCTAAAGCTCTGGCTACCCCTTTTTTGGATACATGGCCGAGAGTATATGTATGTATGTATGTAATATTTCAACATATATGCAACAATCACACGGTTACACACAGGTATGTGGCGAAGCACAACATAAATAGGGAGAAGTAATGCCGTGTGTATTCACCGGAATATAATACATTCAGATAGTTTTATATAGCATTTTCATAGGTAATTTATTAACTTTAATCGTGCTGATTTTCTTAACTTATTCTATTATATTAGCTTACGCGTAATATAATACATAATCACAGTTAGACTCCAGAATGGCTAAATAAACTATATGCCACTCTTCGTCCTATAGATAAAAAGCTACAAAAGTTTTACAATAGATATATTGATACGACTTGTAGTATCGGATACTTACTTGACGACATATTTAATGCATCATGGACATATAAATAATATCCAAGGCAAGGCAAGGCAAGCAAGGCAAAAACATACCATCATTCATAATCATCAGATAAAATTTGGTCTAAGCGGGATTCAAACCTGCGACCTCCGTTTCACCATTCATCATCATCCAAAGCAGTATGTTCCGATGCCATCATACATACATACCGTCGCGGCCACGACACCACGCTATAGCACACATAAAAACATACATTGTAGTGTGTAGAGTTCATACGCTCAGATAGTGTCGGTACCCCCGCACGCACTTTTGGTTATTGTAATAAATAATACAGACAAACTTGATGCTAATTAGACAATTATTAGTCTTCAGCAATTAAAGTTTTGGAACATAACCACTCTGTCTGCGTCTTCCTTTGTTTATGCGGCGGCATCGTTTCAAATAGGCTATTTGACAGTAATAAAAATATACATTTCTTTTATTTCATCAAACTTAATATTGTTTTTTTGGAGCGATTTGTAATAACTCGAGATTAAAAAACTGCATTATTTTAACAAAATCCATCTCCAAAAATTAGTTTTTTTTATGCAGCTGTCACGTGACTAAAAACGACCGTGATTGGCTATTTCTGTGATGACGTAAATGGTGTATAAGCAGAGTTCCGTTCCTTGGTGTTCGCTACTATTTTTCAGGATTTTATTGGATTTCTATCGCTTAGGATTGTTCTGATAATAAAAGTAATGATGGAAACTAATTTCGAGAAAGCTGACAGTCTAAATCTACCAAAAGTGGACGCAATAATGGTTGGTGTTTTATTCAAAGATAATCCAGATTTCTATGCTGCTGAACTGAGGAATGTGAAAACATCAATGTAAGTATATCCTTCGTAACCATTGATATTAGATCACGTCCTACATTATTATTGGCAAATCATAAAAATAACACATAACTTGTATGTAATTCTCGCAGTTGTGTGACTATTTTTAGGTTATGTCAGTTTCATCATATTTGTTACTTTAATATGTGTTTACCTTTTCAGGTCAGCGAGAGAAACGTATGGCGATGATGCCATTGGCTATGTACAACTTCGTTGCGAATCTGGGTTCTGCACAATGAAGTGCAAGATTTGTCCGGAGCACAAAGTGAGGGCTAGTTCCTACAACGTTACCATGGTTGTTAATGAAGAAAAGTATGAAATAGTGAGCTGTCAGTGCTTGGACTGTGCTGCTTCAGCTGGTGGCTGTAAGGCATGCAGTTGAATTTTTAATGTGGGCCCATCGCCGAAGTGAGAGAACCCTCTACCACTGAAGTGGAATGTTATTGGAAAAAAAGTACACTTTCTAGAGTAGGGAGCTCCATAAAATTTATTACTTTAGTTTCTTAGGAGTCTTTATTGTTGTATTAGAGCATTGAGGCACTGCACAAAATTAATAAGAACTCATTTCAATAATTTTACACATATGGTAAGAGTTAAATAAAAAAGAGAGAAATCTAAACTATTTTAAAACACCAACAACAATAAATAAACAATGATGATTAAGCACTGTTGACGTCACTGGCCGCCATATTGCTAAAAGTCGCGTTTTCGGCGGCATATTTGGATATTGCATTTTCTTTTCGATTTTTTAATAAAATAGCTAAAATTAAGAGAGAAAAGTATTTTTTTAGGGCTCCTTATAAATAAATATATACCCTAAGGTAAGTTTCAAAACATCGTCAAATAGCCTATTCTGCGTCATGCGCCGAGGCGGAATAACAAAAGAATGACACTTTTTTCGTTTGGATTGTTGCTACTTGCCTTGTGGCCTGTGCGACTTCACCATGTCTTTTTGTGTGCCGGGCAGCTGAAAGAGGAGAGAGGAGCCATAACGAGGTGACCAAGCGGGAGGTTTATGGTATTCAGTGCAACTCTCGCGTTCTTGGCAGGCAAGGGAGGTTCTAATTTGGGGTTCTACGGCCTCGGTCCCGAGGTCGGTATCAAGGGTGGTATTTTTTGTCCGCGAGCGTGAGTGGCTTCTGAGGCTTTAAGCTAGCGGGTGGTCGGTACGTCAGTATCCGAGAGAACACTACAAGGCGTCTCTATCTCGAGTCCGACAAGAGCGACACTACCTAAACGTATGAAGTGTACGTACGGTCCCCCTTGCCCTGCGACACACGACACCACGTGACCGCGCATACAACACACATGTAAGTGTATGTAGTGTGTACGTACCGGTAGCTGCCGTCGGCGGCGGTGGTGGCGGCCAGGCGCTCCCCCCCGCCCGCGCCGCGACCACTACACCACGTGACCGCGCTATAAAACACACGTGTAAAGGGGGATTTACATTACGAAATTAGTGGCTTGAAATAGTTTTTTAACACTAATTTCACTAGTAATTTCACGTGTAAACGTTAGTTTACAATGCATGCATTACTTTTGTGACACTGGAGTAGTTTCGTGCAATGCGCATTTTTTCTTAAAACTAATGTCATGCAACTAGTTACGTAATGTAAATCCCCCTTACACGTATGTAGTGTGTACGTACCGGTAGCTGCCGTCGGCGGCGGGGGTGGCGGCCAGGGCGCTCCCCCCCGCCGCGCGCCGCCACGCCCACGCCGCGCAGCCCGCGCCGCGACCACGACACCACGTGACCGCTGCACCGACCACGCCACGCGGACCGCGCTGTAACAGACACACTCGTTATAGTACAATGGAGCATTTGAAGCTAGTACAAATCAGTCATTCTTTAAAAAAACTAGCTTAAGCTTCTAACTTACTAGGTATCCATATAAAGGCTATAATTCCATACTCAACCTCTGTTTATTTGAAAAAATCAATTGTTACTTATTTATTCTTATTCTGTTAGGACAATCCCAATTCAAAACATAACGAATGACTTAGAGAATGATTTAGACAAAAATACTATATAATAAGAAATTTCTGAAAAAGATACTGGAAGATTGGTTTGAAGATATCCGAGTTGCTCGTAAAATAAAAGCACCATACTCTGCTCGTAAGTGTTGTGTGATCCAATTAAAGGTACAGAAGTTTTTCAGTCATTATTGAACGATGCTGTTA